>CM026391.1:42096642-42150112 GCA_014843695.1 Archivesica marissinica
CATAGTTGATATGGTTGTAGATACCTAGCATAGTTGATACGGTTGTAGATACCTAGCATAGTTGATATGGTTGTAGATACCTAGCATAGTTGATACGGTTGTAGATACCTAGCATAGTTGATACGGTTGTAGATACCTAGCGTAGTTGATATGGTTGTAGATACCTAACATAGTTGATACGGTTGCAGATACCTAGCATAGTTGATACGGTTGTAGATACCTAGCAAGTTGATACGGTTGCAGATACCTAGCATGGTTGTAGATACCTAGTGTCTAGCATAGTTGATACGGTTGTAGATACCTAGCATAGTTGATACGGTTGTAGATACCTAGCATAGTTGATACGGTTGTAGATACCTAGCATAGTTGATATGGTTGTAGATACCTAGCATAGTTGATACGGTTGCAGATACCTAGCATAGTTGATACGGTTGTAGATACCTAGCATAGTTGATACGGTTGTAGATACCTAGCGTGGTTGTAGATACCTAGCATAGTTGATACGGTTGTAGATACCTAGCATAGTTGATACGGTTGTAGATACCTAGCATAGTTGATACGGTTGTAGATACCTAGCATAGTTGATATGGTTGTAGATACCTAGCATAGTTGATACGGTTGTAGATACCTAGCATAGTTGATATGGTTGTAGATACCTAGCATAGTTGATACGGTTGTAGATACCTAGCGTGTGTAGATACCTAGCATAGTTGATACGGTTGTAGATACCTAGCATAGTTGATACGGTTGTAGATACCTAGCATAGTTGATATGGTTGTAGATACCTAGCATAGTTGATACGGTTGTAGATACCTAGCATAGTTGATATGGTTGTAGATACCTAGCATAGTTGATACGGTTGTAGATACCTAGCGTGGTTGTAGATACCTAGCATAGTTGATACGGTTGTAGATACCTAGCATAGTTGATACGGTTGTAGATACCAATAGTTGATACGGTTGTAGATACCTAGCATAGTTGATACGGTTGTAGATACCTAGCATAGTTGATACGGTTGTAGATACCTAGCATAGTTGATATGGTTGTAGATACCTAGCATAGTTGATACGGTTGTAGATACCTAGCATAGTTGATACGGTTGTAGATACCTAGCGTGGTTGTAGATACCTAGCATAGTTGATACGGTTGTAGATACCTAGCATAGTTGATACGGTTGTAGATACCTAGCATAGTTGATACGGTTGTAGATACCTAGCATAGTTGATACGGTTGTAGATACCTAGCATAGTTGATATGGTTGTAGATACCTAGCATAGTTGATACGGTTGTAGATACCTAGCATAGTTGATACGGTTGTAGATACCTAGCATAGTTGATATGGTTGTAGATACCTAGCATAGTTGATAGGTTGTAGATACCTAGCATAGTTGATACGGTTGTAGATACCTAGCATAGTTGATACGGTTGTAGATACCTAGCATAGTTGATATGGTTGTAGATACCTAGCATAGTTGATACGGTTGTAGATACCTAGCGATACCTAGCATAGTTGATACGGTTGTAGATACCTAGCATAGTTGATACGGTTGTAGATACCTAGCATAGTTGATACGGTTGTAGATACCTAGCATAGTTGATACGGTTGTAGATACCTAGCATAGTTGATACGGTTGTAGATACCTAGCATAGTTGATACGGTTGTAGATACCTAGCATAGTTGATACGGTTGTAGATACCTAGCGTGGTTGTGGATACCTAGCATAGTTGATACGGTTGTAGATACCTAGCGTAGTTGATACGGTTGCAGATACCTAGCATAGTTGATACGGTTGTAGATACCTAGCGTAGTTGATATGGTTGTAGATACCTAACATAGTTGATATGGTTGTAGATACCTAGCATGGTTGTAGATACCTAGCATAGTTGATACGGTTGTAGATACCTAGCATAGTTGATACGGTTGTAGATACCTAGCGTGGTTGTAGATACCTAGCATAGTTGATACGGTTGTAGATACCTAGCATGGTTGTAGATACCTAGCATACTTGTAGATACCTAGCATAGTTGATACGGTTGTAGATACCTAGCATGGTTGTAGATACCTAGCATAGTTGTAAATACCTAGCATAGTTATAGATACCTAGCATAGTTGATACGGTTGTAGATACCTAGCGTGGTTGTACATATCTAGCATAGTTGATACGGTTGTAGATACCTAGCATAGTTGATACGGTTGTAGATACCTAGCATAGTTGATACGGTTGCAGATATCTAGCATAGTTGATATGGTTGTAGATACCTAGTGTAGTTGATACGAGTGTAGATACCTAGCGTAGTTGATACGGTTGTAGATACCTAGCATAGTTGATACGATTGTAGATACCTAGCATAGTTGATACGGTTGTATATACCTAGCATAGTTGATACGGTTGTAGATACCTAGCATAGTTGATATGGTTGTAGATACCTAGCATAGTTGATACGGTTGTAGATACCTAGCGTGGTTGTGGATACCTAGCATAGTTGATACGGTTGTAGATACCTAGCATAGTTGATACGGTTGTAGATACCTAGCGTGGTTGTAGATACCCAGCATAGTTGATACGGTTGTAGATACCTAGCGTAGTTGATATGGTTGTAGATACCTAGCGTAGTTGTAGATACGTAGCATAGTTGATACGGTTGTAGATACCTAGCATGGTTGATACGGTTGTAGATACCTAGCATAGTGGATACGGTTGTAGATACCTAGCATAGTTATAGATACCTAGCATAGTTGATACGGTTGTAGATACCTAGCGTGGTTGTAGATACCTAGCGTAGTTGATATGGTTGTAGATACCTAGCATAGTTGATATGGTTGTAGATAACTAGCATAGTTGATACGGTTGCAGATACCTAGTATAATTGATACGGTTGTAGATACCTAGCGTAGTTGATACGGTTGCAGATACCTAGCATAGTTGATACGGTTGTAGATACCTAGCATAGTTGATACGGTTGTAGATACCTAGCGTGGTTGATACGGTTGTAGATACCTAGCATAGTTGATATGGTTGTAGATACCTAGCATAGTTGATATGGTTGTAGATACCTAGCATAGTGATAGGTTGAGATACCTAGCATAGTTGACGGTTGTAGATACCTAGCATAGTTGATACGGTTGTAGATACCTAGCATAGTTGATACGGTTGTAGATACCTAGCATAGTTGATACGGTTGTAGATACCTAGCATAGTTGATACGGTTGTAGATACCTAGCATAGTTGATACGGTTGTAGATACCTAGCATAGTTGATATGGTTGTAGATACCTAGCATAGTTGATATGGTTGTAGATACCTAGCATAGTTGATACGGTTGTAGATACCTAGTAGTTGATATAGCATAGTTGATACGGTTGTAGATACCTAGCATAGTTGATACGGTTGTAGATACCTAGCATAGTTGATACGGTTGTAGATACCTAGCATAGTTGATATGGTTGTAGATACCTAGCATAGTTGATACGGTTGTAGATACCTAGCATAGTTGATATGGTTGTAGATACCTAGCATAGTTGATACGGTTGTAGATACCTAGCATAGTTGATACGGTTGTAGATACCTAGCATAGTTGATATGGTTGTAGATACCTAGCATAGTTGATACGGTTGTAGATACCTAGCATAGTTGATATGGTTGTAGATACCTAGCGTGTAGATACCTAGCATAGTTGATACGGTTGTAGATACCTAGCATAGTTGATATGGTTGTAGATACCTAGCATAGTTGATATGGTTGTAGATACCTAGCATAGTTGATACGGTTGTAGATACCTAGCATAGTTGATATGGTTGTAGATACCTAGCATAGTTGATACGGTTGTAGATACCTAGCGTAGTTGATACGGTTGTAGATACCTAGCATAGTTGATACGGTTGTAGATACCTAGCATAGTTGATACGGTTGTAGATACCTAGCATAGTTGATACGGTTGTAGATACCTAGCATAGTTGATACGGTTGTAGATACCTAGCATAGTTGATACGGTTGTAGATACCTAGCATAGTTGATATGGTTGTAGATACCTAGCATAGTTGATACGGTTGTAGATACCTAGCATAGTTGATATGGTTGTAGATACCTAGCGTAGTTGTAGATACCTAGCATAGTTGATACGGTTGTAGATACCTAGCATAGTTGATACGGTTGTAGATACCTAGCATGGTGGTAGATACCTAGCATAGCTGATACGGTTGTAGATACCTAGCATAGTTGATATGGTTGTAGATACCTAGCATAGTTGATACGGTTGTAGATACCTAGTGTAGTTGATACGGTTGTAGATACCTAGCGTGGTTGTAGATACCTAGCATAGTTGCTATGGTTGTAGATACCTAGCGTGGTTGTAGATACCTAGCATAGTTGATACGGTTGCAGATACCTAGCATAGTTGATACGGTTGTAGATACCTAGCATAGTTGATACGGTTGTAGATACCTAGCGTAGTTGATATGGTTGTAGATACCTAACATAGTTGATACGGTTGCAGATACCTAGCATAGTTGATACGGTTGTAGATACCTAGCAAGGTTGATACGGTTGCAGATACCTAGCGTGGTTGTAGATACCCAGCATAGTTGATACGGTTGTAGATACCTAGCATAGTTGATACGGTTGTAGATACCTAGCATAGTTGATACGGTTGTAGATACCTAGCGTAGTTGATATGGTTGTAGATACCTAACATAGTTGATACGGTTGCAGATACCTAGCATAGTTGATACGGTTGTAGATACCTAGCAAAGTTGATACGGTTGCAGATACCTAGCGTAGTTGATATGGTTGTAGATACCTAACATAGTTGATACGGTTGTAGATACCTAGCATAGTTGATACGGTTGTAGATACCTAGCATAGTTGATACGGTTGTAGATACCTAGCATAGTTGATACGGTTGTAGATACCTAGCGTAGTTGATATGGTTGTAGATACCTAACATAGTTGATACGGTTGCAGATACCTAGCATAGTTGATACGGTTGTAGATACCTAGCAAAGTTGATACGGTTGCAGATACCTAGCGTAGTTGATATGGTTGTAGATACCTAACATAGTTGATACGGTTGCAGATACCTAGCATAGTTGATACGGTTGTAGATACCTAGCATAGTTGATACGGTTGTAGATACCTAGCATAGTTGATATGGTTGTAGATACCTAGCATAGTTGATATGGTTGTAGATACCTAGCATAGTTGATACGGTTGTAGATACCTAGCATAGTTGATACGGTTGTAGATACCTAGCATAGTTGATACGGTTGTAGATACCTAGCGTAGTTGATACGGTTGTAGATACCTAGCATAGTTGATACGGTTGTAGATACCTAGCATAGTTGATACGGTTGTAGATACCTAGCATAGTTGATACGGTTGTAGATACCTAGCATAGTTGATACGGTTGTAGATACCTAGCATAGTTGATACGGTTGTAGATACCTAGCATAGTTGATACGGTTGTAGATACCTAGCGTAGTTGATATGGTTGTAGATACCTAGCATAGTTGTAGATACCTAGCATAGTTGATACGGTTGTAGATACCTAGCATAGTTGATACGGTTGTAGATACCTAGCGTGGTGGTAGATACCTAGCATAGCTGATACGGTTGTAGATACCTAGCATAGTTGATATGGTTGTAGATACCTAGCATAGTTGATATGGTTGTAGATACCTAGCATAGTTGATACGGTTGTAGATACCTAGCATAGTTGATATGGTTGTAGATACCTAGCATAGTTGATATGGTTGTAGATACCTAGGATAGTTGATACGGTTGCAGATACCTAGTGTAGTTGATACAGTTGTAGATGCATAGTTGATACGGTTGTAGATACCTAGCATAGTTGATACGGTTGTAGATACCTAGCATAGTTGATACGGTTGTAGATACCTAGCATAGTTGATACGGTTGCAGATACCTAGCATAGTTGATACGGTTGTAGATACCTAGCGTAGTTGATATGGTTGTAGATACCTAACATAGTTGATATGGTTGTAGATACCTAGGATAGTTGATACGGTTGCAGATACCTAGCGTAGTTGATATGGTTGTAGATACCTAACATAGTTGATACGGTTGCAGATACCTAGCATAGTTGATACGGTTGTAGATACCTAGCAAAGTTGATACGGTTGCAGATACCTAGCGTGGTTGTAGATACCCAGCATAGTTGATACGGTTGTAGATACCTAGCATAGTTGATACGGTTGTAGATACCTAGCATAGTTGATACGGTTGTAGATACCTAGCATAGTTGATATGGTTGTAGATACCTAACATAGTTGATACGGTTGCAGATACCTAGCATAGTTGATACGGTTGTAGATACCTAGCAAAGTTGATACGGTTGCAGATACCTAGCGTAGTTGATATGGTTGTAGATACCTAACATAGTTGATACGGTTGCAGATACCTAGCATAGTTGATACGGTTGTAGATACCTAGCATAGTTGATACGGTTATAGATACCTAGCATAGTTGATATGGTTGTAGATACCTAGCATAGTTGATACGGTTGTAGATACCTAGCGTAGTTGATATGGTTGTAGATACCTAACATAGTTGATACGGTTGTAGATACCTAGCGTGGTGGTAGATACCTAGCATAGCTGATACGGTTGTAGATACCTAGCATAGTTGATATGGTTGTAGATACCTAGCATAGTTGATATGGTTGTAGATACCTAGCATAGTTGATACGGTTGTAGATACCTAGCATAGTTGATATGGTTGTAGATACCTAACATAGTTGATACGGTTGTAGATACCTAGCATAGTTGATATGGTTGTAGATACCTAGCATAGTTGATATGGTTGTAGATACCTAGCATAGTTGATACGGTTGTAGATACCTAGCATAGTTGATACGGTTGCAGATACCTAGCATAGTTGATACGGTTGTAGATACCTAGCGTAGTTGATACGGTTGTAGATACCTAGCATAGTTGATATGGTTGTAGATACCTAGCATAGTTGATACGGTTGTAGATACCTAGCGTAGTTGATATGGTTGTAGATACCTAGCGTGGTGGTAGATACCTAGCATAGCTGATACGGTTGTAGATACCTAGCATAGTTGATATGGTTGTAGATACCTAGCATAGTTGATATGGTTGTAGATACCTAGCATAGTTGATACGGTTGTAGATACCTAGCATAGTTGATATGGTTGTAGATACCTAGCATAGTTGATACGGTTGTAGATACCTAGCATAGTTGATATGGTTGTAGATACCTAGCATAGTTGATATGGTTGTAGATACCTAGCATAGTTGATATGGTTGTAGATACCTAGCATAGTTGATACGGTTGTAGATACCTAGCATAGTTGATATGGTTGTAGATACCTAGCATAGTTGATATGGTTGTAGATACCTAGCATAGTTGATACGGTTGTAGATACCTAGCATAGTTGATATGGTTGTAGATACCTAGCATAGTTGATATGGTTGTAGATACCTAGCATAGTTGATACGGTTGTAGATACCTAGCATAGTTGATATGGTTGTAGATACCTAGCATAGTTGATACGGTTGTAGATACCTAGCATAGTTGATACGGTTGTAGATACCTAGCATAGTTGATACGGTTGTAGATACCTAGCATAGTTGATACGGTTGTAGATACCTAGCATAGTTGATACGGTTGTAGATACCTAGCATAGTTGATACGGTTGTAGATACCTAGCATAGTTGATACGGTTGTAGATACCTAGCATAGTTGATATGGTTGTAGATACCTAGCATAGTTGATACGGTTGTAGATACCTAGCATAGTTGATATGGTTGTAGATACCTAGCGTAGTTGTAGATACCTAGCATAGTTGATACGGTTGTAGATACCTAGCATAGTTGATACGGTTGTAGATACCTAGCATGGTGGTAGATACCTAGCATAGCTGATACGGTTGTAGATACCTAGCATAGTTGATATGGTTGTAGATACCTAGCATAGTTGATACGGTTGTAGATACCTAGTGTAGTTGATACGGTTGTAGATACCTAGCGTGGTTGTAGATACCTAGCATAGTTGCTATGGTTGTAGATACCTAGCGTGGTTGTAGATACCTAGCATAGTTGATACGGTTGCAGATACCTAGCATAGTTGATACGGTTGTAGATACCTAGCATAGTTGATACGGTTGTAGATACCTAGCGTAGTTGATATGGTTGTAGATACCTAGCATAGTTGATACGGTTGTAGATACCTAGCATAGTTGATACGGTTGAGATACCTAGCGTGGTTGTAGATACCAGCATAGTTGATACGGTTGTAGATACCTAGCATAGTTGATACGGTTGTAGATACCTAGCATAGTTGATACGGTTGTAGATACCTAGCGTAGTTGATATGGTTGTAGATACCTAACATAGTTGATACGGTTGCAGATACCTAGCATAGTTGATACGGTTGTAGATACCTAGCAAAGTTGATACGGTTGCAGATACCTAGCGTAGTTGATATGGTTGTAGATACCTAACATAGTTGATACGGTTGTAGATACCTAGCATAGTTGATACGGTTGTAGATACCTAGCATAGTTGATACGGTTGTAGATACCTAGCATAGTTGATACGGTTGTAGATACCTAGCATAGTTGATATGGTTGTAGATACCTAACATAGTTGATACGGTTGCAGATACCTAGCATAGTTGATACGGTTGTAGATACCTAGCAAAGTTGATACGGTTGCAGATACCTAGCGTAGTTGATATGGTTGTAGATACCTAACATAGTTGATACGGTTGCAGATACCTAGCATAGTTGATACGGTTGTAGATACCTAGCATAGTTGATACGGTTGTAGATACCTAGCATAGTTGATATGGTTGTAGATACCTAGCATAGTTGATACGGTTGTAGATACCTAGCATAGTTGATATGGTTGTAGATACCTAACATAGTTGATACGGTTGTAGATACCTAGCGTGGTGGTAGATACCTAGCATAGTTGATACGGTTGTAGATACCTAGCATAGTTGATATGGTTGTAGATACCTAGCATAGTTGATATGGTTGTAGATACCTAGCATAGTTGATACGGTTGTAGATACCTAGCATAGTTGATATGGTTGTAGATACCTAGCATAGTTGATACGGTTGTAGATACCTAGCATAGTTGATACGGTTGTAGATACCTAGCATAGTTGATACGGTTGTAGATACCTAGCGTAGTTGATACGGTTGTAGATACCTAGCATAGTTGATACGGTTGTAGATACCTAGCATAGTTGATACGGTTGTAGATACCTAGCATAGTTGATACGGTTGTAGATACCTAGCATAGTTGATACGGTTGTAGATACCTAGCATAGTTGATATGGTTGTAGATACCTAGCATAGTTGATACGGTTGTAGATACCTAGCATAGTTGATATGGTTGTAGATACCTAGCGTAGTTGTAGATACCTAGCATAGTTGATACGGTTGTAGATACCTAGCATAGTTGATACGGTTGTAGATACCTAGCGTGGTGGTAGATACCTAGCATAGTTGATACGGTTGTAGATACCTAGCATAGTTGATATGGTTGTAGATACCTAGCATAGTTGATACGGTTGTAGATACCTAGCATAGTTGATACGGTTGTAGATACCTAGCATAGTTGATATGGTTGTAGATACCTAGCATAGTTGATACGGTTGTAGATACCTAGCATAGTTGATACGGTTGTAGATACCTAGCATAGTTGATATGGTTGTAGATACCTAGCATAGTTGATATGGTTGTAGATACCTAGCGTAGTTGATATGGTTGTAGATACCTAGCATAGTTGATATGGTTGTAGATACCTAGCATAGTTGATACGGTTGTAGATACCTAGCATAGTTGATACGGTTGTAGATACCTAGCATAGTTGATACGGTTGCAGATACCTAGCATAGTTGATACGGTTGTAGATACCTAGCATAGTTGATATGGTTGTAGATACCTAACATAGTTGATATGGTTGTAGATACCTAGGATAGTTGATACGGTTGCAGATACCTAGCGTAGTTGATACGGTTGTAGATACCTAACATAGTTGATACGGTTGTAGATACCTAGCATAGTTGATACGGTTGTAGATACCTAGCATAGTTGATACGGTTGTAGATACCTAGCATAGTTGATACGGTTGCAGATACCTAGCATAGTTGATACGGTTGTAGATACCTAGCGTAGTTGATATGGTTGTAGATACCTAACATAGTTGATATGGTTGTAGATACCTAGGATAGTTGATACGGTTGCAGATACCTAGTGTAGTTGATACGGTTGTAGATACCTAACATAGTTGATATGGTTGTAGATACCTAGCATAGTTGATACGGTTGTAGATACCTAGCATAGTTGATACGGTTGTAGATACCTAGCATAGTTGATACGGTTGCAGATACCTAGCATAGTTGATACGGTTGTAGATACCTAGCGTAGTTGATATGGTTGTAGATACCTAACATAGTTGATATGGTTGTAGATACCTAGGATAGTTGATACGGTTGCAGATACCTAGCATAGTTGATATGGTTGTAGATACCTAGCATAGTTGATATGGTTGTAGATACCTAACATAGTTGATATGGTTGTAGATACCTAGCATAGTTGATACGGTTGTAGATACCTAGCATAGTTGATACGGTTGTAGATACCTAGCATAGTTGATACGGTTGCAGATACCTAGCATAGTTGATACGGTTGTAGATACCTAGCGTAGTTGATATGGTTGTAGATACCTAACATAGTTGATATGGTTGTAGATACCTAGGATAGTTGATACGGTTGCAGATACCTAGTGTAGTTGATACGTTTGTAGATGCATAGTTGATACGGTTGTAGATACCTAGCATAGTTGATACGGTTGTAGATACCTAACATAGTTGATATGGTTGTAGATACCTAGCATAGTTGATACGGTTGTAGATACCTAGCATAGTTGATATGGTTGTAGATACCTAGCATAGTTGATACGGTTGCAGATACCTAGCATAGTTGATACGGTTGTAGATACCTAGCATAGTTGATACGGTTGTAGATACCTAGCATAGTTGATATGGTTGTAGATACCTAGCATAGTTGATACGGTTGTAGATACCTAGCATAGTTGATATGGTTGTAGATACCTAGCATAGTTGATACGGTTGTAGATACCTAGCGTGGTTGTAGATACCTAGCATAGTTGATACGGTTGTAGATACCTAGCATAGTTGATATGGTTGTAGATACCTAGCATAGTTGATACGGTTGTAGATACCTAGCATAGTTGATACGGTTGTAGATACCTAGCATAGTTGATACGGTTGTAGATACCTAGCATAGTTGATACGGTTGTAGATACCTAGCATGGTTGTAGATACCTAGCATAGTTGATACGGTTGTAGATACCTAGCATAGTTGATACGGTTGTAGATACCTAGCATAGTTGATACGGTTGTAGATACCTAGCATAGTTGATACGGTTGTAGATACCTAACATAGTTGATACGGTTGTAGATACCTAACATAGTTGATACGGTTGTAGATACCTAGCATAGTTGATACGGTTGTATGCGAATAACAAGGAACACATCGCATACATTGAAGTACTATGCAGATCAGTTTCATTCTCTCTGGTGGCTCGTATCAACATTTGTTATATAAATAGTATGGTGCTGATAGTCTCCGTGCAGATCAGCCAAGACCGATGTGTTTCCCCTTTGACCTAATGGACTTTCTATATTCCTTAAAATAACAATGTATTTAGAGTTCCCTTTTAAGAATGATCTACTATAAGATTGATTTATATGTCAGACTGTCAGCTTAAATAATTGTAAAAATAGTTTGATTGCTATTTCATACTTAATCTACTCTATCTATGTAGAGTGTTTATATCCATAGATGATCATTTTGTAATTGATGCTTATTTTCAATCATGAATTTAACTATGTTGTGGGTTTAACACTCTTCAATGCCATATATTTACGGAAACAAATTCTCTAACTAAGAGAAATATGGGAATATTCTTAAAAAAATCAAATAATTTTGGTAACGTAAATTACTACGCATCAAGTATGTTTAAGCCTTCAAATATATTTAATGTTAATTAAAAGCCTCATTGTTTCATCTACCACCACTTTATGGTTAAATATTGGATATATATACCATAGTCACTGATTGACGTTAAAGTACAGATGGATCTGTAGTGCAGTGGTAACACGCTGGACTGGTAGTCCAGGGATCGCAGGTTCAGTCCAGGGATCGCAGGTTCGATCCCCGTCTGACCCTAATAAAATTAACAGTCTTTCAGATGGGACGTTAAACCGAGGTCTCGTGTCGGTGCTTTACACCGTGCACGTAAAAGAACCAGAGGAGATTCTGGAATTGGTCTGTCTGTATCATGCACTATCCTCCAAAATCTAAAATAACTAATCTCTTCAGGCGGCGTCGCTCATATGGGCAACCGGTAGCGACTATAAATAAACATAATAAACAACGACGTTAAAGTAACATAACATTGTTAACTCAGTAAAGCTGTAACGTAGAGTGTAATCAAGTCTCATTTAAAAGCTTATGCTACGTACTCATCACAAATCCTTAAGAGGAAGCGGGGTCTAAGCAAGGTCTATGAAAGGCAAATGATTCAAACTCAACAATCGTAGCATAATTTGATAAATACAGAAAAGCGTACTTACTCCTTTACAGCATAGATATAGACAAGATCGGTAGCAACCACTGATAATCGCTGGAACACTACTGATGCTGAGCTTCTGTAGTCAACATTTTCTACCTGCAAATAGTTTCTTTGTTTTTTGAGAATTAAAGCACCACTAACAGCTAAGGTCACATGGTGAATCTCCAGCTATCATTGGTGGAGGAAAGACAGGTGCCCCTCCCTGCAGTTATTGCTCCAGCTAGTATTGGTGGAGGAAAGACAGGTGCCCCTCCCTACAGTTATTTCTCCAGCTAGTATTGGTGGAGGAAAGACAGGTGCCCCTCCCTGCAGTTATTTCTCCAGCTAGTATTGGTGGAGGAAAGACAGGTGCCCCTCCCTGCAGTTATTTCTCCAGCTAGTATTGGTAGAGGAAAGACAGGTGCCCCTCCCTACAGTTATTTCTCCAGCTAGTATTGGTGGAGGAAAGACAGGTGCCCCTCCCTACAGTTATTTCTCCAGCTAGTATTGATGGAGGAGACAGGTGCCCCTCCCTACAGTTATTTCTCCAGCTAGTATTGGTGGAGGAAAGACAGGTGCCCCTCCCTACAGTTATTTCTCCAGCTATCATTTGTGGAGGAAAAACAGGTCCCTGCAGTTATTTCAGGCAGAGATAAGAAGATGGCTAGAACCACCGACCTTCAGCAAACCAGCTTCCTCTCATGAAAGAATTTGACTTCCCCAGTGGGGTTGAAACTTACAGAGGTGAGGTGCAGGTGATTTAATGTGTGCTGTGGATCAACATCTCAGTAAGAGGAACAAACACTTGGATCAAAACAAATACTATCAGGAAACTATATATATATTAGGGATGTCAACCAGTAGCAAGCTTGATACTTGAGTACTCGGACACAGTTCCGATCAAGTACTTGGAAACTATATATATATATTAGGGATGTCAACCAGTAGCAAGCTTGATACTTGAGTACTCGGACACAGTTCCGATCAAGTACTTGGAAACTATATATATATCAGGGATGTCAACAAGTAGCAAGTTTGATACTTGAGTACTCAGACACAGTTCCGATCAAGTACTCGGAAACTATATATATACTATAGTAAAAAAAGAAACAATACCAAACTAAAAAAAAGGTAAAACAGATAAAACCATAGAAAGGTTTAATATATTATTACGTATCAGTACCGGGTATCTTATTGCAACATCAGCCAACCATAAACACAGGTAAATAAACACCCGATAATCCTGGAACGCCGAATTTCCGATTTGCACGTGCTCCTCAACAAAGACAACTTCCTACACATGTACAAATCGGAAAACCGGTTTATTGTACTGGTATTGCATTATCATCGAGGAAAAACACCTTACATACCCATTGTTACCTCTAACAAAATGCCTAGGCTAAACCGCAATCAGAGAATGCGTGCCATTGGCATGATTGACGGCGGTTTACGTCAGCGGGACGTCGCAAATCGACTCGGGGGTTACGCGGATCACAATAACACGTCTACTTCGACGTTATCGAACACATGGATCAGTGGACGACCGTCCAAGATCTGGTCGACCACATATGACGACGCGTGAACAGGACCATCACATTCGGACGTCACATTTACGTGACCGGTTCCTACCTGCTACGCACACAGCTGCCGTTACTCCTGGGATGACCAACAATCGCATCAGTGCACAAACAGTCAGGAACCGGCTCGGTGAACGTGGCATTCGTGCCTATTGGCCATACGTTGGACCCATCCTGACACGACGTCACCGTGACGTACGGCGGGAATGGACGACGGAACGTGCTTGCTTAGTTACAGTGGAATTCGGTGATGTTTAGCGATGAATCGCGGTTCTGTTTGCATCGAGCGGATGGCAGAGAGCGGGTATATCGCAGACGCGGTGAACGTTACGCATGTGTACGTCAGGTCGATCTGTTCGGGGGCGGAAGTGTTATGGCGTGGGGCGGAAGCGTTATGGCGTGGGGCAGTATCACCTTCGGCAGTCGCACTGAACTGTTAGTGGTGGACGGGAACCTAAACGCCCAGCGGTACTGTGATGAGATCCTTGCGCCAGTTGTTGTGCCGTTCTTTAACGCCAACAGAAACGTCACACTGTTCCAACAGGACAACGCCAGGTGTCATACTGCTCGGATTTCCACCACATTATTGGAGCAGAACAATATTGAAACCCTGCCATGGCCTGCTTTGTCACCAGACTTGTCACCCATAGAACATTTGTGGGATACGTTAGACCGCCGCGTCAGACGATGTCAGCCGGTAACGTTAAACCAACTGAGGGATGTTTTGCATCAGGAGTGGACAAATATTGACCAGCAAGAGATTCAGACACTCTTCCGTTCGATGCGACGGCGGTGCATTGCAGTGAGAGACGCAAATGGTGCCCATACTCGGTATTGACGTCTGTGTGAAAACTCCATTAGACCCCTGTCCGACGAATTACGTAGCAGACAGTTTCGGAGGCTCATTATGCTTTATGTGCTCCTCTTTCAAACATGTTGGACTATCATCTTATGAATTTTCAAAGAATTTTCTTAATAAATGTTGAAATTATAGACACATAAACACCAGGTATCGTTTCTTTTTTGACTCAGTATATATTAGGGATGTCAACCAGTAGCAAGTTTGATACTTGAGTACTCGGACACAGTTCCGATCAAGTACTTGGAAACTATATATATATATTAGGGATGTCAACAAGTAGCAAGTTTGATCCTTGAGTACTCGGACACAGTTCCGATCAAGTACTTGGAAACTATCATTGGATTCTTGTCAACATTGCATTGCAATCACGGGTAGGGGTGGGGTGAAAAGACATTTAGTAAGTTTATTCAACTTTATTGACATAATTAAAACATGCTAAGGCCTCCTCCTTAAAAAAGATTTCTGCACCAAACTGTGAACGTACGACACCTGGTAATTACTTTCTTAAAGTTTCTTCAGTTTAATCTCTAAAGTTTATTGGAATAAAATTATTAAACTAACAATGGCTTACAAACATTTAAACCACCATATACAAGATATAATTCATAGGTTAGACAAACAAACTCTACTGAGTAAGGGGCCGTTAGCCGCTCTATCAGTGCCGACAACGTTAAAACAATCCGGAACAAAACCTATGCATCCCAATTAACACTAACTTAGTTAACACTACCTTACCATGAACAGTATATAAGTATATATCCCGTATTTACCGATTGTAACAGGTAAAACATAGATTTATTGAAATATTATTGACTTTAATAAATTGGCCAAGTACTCGATTACTTGACCAAGTATTCGATACTCGGATGTTTGATAGAGTACTCATTTACTTGACAAAGTATTCGATACTCGGATGTTTGATAGAGTACGCATTTACTTGACAAAGTATTCGATACTCGGATGTTTGATAGAGTACGCATTTACTTAACCAAGTATTCGATACTCGGATGTTTGATAGAGTACGCATTTACTTGACAAAGTATTCGATACTTGGATGTTCGATAGAGTACTCATTTACTTGACAAAGTATTCGATACTTGGATGTTCGATAGAGTACTCATTTACTTAACCAAGTATTCGATACTCGGATGTTTGATAGAGTACTCATTTACTTAACCAAGTATTCGATACTCGGATGTTTGATAGAGTACTCATTTACTTAACCAAGTATTCGATACTCGGATGTTTGATAGAGTACTCATTTACTTGACAAAGTATTCGATACTCGGATCTTCGATAGAGTACTCATTTACTTGACAAAGTATTCGATACTCGGATCTTCGATAGAGTACTCATTTACTTGACAAAGTATTCGATACTCGGATCTTCGATAGAGTACCCATTTACTTGACCAAGTAGTTGATACTCGGATGTTTCCATTTTATTAAATGCTTCTCCGGAGCATACTCGGTAGAAGTCAAGCAAATGAAATTTCAAACAGTAATAGAGGACAATGAGGCAGAGTGCAATACTACACTTCATTTAGAGGACAATGAGGCAGAGGGCAATACTACACTTCATATAGAGGACAATGAGGCAGAGGGCAATACTACACTTCATATAGAGGACAATGAGGCAGAGGGCAATACTACACTTCATTTAGAGGACAATGAGGCAGAGGGCAATACTACACTTCATATAGAGGACAATGAGGCAGAGTGCAATACTACACTTCATATAGAGGACAATGAGGCAGAGGGCAATACTACACTTCATTTAGAGGACAATGCGGCAGAGGGCAATACTACACTTCATATAGAGGACAATGAGGCAGAGGGCAATACTACACTTCATATAGAGGACAATGAGGCAGAGGGCAATACTACACCTCATTTAGAGGACAATGAGGCAGAGGGCAATACTACACTTCATATAGAGGACAATGAGGCAGAGGGCAATACTACACTTCATATAGAGAACAATGAGACAGAGGGCAGAGTACAATACTACACTTCATATAGAGGACAATGAGGCAGAGTGCAATACTACACTTCACATAGAGGACAATGGGCAGAGGGAAATACTACACTTCATATAGAGAACAATGAGACAGAGGGCAATACTACACTTCATATAGAGGACAATGAGGCAGAGGGCAATACTACACTTCATATAGAGAACAATGAGACAGAGGGCAGAGTGCAATACTACACTTCATATAGAGGACAATGAGACAGAGGGCAATACTACACTTCATATAGAGGACAATGGGCAGAGGGAAATACTACACTTCATATAGAGAACAATGAGACAGAGGGCAATACTACACTTCATATAGAGGACAATGAGGCAGAGGGCAATACTACACTTCATATAGAGAACAATGAGACAGAGGGCAGAGTGCAATACTACACTTCATATAGAGGACAATGAGACAGAGGGCAATACTACACTTCATATAGAGGACAATGAGGCAGAGTGCAATACTACACTTCACATAGAGGACAATGGGCAGAGGGCAATACTACACTTCATATAGAGGACAATGAGGCAGAGTGCAATACTACACTTCATATAGAGGACAATGAGGCAGAGGGCAATACTACACTTCATATAGAGGACAATGAGGCAGAGTGCAATACTACACTTCATATAGAGGACAATGAGGCAGAGGGCAGAGTGCAATACTACACTTCATATAGAGGGCAATGAGGCAGAGTGCAATACTACACTTCATATAGAGGACAATGAGGCAGAGGGCAGAGTGCAATACTACACTTCATATAGAGGACAATGAGGCAGAGGGCAATACTACACTTCATATAGAGGACAATGAGGCAGAGGGCAATACTACACTTCATATAGAGGACAATGAGGCAGAGGGCAATACTACACTTCATATAGAGGACAATGAGGCAGAGGGCAATACTACACTTCACATAGAGAACAATGAGACAAAGGGCAGAGTGCAATACTACACCTCATATAGAGGACAATGAGGCAGAGTGCAATACTACACTTCATATAGAGGACAATGAGGCAGAGTGCAATACTACACTTCATATAGAGGACAATGAGGCAGAGGGCAATACTACACTTCATATAGAGAACAATGAGACAGAGGGCAGAGTGCAATACTACACTTCATATAGAGGACAATGAGGCAAAGTGCAATACTACACTCATATAGAGGACAATGAGGCAGAGTGCAATACTACACTTCATATAGAGGACAATGGACAGAGTGCAATACTACACTTCATATAGAGGACAATGAGGCAGAGGGCAGAGTGCAATACTACACTTCATATAGAGGACAATGAGGCAGAGGGCAGAGTGCAATACTACACTTCATATAGAGGACAATGGGCAGAGGGCAATACTACACTTCATATAGAGGACAATGAGGCAGAGGGCAGAGTGCAATACTACACAGAGGGCAATACTATACTTCATATAGAGGACAATGAGGCAGAGGGCAGAGTGCAATACTACACTTCATATAGAGGACAATGAGGCAGAGGGCAATACTACACTTCATATAGAGGACAATGAGGCAGAGTGCAATACTACACTTCATATAGAGGACAATGAGGCAGAGGGCAGAGTGCAATACTACACTTCATATAGAGGACAATGAGGCAGAGGGCAATACTACACTTCATATAGAGGACAATGAGGCAGAGTGCAATACTACACTTCATATAGAGGACAATGAGGCAGAGTGCAATACTACACTTCATATAGAGGACAATGAGGCAGAGGGCAATACTACACTTCATATAGAGGACAATGCGGCAGAGTGCAATACTACACTTCATATAGAGGACAATGAGGCAGAGGGCAGAGTGCAATACTACACTTCATATAGAGGACAATGAGGCAGAGGGCAATACTACACTTCATATAGAGGACAATGAGGCAGAGGGCAATACTACACTTCATATAGAGAACAATGAGACAGAGGGCAGAGTGCAATACTACACTTCATATAGAGGACAATGAGGCAGAGGGCAGAATGCAATACTACACTTCATATAGAGGACAATGAGGCAGAGGGCAATACTACACTTCATATAGAGGACAATGAGGCAGAGGGCAATACTACACTTCATATAGAGGACAATGAGGCAGAGGGCAGAGTGCAATACTACACTTCATATAGAGGACAATGAGGCAGAGGGCAATACTACACTTCATATAGAGGACAATGAAGCAGAGGGCAATACTACACTTCATATAGAGGACAATGAGGCAGAGGGCAATACTACACTTCATATAGAGGACAATGAGGCAGAGGGCAATACTACACTTCATATAGAGGACAATGAGGCAGAGGGCAGAGTGCAATACTACACTTCATATAGAGGACAATGAGGCAGAGTGCAATACTACACTTCATATAGAGGACAATGAGGCAGAGTGCAATACTACACTTCATATAGAGGACAATGAGGCAGAGTGCAATACTACACTTCATATATCAATGATGCTCCCAAAAGGGAAAGCATATAGTTGCCACTTTGTCTGTCCGTCCGTTTGTCTGCACACACTAATGGGTACTTATGAGGCCAGGAGATCCATAAATCTATTGGCTAGCAGGGCTCAAGCTAGACTAAACATGTTGGGAGAAGTTGGGAGACATTTCAACGACTGCAAATAGTGAAACCATATTTAGTCGATGTTTGTAGGGCATTCACTAGACTTTAAAATTCAAGAGTCAATGACCCCTGAGGTCAAATCTCAAGAGTGTTGGTACTTTCCTAACAGGTAACATTTTCCCGAACATATAGTTACCTCTAGACCAAGGTGTGTCTTAGGACCTTACAACTTAGTTTCATATTATTTTGTAATTTGCATAGATCTACATAGTATCCCAATTGCAAAGATCATCAAATGATCACGAGTAGTTGAGTTCAACATCTGAGCCTTCTGGGTCCTGCACGCAGATAAATCTTGACAAACCAATACGAGTGTTGATTATACAAAAAAAAACTGATCTGTATTTAATTTAATTATGCACGGAATTGGTAGGAAACGGATCGAGTACGGTTCGACGACATTGAAACCCGTTAATTTGCATACATTTCTTATATAAAGCGGAATTTTTAGTTTACTGGCCAAGCAAATTAGAAAAGAATGTTTGTTACTGGTGTCAAAATCTGCAATTTTTGAGAAAACAGCCTATCCACTTGAAGTCCAGGTACAGATTTACATATTTACTTGGAGTTGCCTCCCCTAAGTTTGTGTACAATCTGTCAATCATAATAATTACAAAGTAGGGTTGTACTAAATTAGGCCAATCAAAGAAAATGTTTGTAGTATGTCCAGTTTGTTGTTTTTTAAATATATACAAAAGTTACTAAATTTTAAATAGTTTTAACACAGAACATGTGATTAGGCAGTTTTATCAATCAACGGTGTCAGATATTTTGTGGCATATTCAAAATGGGGGATGTACATAGTCTTAAGGGTGGAGTCAAAGGTTACCGATTTCAAACTTAACTTAATAGTTTGTTCCGAAAAATGATTTTGGTACCAACATAAAGATAAAAGCTTGAGCTTTCAAGAAATATTCGTTAAATTAGAATACAAATAGATTTTTCACACATTTTGCAATATGCTGACACAAGACTCAACGAAACCTCCACCGATTGGCCGAAAGCGGAGCTACTGCATACCGAATGTTGCCAAGACTATCATTCATTGGCTGAAGGTGGAATTATGGCATATATTTTTAGATGTACTCTGCAACCCTCATTTCATGTTTAACCTCGCAGTCAGGCAGATTAGGATAATTATCCCCTGAGAAAATATTTGATGACGCTCGACCAGTCATCACCCCGCAAGTTGACTCGCTATGCATTTTCACCACAAGCGTCATTAGCGATTTTCATGCGTCAAAAGCCTCAGGTGAAATTAACGCCCTGGATGTGCAAGTCACATTGATATATGCAGTGTGATATTGCGCTCCACCTCATTGCCCTCGATCACTGTTTCAAGTTTCATATCATTTGCTTGAGTTATGCTCCAGACAAGCATTTAATAAAATGGAAAGGGGAGATAATTCAGTAAGTACAACACAGAAGGTTATGGTTCAAATCTTGGAGTTCACTCTGCCTCATTGTCCTGTATAAATGTTTAATTTCATTTCCTTCAATACTGTCAGAGTTATGCTGCGGAAAAGCATATAAATCAACATTAAAATTAAGTTCTGTTGCTTTTATCACCGATGTTATATCGCTTTTAAAAGTTTAAACTTTATTTATTTTGACGATTGCGAAGCAAGTTTTAACAACTTATATTAATCACTCTCATTGGCGCAGATGAAAGCGTAAGTACGGTCATTCGTGTGGGAGGAAACCGGAGTACCCGGAGAAAAACCACCTGTCTGATCTGGCAACCACCATACTATCTCACATACAACCCGGTTGCATTGGTGAGAAGCGAGCGCGCTAATCACCTCACTAATTGGACAGACTTATGTCGCTTTAATGAAGTAAAAAGGGGAGGTAATTGAGTACAATCGAGTGAGATATAGTTCTTGTGCAATGCACTCAGCCTCATTGCCCTGTATCTCAGTTTAAAGTTTCATTTTATTTGCTGGAGTAGTTTGCGAGTTTTGCTCAAATGGACAAATGAACGGATGGCCTCACGATTGGGTATTTAAATGGCTACCACATTGTTCTGTTCTCTTGTTTCTATTAGACATATAAAATAATTTATAGCCACATAGCAGCTAATCCTAGACCACTAGCCCAGGGCTCACGCTAGAGGAAGATTCTGGCAAAGTGGTCGCTTTATTTTCCACCACTTCGCCGACAATAGACATCAGGGCGACATCCATTTTGCCTTAATTCTGGAGGATATAATTGCTAATTAATGGTAATACGTTTTATCATTTGACAGCCTAAAAATTCACGCCATGAGGTATAGTAAGCTAATCTCCCCCCGACATTAGGATACTTGCCGTAAACTTAATACCATTAATACGCATCAGCGACGCCAAAACAAATATATTTACATAATTCCAAACCTAATTAAAGACGTTCGCAGTAGAAAATTATTACGACGTGTACATTGTACGCACACAGCCTGTCAAATATAACATGAAAACACATGATTAACATGCCATTTAACTATACAAAAGGGTTTTCATCCGCTAAAAGCGACAGGCAGGCAGCACAGTCATCAGCGCGCTTGACTGCATGGCATAAAGGCCAAACAATGGACGATAATTCTTTTATCAACGAGTTAAATATTGAGCCAGTAATAATTAATTCGGACAGTACTATAAATCCGGATAGTAAGGAATCGTGGCCATCTGGCCAGAGGATTGTTGGATTGGGCCATTTGTCATTGCACTCTCTGGCCCTACTTTCATCAAACTTCTCACTTTGAGATTGCTCTGGGCTCAAATTTCCTTACATTGATAAATCATTAAACGTGAACAATTTTGGGGTATATGTTTTGTTTAGAATTCATAAACAATATCTCAATGAAGGCATTTAAAGCAGCATTACATCGTAATAAAGGATGTTTTGTGTAAAATATAAATACTAATGTGTGTGTGTTTACAAAAATCGAAATAGTCGCTCAGAAACGATGAAATTCCAATAAATATAAAACGTCGTATACGCGAATTTGTTTATAAACAAAGGAAATGTCAACACGCATGCGTGAAGTAAACACGGATATTGAATAACTCGTTCAAAATGGCGGACCACTTTAATCGCGAAAAACTAAGAAAACAAAGGTACGAATCCACATGGCATGTAATCCGACAACGTGGGACAAGTGGGAACTCCGACGAGGTTGCCTGCTATCTACTGAACGAATGGTTTGTGATGCAACTTTAGGAAGAAACAGTTTCGTTGTGCTCACTATTTACACGGTAATACATCAAAACGATGTTTTGTTATAACTTCCATCAGTGGTTTAATCATTGTACGGTATAAAATAAACATACTATAACAGTGGGGTGTACGTCCGTGTAGAGAATTATATAGAAATAGCTGGTGTACAATCAGGCATTATTATTGGGGCCTCCCGCAGGGTATAAAATGAAGACATGTCTGAAGTTACTTTGTCATCGGATATTTTCGTAAATACTAAATTGGTTATATATAAATGTTTAGAATAAATTAGAAATTCCAAGTAGCACTGAATTTCATTGTTTTGACACTATATAAATGTTTATTACTATATCTGTCTTTACAAGTGGAATATCATAGTTGACGGCCCTGGGTTGTTTCGCCCCAGATACACGTTCGTACTATTGAGTCATTTCGCCCTAGTTGCACAATACAAACATATTTAAACAATCATATTAAAAGTACATAGCCATGTTATGTTTATAGCAATGAACATATATCATGAATACAGTCAAACCTGTGTTAGTGGTCACCTCTATTAAGCAGCAAACCTGTATTAAGCAGATGTCCAGATTCCCAATATGTTGTTTTATTATACATTTGACCTCTATTAAGCAGCCACCTGTGCTAAGCAGCCACTTTCTATATTTCCCTTGGCTGGCTGCTTAAGACAGGTTTGACTGTATTCCAAATAACACATTTATTAGCAGTGGACATAAATTATATTCACATAGTCTTCTTTGGCCCGTGAACTTAACATTTTTATTTCACTGTGACATTATTATTATTATGAATGATTATATATATTTCCCAGAACTATGTATGATCCTGCACTATGTATGATCCTGCACTATGTATGATCCTGCACTATGTATGATCCTGCACTATGTATGATATGTATGATCCTACACTATGTATGATCCTGCACTATGTATGATCCTGCACTATGTATGATCCTGCACTATGTATGATCCTGCACTATGTATGATCCTGCACTATGTATGATCCTGCACTATGTATGATCCTGCACTATGTATGATATGTATGATCCTACACTATGTATGATCCTGCACTATGTATGATCCTGCACTATGTATGATCCTGCACTATGTATGATCCTGCACTATGTATGATCCTGCACTATGTATGATCCTGCACTATGTATGATCCTGCACTATGCATGATCCTGCACTATGTATGATCCTGCACTATGTATGATCCTACACTATGTATGATCCTGCACTATGTATGATCCTGCACTATGTATGATCCTGCACTATGTATGATCCTACACTATGTATGATATGTATGATCCTACACTATGTATGATCCTGCACTATGTATGATCCTGCACTATGTATGATCCTGCACTATGTATGATCCTGCACTATGTATGATATGTATGATCCTACACTATGTATGATCCTGCACTATGTATGATCCTGCACTATGTATGATCCTGCACTATGTATGATCCTGCACTATGTATGATCCTGCACTATGTATGATCCTGCACTATGTATGATCCTGCACTATGTATGATCCTACACTATGTATGATCCTGCACTATGTATGATCCTACACTATGTATGATCCTGCACTATGTATGATCCTGCACTATGTATGATCCTGCACTATGTATGATCCTACACTATGTATGATCCTACACTATGTATGATATGTATGATCCTACACTATGTATGATCCTGCACTATGTATGATCCTGCACTATGTATGATCCTGCACTATGTATGATCCTGCACTATGTATGATCCTGCACTATGTATGATCCTGCACTATGTATGATCCTGCACTATGTATGATCCTACACTATGTATGATCCTGCACTATGTATGATCCTGCACTATGTATGATCCTACACTATGTATGATATGTATGATCCTGCACTATGTATGATCCTGCACTATGTATGATCCTGCACTATGTATGATCCTGCACTATGTATGATCCTGCACTATGTATGATCCTGCACTATGTATGATCCTACACTATGTATGATCCTGCACTATGTATGATCCTGCACTATGTATGATCCTACACTATGTATGATATGTATGATCCTGCACTATGTATGATCCTGCACTATGTATGATCCTGCACTATGTATGATCCTGCACTATGTATGATCCTGCACTATGTATGATCCTGCACTATGTATGATCCTGCACTATGTATGATCCTACACTATGTATGATATGTATGATCCTGCACTATGTATGATCCTGCACTATGTATGATCCTGCACTATGTATGATCCTGCACTATGTATGATCCTGCACTATGTATGATCCTATACTATGTATGATCCTGCACTATGTATGATATGTATGATCATACACTATGTATGATCCTACACTATGTATGATCCTATACTATGTATGATCCTGCACTATGTATGATCCTATACTATGTATGATCCTATACTATGTATGATCCTACACTATGTATGATCCTACACTATGTATGATCCTACACTATGTATGATCCTACACTATGTATGATCCTACACTATGTATGATCCTATACTATGTATGATCCTATACTATGTATGATCCTACACTATGTATGATCCTATACTATGTATGATCCTATACTATGTATGATCCTACACTATGTATGATATGTATGATCCTACACTATGTATGATCCTACACTATGTATGATCCTGCACTATGTATGATATGTATGATCCTACACTATGTATGATCCTGCACTATGTATGATCCTATACTATGTATGATCCTACACTATGTATGATATGTATGATCCTACACTATGTATGATCCTGCACTATGTATGATCCTGCACTATGTATGATATGTATGATCCTACACTATGTATGATCCTGCACTATCTATGATCCTGCACTATGTATGATCCTACACTATGTATGATCCTGCACTATGTATGAAATGTATGATCCTACACTATGTATGATCCTACACTATGTATGATCCTGCACTATGTATGATCCTGCACTATGTATGATATGTATGATCCTGCACTATGTATGATCCTGCACTATGTATGATATGTATGATCCTACACTATGTATGATCCTACACTATGTATGATCCTGCACTATGTATGATCCTGCACTATGTATGATCCTGCACTATGTATGATCCTGCACTATGTATGATCCTGCACTATGTATGATCCTGCACTATGTATGATATGTATGATCCTGCACTATGTATGATCCTGCACTATGTATGATCCTACACTATGTATGATATGTATGATCCTACACTATGTATGATCCTGCACTATGCATGATCCTACACTATGTATGATATGTATGATCCTGCACTATGTATGATCCTATACTATGTATGATATGTATGATCCTGCACTATGTATGATCCTACACTATGTATGATCCTGCACTATGTATGATCCTGCACTATGTATGATATGTATGATCCTGCACTATGTATGATCCTGCACTATGTATGATCCTGCACTATGTATGATCCTACACTATGTATGATCCTGCACTATGTATGATATGTATGATCCTGCACTATGTATGATATGTATGATCCTACACTATCTATGATCCTGCACTATGTATGATCCTACACTATGTATGATCCTACACTATGTATGATCCTGCACTATGTATGATCCTGCACTATGTATGATCCTGTACTATGTATGATCCTACACTATGTATGATCCTACACTATGTATGATATGTATGATCCTACACTATGTATGATATGTATGATCCTACACTATGTATGATATGTATGATCCTACACTATGTATGATCCTACACTATGTATGATCCTACACTATGTATGATATGTATGATCCTACACTATGTATGATATGTATGATCCTACACTTTGTATGATCCTACACTATGTATGATATGTATGATCCTACACTATGTATGATCCTACACTATGTATGATCCTGCACTATGTATGATCCTACACTATGTATGATCCTGCACTATGTATGATCCTACACTATGTATGATCCTACACTATGTATGATCCTGCACTATGTATGATCCTGCACTATGTATGATCCTGCACTATGTATGATCCTGCACTATCTATGATCCTGCACTATGTATGATCCTGCACTATGTATGAGCCTGCACTATGTATGATCCTGCACTATGTATGATCCTGCACTATGTATGATCCTGCACTATGTATGATCCTGCACTACGTATGATCCTGCACTACGTATGATCCTGCACTATGTATGATCCTGCACTATGTATGATCCTGCACTATGTATGATCCTGCACTATGTATGATCCTGCACTGTATGATCCTGCACTATGTATGATCCTGCACTATGGGCTATACAAGAACATACCCACCAATCTATGGGCGTTCTTTTGTCATGGGTCAGATTCAGAACCAGTTTTCATTTAGGTCCTTTATGAAAAAGGGGGCGGTGGGGTGACAACCTGCTAGCACAACAGGGGTATTTTCTTACAGTTTCCTATAAATAACAATGTACTATAGCAGATGATCTGGGCAACCTGTCGTTTGTTTTGACAGCCCCCCTGATTTTTTTGTCATTGGTGTGGTTTTGTCTGTAATTTACTGTAAGTTAATGTTTTAATTAATTTCCGATTATGTTCTGACACTTTTTACTTTAGCAGTATTGATACACAGAAACCGACGTCTTCGTCCGGTACAGACACAGAAACCGACGTCTTCGTCCGGTACAGACACAGAAACCGACGTCTTCGTCCGGTACAGACACAGAAACCGACGTCTTCGTCCGGTACAGACACAGAAACCGACGTCTTCGTCCGGTACAGACACAGAAACCGACGTCTTCGTCCGGTACAGACACAGAAACCGACGTCTTCGTCCGGTACAGACACAGAAACCGACGTCTTCGTCCGGTACAGACACAGAAACCGACGTCTTCGTCCGATACAGACACAGAAACTGCTAGCGAGACAGGGATATACACAGGATGGGAAGGCGTTGCACAACAACAATCAACCCCAGCTCACAGTTGCTGTTTACTGTTCCAGTGTCTGAAGGGTTTGTATTCTTTGGGCTTTAAAACAAATCGGTGCAACAATATTTTCTGTATCTCAGATATTTGGATAAAAATACCAAAGTAACTAAGTATATAAATCAGATTTGTTGATTTTTGATTAACATACAAAGTACATAGCAAAGTGCGAAGACCTTCATAAAAGATATGAAGCCACTGTGATGTAATGGATAAGATGATCGTCATGTTAACAAAGATGTTGCGAGTTTGCACCATGATAGATCACGTAAGCTATGTACGCTTGTAGCTTGAACACGTTGCAAGATGCACATAGATTCAATGGATCACGTAAGCTATGTACGCTTGTAGCTTGAACACGTTGCAAGATGCACATAGATTCAATGGATCACGTAAGCTATGTACGCTTGTAGCTCGAACACGTAGCAAGATGCACATAGATTCAATGGATCACGTAAGCTATGTACGCTTGTAGCTCAAACACATAGCAAGATGCACATAGATTCAATGGATCACGTAATCTATGTACGCTTGTAGCTCGAACACGTAGCAAGATGCACACAGATTCAATGGATCACGTAATCTATGCATGCTTGTAGCTCCAAAACGTAGCAAGATGCACATAGATTCAATGGATCACGTAATCTATGTACGCATGTAGCTCGAACACGTAGCAAGATGCACATAGATTCAATGGATCACGTAATCTATGTACGCATGTAGCTCGAACACGTAGCAAGATGCACATAGATTCAATGGATCACGTATAGGAAACCTCATCATTATATGAACTTTCAAATAAGCCAAACCCCCAGTGACCTTTGAGTTTGACCCTCAATGTCAAATCAACGTCATATTAATTCAAGCATTTAACCTTGTGTGAAATACCAGCACAGGAGTTGCATCTCTCCGAGTGGCATTCCCTAGTTTTCTAAATGCATTGCGACATTTTATCAAACATTGTTTTCAGGCACATCTAGATATTATGGCTGTTCTGTAATGGTATATCACTCGTGTATATGTGACATTATGGCTGTTTTGTAATGGTATATTACTTGTGTATATGTGACATCATGGCTGTTCTGTAATGGTATATTACTTGTGTATATGTGACATCATGGCTGTTCTGTAATGGTATATTACTTGTGTATATGTGACATTATGGCTGTTCTGTAATGGTATATTACTCGTGTATATGTGATATTATGGCTGTTCTGTAATGGTATATTACTTGTGTATATGTGATATTATGGCTGTTCTGTAATGGTATATCACTTGTGTATATGTGACATCATGGCTGTTCTGTAATGGTATATTACTTGTGTATATGTGATATTATGGCTGTTCTGTAATGGTATATTACTCGTGTATATGTGATATTATGGCTGTTCTGTAATGGTATATTACTTGTGTATATGTGATATTATGGCTGTTCTGTAATGGTATATTACTTGTGTATATGTGATATTATGGCTGTTCTGTAATGGTATATTACTTGTGTATATGTGACATCATGGCTGTTCTGTAATGGTATATTACTTGTGTATATGTGATATTATGGCTGTTCTGTAATGGTATATTACTTGTGTATATGTGATATTATGGCTGTTCTGTAATGGTATATTACTTGTGTATATGTGACATCATGGCTGTTCTGTAATGGTATATTACTTGTGTATATGTGATATTATGGCTGTTCTGTAATGGTATATTACTTGTGTATATGTGATATTATGGCTGTTCTGTAATGGTATATTACTTGTGTATATGTGACATCATGGCTGTTCTGTAATGGTATATTACTTGTGTATATGTGATATTATGGCTGTTCTGTAATGGTATATTACTCGTGTATATGTGATATTATGGCTGTTCTGTAATGGTATATTACTTGTGTATATGTGACATCATGGCTGTTCTGTAATGGTATATTACTCGTGTATATGTGATATTATGGCTGTTCTGTAATGGTATATTACTTGTGTATATGTGATATTATGGCTGTTCTGTAATGGTATATTACTCGTGTATATGTGGTAATGAACTATATTACTTTTATTCCAGTGTATCGTTAGAAAAGAAGAAAATGTCATAGATGTAAGTTATCGGCCAACATTGAGTGAGGAAGAATTAGCATATGAAGATGACTATGATGGTGGTGATGATGAATCTGTAGATTTTGACAACAGGTGTTGTATGATGTTGACATATGGGTGAATAATTTAGTTACTAACATGTATAGGGCTAGCCTTCAGGTGGGGGTTTGGTGTGCAGTTATTAAAGCACAATCTCGGGCATCCGGCTACAACCACAGAGCTACCGCAAACCAGCTTAATCACATGACATAATTCCACATCCCCAGTAGGATTCGAACCTGCAGTGATGTTGGGCAACTGATTTGAAGTCAACGATCATAACCACTCGTCCACGGAGATCCCGGCAGATATGGTTGTTGTTGGGTAATATAAACATCGAGCTAAAAAGTGGGTAATTGTTATCATGACTTGGTGAGCTTACAATGCGGAATGGTTTCATTTACACACCAGTTGCTTCTTACAAAATGAGAAGAATAATTGTAACCATTGTCTAGTTTGTCAGGTTAGCGACACTGGCTCTAGTTTTGTTTAGTACCGCTATTATTGATGTTGTATTTTATTTACAGGCTACGCAGAATAATTTCTAAACGTAGCAACAACTGGACATGCTATGTTCAGAAAGAACCTGAGTGTGAATACGTGGATGATATGATAACAAGCATGCTCAGACACTATGCAGAGTGTGACGAAAAGCTGACAGAGCAAACCGAGCTGACCCCACAGGATCTGAGGAAGTTGAAAAGATAACTCACTGATGTATCTCCCCATCCAACCAAAACTTTATTTCGAAGAAAGAAGTCTTGCTTTGGAGACGTTGAAATGAGAGGACAAATGATATTATCATTTGATGCAGTTAATGAATTTTAACTTTACATGGGTAAATGCAGCCCATATTAAAACAGATGTGCAGAGTGCATGGCCAATGTCAAACTTAGTTTAAGTGATCATTTTTGTGTCTACTCCATAAACCACATGAGGAATTTTAAAATGACTTGGCACAAATGTTAACCAATCAAAGAATATACTCAGAGCACATGTTGCAGTCATGTGGATTCGTGGACACATACCGAACCTAGTTCTGTGCCAGCTGGTTATAATGTTTATAAAAACAAAATTGTATGAGTGCTGTTGTGTAGACATCTTCCTGTTTTTCCCTGTTTTATATGGTTTCTCACAGTAAGTGATTAGCTATTCAATCCTCCCAGGAATGAAACCTGTGTATGTTTGTGTTTGACTGGGATAACTTTCCCGTATCACTAGTACACAACAGGGAACAACTCTTCTCCTCCCTGTCCCTAGCTTGCCATGTCGCCAAAGTGTGAAATTCCGATATGCAGACAGGCGCATACTCTTATTATGGTTTTCAATACATCGACCATGGGGCCCCAACATTTCCATGTAATATTGAAAACCCAGTGCCAAAACCTGTGGGTCCAGGACCAACCGTTCCATCTCCTGTAACAATAGAATATTGTCATAAAAGTCCACGTTTATTTATACATTTCAGTTTAGTCAGATTTTGATCTTGAACAATAAGAGTCAAATCTTGCCAATTGTCCATTGAATTGCTCACCTGTATGTGTGAGGTTACTTATAGACAGTGTTTTAAGTAAGAACTTCTGTAGTATTACTTAGTTTTCTGACCGAAATGGCCAACAGGTTCAGTGAAAATTAGTTAGTGACAATAATCAACATCAATTATGTAGCGGGTCAATAGCCCAGTGGTTAACAGGCCGGTTTAATCCACCCTCTATAGTCTATACCATATATTATATGATTATACCAAGGTGTTGTGTCGGTGCATTTTATACTGTGCACATAAAAGAACCAGAGGAGACTCGGAGTTGGGTCTCTATATCCTTGCACTACTCTCCAAAAATCTAAAAGTAATCTCTTCAGGTGTGCATGGGCAACCGATGGCGCTAAATAAACATAAAACACGCACACAATCAACTTCCATTTGTTCACTTGCAAGCACCATATTTGCAAAATTCATTGATCAGCATTATTATCAACCAGATAATGCATCATGCATCGCACAGTTGTATTTCAGTGAGACTATATAAAACAGGAATATATTCATACGTCGCGCCTTGAAATGCAGTTGGTGGGCACAGCATTTGTTGTCCAAGTTTGACCCCATCTCATTGCAATGTCCACAACTGCACCAAGGTGGTGTACTAACATTTGGTTGTAGAGGTCCCTGGTGGTGGTGGTGGAGCTCCAAGCACCCTCGCACAGGTCAAACACTAACCCTAGCTCTCTATCTACAAGATTGAGCACCAAAGTTCGCAACTTTTCCACCTCCATGTTCTCAATGACAATCTGTAAATGCAATGACCTTTCTGTGAGGTATATAAATAAAGGGACATCATCCCATTGAAAAAATTGCTAACAAATATATATGACTATAAAACTCTCAATACAGTTTCTTTCACAGCACCCAATAAATGATTGGGAGTTTGAGCCCAGCAGGAGCAGTTACATTTGTGCCCTTAGGCAAGGCATTTTAATTCCATGTTGCCTCTTCTCTTCCTTGTGGCGATGGATTCCATCAGGAATGAAGTCTCGAGAGTTATTAATAGAAGTTGTAAGAACTTGTTTCGCAATCAAGCTATAGTAAATTTGCATACATTATTGATAGAGGTCATTGTTTGGGCGGTATTTACTGCTGCAAAATTTGTCCTATAAAAGTAAGGTACTTGTTTATCATAGTGTCACCCCTATTGAAAGGACCAATCATTTCTGACTTATGAGACGCCTATTATGAACATCAGTGCTTCCAGAATCATATCCTTGCGTACCAGGTTGATTGGCAATCAGTAACTGTAACAATTATTTAGATAGCTGGACAACTAAATATGGTATAAATCATCAAAATTATAATTCATTATTTGGGGTGGGAGTTGTTGTTTTTTAGGGAAATGAAACCGTATCAAGATTTGTTTCTTATATATCCTTTTGGAGTAGGCACAGTCAGCCTGTGACAAAGCCTCTCATTCAACGAGAGTAAAGGACACTAATTATTTACACACACCAAATTAATTTAAAGTACAATGATTGTGAAACAATTTCTTATGACATTTTGTACAATACTGATTGACTACTGTGCTAATATATTCAATTGACTTTCTCAGTCATGTTGCATACAACATTTCTCCCTACTAAGATCAAACTGCTGAATTACATGCTATAAATCAATACCTTCATTTGGGCTTTCCTATCTTCCCAAAGAGCTTGTACCCTTTCTTTATCACTTCGGGCGAGTGCTGGTGCCGGATTTCTCATACCACTCCGACCTCTACTACCTCACCGACCTCTACTACCTCTCTGACCTCTACGCCCACTTCGACCTCTACTCCCACTCCGGCCTCTACTACCACTCCGACCTCTACTCCCACTCCGACCTCTACTACCACTCCAACCTCTACTACCACTCCGGCCTCTACTACCTCTCCGACCTCTACTACCACTCCAACCTCTACTACCACTCCGGCCTCTACTACCACTCTAACCTCTACTACCTCTCCGACATCTACTCCTACTCCAATCTCTACTACCTCTCCAACCTCTACTACCTCTCCGACCTCTACTACCACTCCAACCTCTACTCCCACTCCGGCCTCTACTACCACTCCAACCTCTACTACCTCTCCGACATCTACTCCTACTCCCACTCCGGCCTCTACTACCACTCCAACCTCTACTCCCACTCCGACCTCTACTACCACTCCAACCTCTACTGCCTCTCCGACATCTACTCCTACTCCCACTCCAATCTCTACTACCACTCCGACCTCTACTACCACTCCGACCTCTACTACCTCTGTGACCTCTACTACCTCTCCGACCTCTACTACCACTCCGACATCTACTACCTCTCCGACCTCTACTACCACTCTGACCTCTACTACCACTCCGACCTCTACTACCTCTGCAACCTCTACTCCCAATCCGACCTCTCCGACCTCTACTACCACTCCGACCTCTACTACCACTCCGACCTCTACTCCCACTCCGATCTCTACTACCACTGCGACCTCTACTACCTCTCCGACCTCTATTCCAACTCACTCTTCTATAGTGTTGAGCCCCTGAAACACATGTAATCAGAATGTAATTATAACAATTAATAAAATGTGTTAAACATGTGCATCTGTCTTTTTGTCAATGTTGTTTTCCAATGTGATGGTGTATCATTGTATGTGTGACGTCCATAATTCAGTGATGGAAACTCAAATTTTATATACGTTCCATACGTGGCCACAGAACAGAACAGAACATATGTTTATTTTAAGACTTGTACATGGTACATCGTCATAAACATACAAATATACAATTACATATTGGTCACGTAATACAATAGATTTTACATTCATATATTCACATAAATCGATTGACATGTAGTATTATAATAATGATGATTCAATTTACGGAATAGAGGATGAACATAATTAATTGTTAGCAGTTACAATAGTACTTCTTAGTACAATGGCTTCTTTTATATATTTCGCCAAGTTTAATATATCAACTTTTTTGATCGAGGTTACCAGTTCAATAAATTTGAACATAGAGGGACGATACTTGCCACAGAGCAAAATGTTACATTATATAGTGTCCTAGCGTAGAGAACTCAAGCCCAATACTACAAAGCAGTGTCCATGTCTACCAATAACACGGGTATCGCAAAATCAATAATAAAAAACTGATGCATAGATTTCAAGATACTTTAGCTAGAAGAAATAAAACCGGAATATGTATTTAATTGTGTGGCGTCCAGTGGTAGAGCGTTGGATTTGGAATCGAAGGGTCCATGGTTCGTTCAATACTCTATCACGGCATGTATGTAGTATATTAGGGCAATGTACTTCACACACATTGCTAGTATTGGTTGGCTAAGCATGGTAAGGAAATATGGTCCCTAAAGGTGTTTGACATAAATTGAACATAATTACCTCTTCCTATACTTCTACTCCTGGATCTTCCTCTCTACCTCCCCCTACCACGACCCCTCCCCCTACCATGACCCCTCCCCCTACCACGACCCCTCCGCACTTGTCCCCGTCTCTTCACTATATGAGCTCTGAAAATGTAAACAATACATGTACATTATGTAGGGTTGCAACAATAGACTTCATGTAATACAGTCCCACCTCCCCAAACGCCACCGCTCAGGAGCGACACCCTCTTTATAACGTCACTTTTATTCCCTCCCGTTGGATTTTAATGTAATTTCACCTCTCATGAACGACACCTCTCTACAACGCACAACGACAGTCAATTTCCCACCCATCGTTGCGTAAAACCTCCCAAGAACAGACAATAATCCCAAAATATCTTGTACATGTATATCCCAATTCTAAAAATAGCTAACAATAGAATCACACTATGTATACGTCTGGTTTCCTAACAGTTATGTGTTTGAATATATATATATATATTGCGGATGGGAACCAGGTTATTCGGAAACCATTTATGTGATCAATTATAAAAGGCCAACCATATTTTGAAAACAAACTTACAATTAGCGCTATTTATGGAGCTTCTTTTATGAAATTTAGCATGGAAGTGATAATTGCCGTGATGCGACAGATGTGTTGTTTGTTTTTTATACAATTGAAATGCGTAATTTATCAGATGTTTTGACTTTGATGTATTGAAAACATAAATCGTTAAATGTACACAATTATTGTCTAGATTTGCATAATCTGGGGGATTTTAACACATTTTGTCCTCAGCTGGACCTCAGAGTAAAATCAGTGACTTTTTTAAGCAAACATAAAATCTGTGTTTAGTTTCAGACTGATATATGTATACTGTATAGTTATATGTATTAAAAAGAAGTTGAATTTTCAATGCTTTGAGTCAGTTTTAGAATGTTTTTGAATATTTACCGAAAGTACAATTGTACATAGGACCCCATTCTGTATACTCTATATTCAAATCAGTATGAGCCACCGACTATAAACTGACTATTCGCACATTTCCAGACTTCAAAAAGTTGAACCTCCCTAGAACAACAACCTCTCTACAACAACCAATCTCGATGTATCCAGATGGTGTTTGCTCTAGAGAGGTTTGACTGTATATGTATAAACTAAGTATTGTACAATTTGCATACAATGATATAGAATGAGTGGCAGAAAAATCAGCACTGATTGCCATGCAATTATTACCAGTGTTCTTTCTCGTACTTCCTTTGAAAATTAAGCATTCACATATGTACAAGTTATTGAAGTTATAGTATTAAATATAGCAAGCATTTCTCGCTTGTAGTCATATCAGCTAGTTCAAATGGATAATAATGGTCCGATGTACGAATCTTGGTCAACGGCGGAATTTTCTAAACAATCCAATTTGAGCAAAATATAGCCTACCCATTGTACTAAATTATTGTGTGTTTTGAATAAGTGCCCGTTAGACCCCCCACGATGGTGGTGTCTGTGTCACTGTGGGAAACAATCGTTATTTCCAAATTACAGTGTGTTGGATCCCAATAAGAATGAGCTCAACTCGATAATATCGATTGCAAAATGCATTTTATGTTATGTTATATTTCGGGTTTTACGCCTGCATCAGCACCATTTCGGGCTATATCGCCGACGGGCAGTTTACCTAACAACACCTTTCCTGGGCAGGCTCCAGCGGTTAACCAGTACTTGGGTGCACCAACCTCCGTAAGAAACTGCCAACTTTTTCATATAAATGAGACACGGTCTGAGCGGGGCTCGAACCCGTGACTATCAGTGATGATAGGCTACAGTGATATACAAGTCAGCGACCTCAACCACTCGACCACGGAGGCAGACACAAAATGCATTTTTATTCAATGATTAAAAACACTGGGTATGTAAGCAGACCCCATAGATTATAAAAGTTTATCCCCAGTTGTTATGTTCAAAATCTGCAATGGCTGTCCGATTAGCGCAGTGGTTAGCGCGCTCGCTTCTCACCAATGCGACCCGGGTTCGATCCTCGGACAGGGAAGTATGTCAGATGGTACGATGGTCGCCAGATCGGACAGGTGAGTTTTCTCCGGGTACTCCGGTTTCCTCCCACATGAATGACCACATATATGCTTTCATCCGTGCCAACGAGAGTGATTAATATAAGTTGTTAAAACTTGCTTCGCAATCGTAAAATAAATAAAGTATAAAAAAATCTGCAAAACAATAACGAGAAACAATATATTTTCTGAAATAACTACTTTTCAACATTTTCCCACAAAATCTCCAAAGGCGCCCCACTCGACAACTTCTGAACACTTCCCCATTATTTTCACACTTCGAATGCGTATGAAGCATTTTGCATGAAGTCAAAATCAAAACCAATTACATTTACATCATTTGAGATATGTGGTAATAATAATTGACGTCGTTTAAACATGCTGTAATCGTTTATACTTACAATCTCGCTGGAAATTTCGCTCCCCGACGCCATGTTTGTTTTCATTGCTGATAGAAGGCGAAACTTCCGAATGTACGCAAAGGCGTGACAGACCGAATCTGGAAAGTCCCACTTTAGGTTTCAAAGTTTGTTTTATCGAAAAAAATGCTGTTTACCAACTTAAAATAATTATTTCTACCTGTATGTACAAAATGGAATTTTAAATTAGTTTTTATTCCATACGATGTAATGCTGCTTTAAGGAATTATTAACTTTGAGAATCTGGAGTTGAGAACAATTTGAAGTTATATTTATGGAATTTTAGTTTATAATACAAATTTAATTTAGCTCGATTGCGAAACAAGTTCTTAAAACTTATATTAATGCCTCTCAAGAACTCATTCCTGATGGAATCCATCGCCACGAGGGAGAGATAAGAGGCAATGTGGAATTTAAATGCCTTGCCTAAGGACACAATCGTAATGGCTACAGCTGGGCGCGTACACCCCAGTCCTTTCACACCTGAAGCTAACGCGGTATCACGACTTCCACAATTTTAGCTAGTTATTACCTCAATACACACATAATTGTGGTATTGCACTCTGCCTCATTGTCCTCTATCAAAATTTGAAATTTCATTTGCTTGACTTCTACCGAGTATGCTCCGGACAAGCATTTAATAAAATGGGGAAAAATATGATTCATTAAGTACAACACAGAAAGTTATGATTCCTGTGCTCTGCACTTCGCCTCACTGTCCTGTATAAATGTTATGATTCCTGTGCTCTGCACTTCGCCTCACTGTCCTGTACAAATGTTATGATTCCTGTGCTCTGCACTTCGCCTCACTGTCCTGTATAAATGTTTAATTTGATTTCCTTGAATAGTTTGGGAGTTTTGCACTGGACAAGAAGTTCCCGGACGGATGAATGAAAAGCCACACCAATAGGTACTTATGTGGATACCCCCATTGTTCTCTCCATTGTTCTAATAGCACGGAAAAGAAATACTAACCCTAGAACACAAGACAGTGGATCTAACGTTCTCCTAGCCACACAAGTACCCATTAGTGTGAGCTAACAAACGGACGAGGTGGCAACTACATGATCTCCCTTTGGGGAGCTTAAAAGTAAAATGAAGGAAGACCGAGAACAGCTGTGGCCAGACACATAGATACATCATGAGCAGCATAGTAATACACAGCCTGGGAACAGCCATGGCATAGATACAACATGAGCAGCATAGTAATACATAGCCTGGGAACAGGTGGCCAGACACATAGATACAACATGAGCAGCATAGTAATACATAGCCGGGAACAGCTGTGGCCAGACACATAGATACAACATGAGCAGCATAGTAATACATAGCCTGGGAACAGCTGTGGCCAGACACATAGATACAACATGAGCAGCATAGTAATACATAGCCTGGGAACAGCTGTGGCCAGACACATAGATACAACATGAGCAGCATAGTAATACATAGCCTGGGAACAGCTGTGGCCAGACACATAAGATACAACATGAGCAGCATAGTAATACATAGCCTGGGAACAGCCGTGGCCAGACACATAGATACAACATGAGCAGCATAGTAATACATAGCCTGGGAACAGCTGTGGCCAGACACATAGATACAACATGAGCAGCATAGTAATACATAGCCTGGGAACAGCCGTGGCCAGACACATAGATACAACATGAGCAGCATAGTAATACATAGCCTGGGAACAGCCGTGGCCAGACACATAGATACAACATGAGCAGCATAGTAATACATAGCCTGGGAACAGCTGTGGCCAGACACATAGATACAACATGAGCAGCATAGTAATACATAGCCTGGGAACAGCCGTGGCCAGACACATAGATACACCATGAGCAGCATAGTAATACATAGCCTGGGAACAGTTGTGGCCAGACACATAGATACAACATGAGCAGCATAGTAATACATAGCCTGGGAACAGCCGTGGCCAGACACATAGATACAACATGAGCAGCATAGTAATACATAGCCTGGGAACAGCTGTGGCCAGACACATAGATACAACATGAGCAGCATAGTAATACATAGCCTGGGAACAGCTGTGGCCAGACACATAGATACACCATGAGCAGCATAGTAATACATAGCCTGGGAACAGCCGTGGCCAGACACATAGATACAACATGAGCAGCATAGTAATACATAGCCTGGGAACAGCTGTGGCCAGACACATAGATACAACATGAGCAGCATAGTAATACATAGCCTGGGAACAGCCGTGGCCAGACACATAGATACAACATGAGCAGCATAGTAATACATAGCCTGGGAACAGCTGTGGCCAGACACTAGATACAACATGAGCACATAGTAATACATAGCCTGGGAACAGCCGTGGCCAGACACATAGATACAACATGAGCAGCATAGTAATACATAGCCTGGGAACAGTTGTGGCCAGACACATAGATACAACATGAGCAGCATAGTAATACATAGCCGGGGAACAGCTGTGGCCAGACACATAGATACAACATGAGCAGCATAGTAATACATAGCCTGGGAACAGCTGTGGCAAGACACATAGATACAACATGAGCAGCATAGTAATACATAGCCTGGGAACAGTTGTGGCCAGACACATAGATACAACATGAGCAGCATAGTAATACATAGCCGGGGAACAGCTGTGGCCAGACACATAGATACAACATGAGCAGCATAGTAATACATAGCCTGGGAACAGCTGTGGCAAGACACATAGATACAACATGAGCAGCATAGTAATACATAGCCTGGGAACAGCTGTGGCCAGACACATAGATACAACATGAGCAGCATAGTAATACATAGCCGGGGAACAGCTGTGGCCAGACACATAGATACAACATGAGCAGCATAGTAATACATAGCCTGGGAACAGCCGTGGCCAGACACATAGATACAACATGAGCAGCATAGTAATACATAGCCTGGGAACAGCTGTGGCCAGACACATAGATACAACATGAGCAGCATAGTAATACATAGCCTGGGAACAGCCGTGGCCAGACACATAGATACAACATGAGCAGCATAGTAATACATAGCCTGGGAACAGCTGTGGCCAGACACATAGATACACCATGAGCAGCATAGTAATACATAGCCTGGGAACAGCTGTGGCCAGACACATAGATACAACATGAGCAGCATAGTAATACATAGCCTGGGAACAGCTGTGGCCAGACACATAGATACAACATGAGCAGCATAGTAATACATAGCCTGGGAACAGCCGTGGCCAGACACATAGATACAACATGAGCAGCATAGTAATACATAGCCTGGGAACAGCCGTGGCCAGACACATAGATACAACATGAGCAGCATAGTAATACATAGCCTGGGAACAGCTGTGGCCAGACACATATATACACCATGAGCAGCATAGTAATACATAGCCTGGGAACAGCCGTGGCCAGACACATAGATACAACATGAGCAGCATAGTAATACATAGCCTGGGAACAGCTGTGGCCAGACACATAGATACAACATGAGCAGCATAGTAATACATAGCCTGGGAACAGCTGTGGCCAGACACATAGATACAACATGAGCAGCATTAGTAATACATAGCCTGGGAACAGCCGTGGCCAGACACATAGATACAACATGAGCAGCATAGTAATACATAGCCAGGGAACAGCCGTGGCCAGACACATAGATACAACATGAGCAGCATAGTAATACATAGCCTGGGAACAGCTGTGGCCAGACATTGAGACACATCATGAGCAGCATAACGATACAGTATTAATGAATGGTGTTTGTGGACCACTGCGATTGAACACTCATTTTCAATTTTGATCACCAGGACCGGGGTTCGTTGTAATAGGCCAGATTCTTATAACTGTATGTACAATATTACCTTTAACATATCTGGATCAAAGAAGACTGCTAAATGTGAGAGAACGTATTCAAACCAAGCAAACAGTGGAGGATAGTCCAGAGTCCATTGAGATGTATCCTGCAATGTCAAAATCAAATATTTCTTGGTTTACCCTCGCTGCTTTAGTCAAAGTAGATACAAGTTCATTATATAGCATTCTACAACACAAAAAAGAGTGCAGCTACCGTACATAGTCGTGTATATATATATGCAATATAATTAATTATGTTATATCTAAATGCAATCTTCACTGTTAATATTATAAAGTTTGATCTGAAAAATATACACATTGCATGTGTTGCAACTATATACAACTGATCTTGGTAATAGAGTAGTCAATTGGTACAGAACTAAGTCCTGAACCAACATGGCTGACAAATACGTTCTGCAAATCGTCTCGATAAAATTAACATTTGTGTTGATTCACTTTAATATTCCACACAAATTGGTTTCAGGGCAAACAGACAGGAAATAGTATTCTCCCACTATGCAGCACATTGATACCCAAATACATGCACCATTCTGGCAGTATTCTCCCACTATGCAGCGCATTGATACCCAAATACATGCAGCATGCTGGCAGCATTCTCCCACTATGCAGCGCATTGGTACCCAAATACATGCACCATTCTGGCAGCATTCTCCCACTATGCAGCGCATTGGTACCCAAATACATGCACCATTCTGACAGCATTCTCCCACTATGCAGCGCATTGATACCCAAATACATGCAGCATGCTGGCAGCATTCTCCCACTATGCAGCGCATTGGTACCCAAATACATGCACCATTCTGGCAGCATTCTCCCACTATGCAGCGCATTGGTACCCAAATACATGCACCATTCTGGCAACATTCTCCCACTATGCAGCGCATTGGTACCCAAATACATGCACCATTCTGGCAGCATTCTCCCACTATGCAGCGCATTGGTACCCAAATACATGCACCATTCTGGCAGCATTCTCCCACTATGCAGCGCATTGGTACCCAAATACATGCACCATTCTGGCAGCATTCTCCCACTACGCAGCGGGTTGGTACCCAAATACATGCACCATTCTGGCAGCATTCTCCCACTACGCAGCGGGTTGGTACCCAAATACATGCACCATTCTCCCACTATGCAGCGGGTTGGTACCCAAATACATGCACCATTCTCCCACTACGCAGCGGGTTAGTACCCAAATACATGCACCATTCTGGCAGCATTCTCCCACTACGCAGCGGGTTGGTACCCAAATACATGCACCATTCTGGCAGCATTCTCCCACTATGCAGCGCATTGGTACCCAAATACATGCAGCATTCTCCCACTATGCAGCGCATTGATACCCAAATACATGCACCATTCTGGCAACATTCTCCCACTATGCAGCAGGTTGGTACCCAAATACATGCACCATTCTGGCAACATTCTCCCACTATGCAGCGCATTGGTACCCAAATACATGCAGCATTCTGGCAACATTCTCCCACTATGCAGCGCATTGGTACCCAAATACATGCACCATTCTGGCAGCATTCTCCCACTATGCAGCGCATTGGTACCCAAATACATGCACCATTCTGGCAGCATTCTCCCACTATGCAGCGCATTGGTACCCAAATACATGCATCATTCTCCCACTATGCAACGCATTGTTACCCAAATACATGCACCATTCTGGCAGCATTCTCCCACTATGCAGCACATTGGTACCCAAATACATGCAGCATTCTGGCAGCATTCTCCCACTATGCAGTGCATTGATACCCAAATACATGCACCATTTTCCCACTATGCAGCGCATTGGTACCCAAATACATGCACCATTCTGGCAACATTCTTCCACTACGCAGCTGGTTGGTACCCAAATACATGCACCATTCTGGCAGCATTCTCCCACTACGCAGCGGGTTGGTACCCAAATACATGCACCATTCTGGCAGCATTCTCCCACTATGCAGTGCATTGATACCCAAATACATGCACCATTTTCCCACTATGCAGCGCATTGGTACCCAAATACATGCACCATTCTGGCAACATTCTTCCACTACGCAGCTGGTTGGTACCCAAATACATGCACCATTCTGGCAGCATTCTCCCACTATGCAGCGGGTTGGTACCCAAATACATGCAGCATTCTCCCACCACGCAGCGGGTTGGTACCAAAATACATGCACCATTCTGGCAGCATTCTCCCACTATGCAGCGCATTGGTACCCAAATACATGCACCATTCTGGCAACATTCTCCCACTACGCAGCGCATTGGTACCCAAATACATGCACCATTCTGGCAACATTCTCCTACTACGCAGCGGGTTGGTACCCAAATACATGCACCATTCTGGCAGCATTCTCCCACTATGCAGCGGGTTGGTACCCAAATACATGCACCATTCTGGCAGCATTCTCCCACTATGCAGCGCATTGGTACCCAAATACATGCACCATTTTGGCAGCATTCTCCCACTATGCAGCGGGTTGGTACCCAAATACATGCACCATTCTGGCAGCATTCTCCCACTACGCAGCGAGTTGGTACCCAAATACATGCACCATTCTGGCAGCATTCTCCCACTATGCAGCGCATTGATACCCAAATACATGCACCATTCTCCCACTATGCAGCGCATTGGTACCCAAATACATGCACCATTCTGGCAACATTCTCCCACTACGCAGCGCATTGGTACCCAAATACATGCAGCATGCTGGCAGCATTCTCCCACTATGCAGTGCATTGATACCCAAATACATGCACCATTCTCCCACTATGCAGCGCATTGGTACCCAAATACATGCACCATTCTGGCAACATTCTTCCACTACGCAGCGGGTTGGTACCCAAATACATGCACCATTCTGGCAGCATTCTCCCACTATGCAGCGGGTTGGTACCCAAATACATGCAGCATTCTCCCACTACGCAGCGGGTTGGTACCCAAATACATGCACCAATCTGGCAGCATTCTCCCACTATGCAGCGCATTGGTACCCAAATACATGCACCATTCTGGCAACATTCTCCCACTACGCAGCGCATTGGTACCCAAATACATGCACCATTCTGGCAACATTCTCCTACTACGCAGCGGGTTGGTACCCAAATACATGCACCATTCTGGCAGCATTCTCCCACTATGCAGCGCATTGGTACCCAAATACATGCACCATTCTGGCAGCATTCTCCCACTATGCAGCGGGTTGGTACCCAAATACATGCACCATTCTGGCAGCATTCTCCCACTACGCAGCGAGTTGGTACCCAAATACATGCACCATTCTGGCAGCATTCTCCCACTATGCAGCAGGTTGATACCCAAATACATGCACCATTCTGGCAGCATTCTCCCACTACGCAGCGGGTTGGTACCCAAATACATGCACCATTCTGGCAGCATTCTCCCACTATGCAGCGCATTGGTACCCAAATACATGCACCATTCTGGCAGCATTCTCCCACTACGCAGCGGGTTGGTACCCAAATACATGCACCATTCTGGCAGCATTCTCCCACTACGCAGCGGGTTGGTACCCAAATACATGCACCATTCTGGCAGCATTCTCCCACTACGCAGCGGGTTGGTACCCAAATACATGCACCATTCTGGCAGCATTCTCCCACTACGCAGCGCATTGGTACCCAAATACATGCACCATTCTGGCAACATTCTCCCACTACGCAGCGCATTGGTACCCAAATACATGCACCATTCTGGCAACATTCTCCCACTATGCAGCGCATTGGTACCCAAATACATGCACCATTCTGGCAACATTCTCCCACTACGCAGCGGGTTGGTACCCAATTACATGCACCATTCTGGCAGCATTCTCCCACTATGCAGCGCATTGACACCCAAATACATGCACCATTCTGGCAACATTCTCCCACTATGCAGCGCATTGGTACCCAAATACATGTACCATTCTGGCAGCATTCTCCCACTATGCAGCGCATTGGTACCCAAATACATGCATCATTCTTGCAGCATTCTCCCACTATGCAGCGGGTTGGTACCCAAATACATGCACCATTCTGGCAGCATTCTCCCATTACGCAGCGAGTTGGTACCCAAATACATGCAGCATGCTGGCAGCATTCTCCCACTATGCAGTGCATTGATACCCAAATACATGCACCATTCTCCCACTATGCAGCGCATTGGTACCCAAATACATGCACCATTCTGGCAACATTCTTCCACTACGCAGCGGGTTGGTACCCAAATACATGCACCATTCTGGCAGCATTCTCCCACTACGCAGTGGGTTGGTACCCAAATACATGCACCATTCTGGCAGCATTCTCCCACTATGCAGCGGGTTGGTACCCAAATACATGCAGCATTCTCCCACTACGCAGCGGGTTGGTACCCAAATACATGCACCAATCTGGCAGCATTCTCCCACTATGCAGCGCATTGGTACCCAAATACATGCACCATTCTGGCAACATTCTCCCACTACGCAGCGCATTGGTACCCAAATACATGCACCATTCTGGCAACATTCTCCCACTACGCAGCGCGTTGGTACCCAAATACATGCACCATTCTGGCAGCATTCTCCCACTATGCAGCGCATTGGTACCCAAATACATGCACCATTCTGGCAGCATTCTCCCACTATGCAGCGGGTTGGTACCCAAATACATGCACCATTCTGGCAGCATTCTCCCACTACGCAGCGAATTGGTACCCAAATACATGCACCATTCTGGCAACATTCTCCCACTATGCAGCGCATTGATACCCAAATACATGCACCATTCTGGCAGCATTCTCCCACTATGCAGCGCATTGGTACCCAAATACATGCACCATTCTGGCAGCATTCTCCCACTATGCAGCGCATTGGTACCCAAATACATGCACCATTCTGGCAGCATTCTCCCACTATGCAGCGCATTGGTACCCAAATACATGCACCATTCTGGCAACATTCTCCCACTACGCAGCGGGTTGGTACCCAAATACATGCACCATTCTGGCAGCATTCTCCCACTACGCAGCGCATTGGTACCCAAATACATGCACCATTCTGGCAACATTCTCCCACTACGCAGCGCATTGGTACCCAAATACATGCACCATTCTGGCAGCATTCTCCCACTACGCAGCGCATTGGTACCCAAATACATGCACCATTCTGGCAGCATTCTCCCACTATGCAGCGGGTTGGTACCCAAATACATGCACCATTCTGGCAGCATTCTCCCACTACGCAGCGAGTTGGTACCCAAATACATGCACCATTCTGGCAGCATTCTCCCACTATGCAGCGCATTGGTACCCAAATACATGCACCATTCTGGCAGCATTCTCCCACTATGCAGCGCATTGGTACCCAAATACATGCACCATTCTGGCAACATTCTCCCACTACGCAGCGGGTTAGTACCCAAATACATGCACCATTCTCCCACTATGCAGCGCATTGATACCCAAATACATGCACCATTCTGGCAGCATTCTCCCACTATGCAGCGGGTTGGTACCCAAATACATGCACCATTCTGGCAGCATTCTCCCACTATGCAGCGCATTGGTACCCAAATACATGCACCATTCTCCCACTATGCAGCGCATTGATACCCAAATACATGCACCATTCTGGCAGCATTCTCCCACTATGCAGCGCATTGGTACCCAAATACATGCACCATTCTGGCAGCATTCTCCCACTATGCAGCGCATTGATACCCAAATACATGCACCATTCTCCCACTATGCAGCGCATTGGTACCCAAATACATGCACCATTCTGGCAACATTCTTCCACTACGCAGCGGGTTGGTACCCAAATACATGCACCATTCTGGCAGCATTCTCCCACTACGCAGCGGGTTGGTACCCAAATACATGCACCATTCTGGCAGCATTCTCCCACTACGCAGCGCATTGGTACCCAAATACATGCACCATTCTGGCAGCATTCTCCCACTATGCAGCGCATTGGTACCCAAATACATGCACCATTCTCCCACTATGCAGCGCATTGGTACCCAAATACATGCACCATTCTGGCAGCATTCTCCCACTATGCAGCGCATTGGTACCCAAATACATGCACCATTCTGGCAGCATTCTCCCACTATGCAGCGCATTGGTACCCAAATACATGCACCATTCTGGCAGCATTCTCCCACTACGCAGCGCATTGTACCCAAATACATGCACCATTCTGGCAGCATTCTCCCACTACGCAGCGGGTTGGTACCCAAATACATGCACCATTCTGGCAGCATTCTCCCACTATGCAGCGGGTTGGTACCCAAATACATGCACCATTCTGGCAGCATTCTCCCACTATGCAGCGCATTGGTACCCAAATACATGCACCATTCTGGCAGCATTCTCCCACTATGCAGCGCATTGGTACCCAAATACATGCACCATTCTGGCAACATTCTCCACTACGCAGCGCATTGGTACCCAAATACATGCACCATTCTGGCAACATTCTCCCACTATGCAGGCACATTCTCCCACTATGCAGCGCATTGGTACCCAAATACATGCACCATTCTGGCAGCATTCTCCCACTACGCAGCGGGTTGGTACCCAAATACATGCACCATTCTGGCAGCATTCTCCCACTATGCAGCGCATTGATACCCAAATACATGCACCATTCTCCCACTATGCAGCGCATTGGTACCCAAATACATGCACCATTCTGGCAGCATTCTCCCACTATGCAGCGCATTGGTACCCAAATACATGCACCATTCTGGCAGCATTCTCCCACTATGCAGCGCATTGGTACCCAAATACATGCACCATTCTGGCAGCATTCTCCCACTATGCAGCGGGTTGGTACCCAAATACATGCACCATTCTGGCAGCATTCTCCCACTATGCAGCGCATTGGTACCCAAATACATGCACCATTCTGGCAGCATTCTCCCACTATGCAGCGGGTTGGTACCCAAATACATGCACCATTCTGGCAGCATTCTCCCACTACGCAGCGAGTTGGTACCCAAATACATGCACCATTCTGGCAGCATTCTCCCACTATGCAGCGCATTGGTACCCAAATACATGCACCATTCTGGCAGCATTCTCCCACTACGCAGCGGGTTGGTACCCAAATACATGCACCATTCTGGCAGCATTCTCCCACTACGCAGCGGGTTGGTACCCAAATACATGCACCATTCTGGCAGCATTCTCCCACTATGCAGTGCATTGATACCCAAATACATGCACCATTCTCCCACTATGCAGCGCATTGGTACCCAAATACATGCACCATTCTGGCAACATTCTCCCACTACGCAGCGGGTTGGTACCCAAATACATGCACCATTCTGGCAGCATTCTCCCACTACGCAGCGCATTGTACCCAAATACATGCACCATTCTGGCAGCATTCTCCCACTATGCAGCGCGTTGGTACCCAAATACATGCACCATTCTGGCAGCATTCTCCCACTATGCAGCGCATTGGTACCCAAATACATGCACCATTCTGGCAGCATTCTCCCACTATGCAGCGCATTGGTACCCAAATACATGCACCATTCTGGCAACATTCTCCCACTATGCAGCGGGTTGGTACCCAAATACATGCACCATTCTGGCAGCATTCTCCCACTACGCAGCGGGTTGGTACCCAAATACATGCACCATTCTGGCAGCATTCTCCCACTATGCAGCGCATTGGTACCCAAATACATGCACCATTCTGGCAGCATTCTCCCACTATGCAGCGGGTTGGTACCCAAATACATGCACCATTCTGGCAGCATTCTCCCACTATGCAGCGCATTGGTACCCAAATACATGCACCATTCTGGCAGCATTCTCCCACTATGCAGCGCATTGGTACCCAAATACATGCACCATTCTGGCAGCATTCTCCCACTATGCAGCGCATTGGTACCCAAATACATGCACCATTCTGGCAGCATTCTCCCACTACGCAGCGCGTTGGTACCCAAATACATGCACCATTCTGGCAGCATTCTCCCACTATGCAGCGCATTGGTACCCAAATACATGCACCATTCTGGCAGCATTCTCCCACTACGCAGCGGGTTGGTACCCAAATACATGCACCATTCTGGCAGCATTCTCCCACTATGCAGCGCATTGGTACCCAAATACATGCACCATTCTGGCAGCATTCTCCCACTATGCAGCGCATTGGTACCCAAATACATGCACCATTCTGGCAGCATTCTCCCACTACGCAGCGCGTTGGTACCCAAATACATGCACCATTCTGGCAGCATTCTCCCACTATGCAGCGCATTGGTACCCAAATACATGCACCATTCTGGCAGCATTCTCCCACTACGCAGCGGGTTGGTACCCAAATACATGCACCATTCTGGCAGCATTCTCCCACTATGCAGCGCATTGGTACCCAAATACATGCACCATTCTGGCAGCATTCTCCCACTATGCAGCGCATTGGTACCCAAATACATGCACCATTCTGGCAGCATTCTCCCACTATGCAGCGCATTGGTACCCAAATACATGCACCATTCTGGCAACATTCTCCCACTATGCAGCGCATTGGTACCCAAATACATGCACCATTCTGGCAGCATTCTCCCACTACGCAGCGGGTTGGTACCCAAATACATGCACCATTCTGGCAGCATTCTCCCACTATGCAGCGCATTGGTACCCAAATACATGCACCATTCTGGCAGCATTCTCCCACTATGCAGCGCATTGATACCCAAATACATGCACCATTCTCCCACTATGCAGCGCATTGATACCCAAATACATGCACCATTCTGGCAGCATTCTCCCACTACGCAGCGGGTTGGTACCCAAATACATGCACCATTCTGGCAGCATTCTCCCACTATGCAGCGCATTGGTACCCAAATACATGCACCATTCTGGCAACATTCTTCCACTACGCAGCGGGTTGGTACCCAAATACATGCACCATTCTGGCAGCATTCTCCCACTACGCAGCGTGTTGGTACCCAAATACATGCACCATTCTGGCAGCATTCTCCCACTACGCAGCGGGTTGGTACCCAAATACATGCACCATTCTGGCAGCATTCTCCCACTACGCAGCGGGTTGGTACCCAAATACATGCACCATTCTCCCACTATGCAGCGCATTGGTACCCAAATACATGCACCATTCTGGCAGCATTCTCCCACTATGCAGCGCATTGGTACCCAAATACATGCACCATTCTGGCAACATTCTTCCACTACGCAGCGGGTTGGTACCCAAATACATGCACCATTCTGGCAGCATTCTCCCACTACGCAGCGTGTTGGTACCCAAATACATGCACCATTCTGGCAGCATTCTCCCACTATGCAGCGCATTGATACCCAAATACATGCACCATTCTGGCAGCATTCTCCCACTACGCAGCGGGTTGGTACCCAAATACATGCACCATTCTGGCAGCATTCTCCCACTATGCAGCGCATTGGTACCCAAATACATGCACCATTCTGGCAGCATTCTCCCACTATGCAGCGGGTTGGTACCCAAATACATGCACCATTCTGGCAGCATTCTCCCACTATGCAGCGCATTGGTACCCAAATACATGCACCATTCTGGCAGCATTCTCCCACTATGCAGCGCATTGGTACCCAAATACATGCACCATTCTGGCAGCATTCTCCCACTATGCAGCGCATTGGTACCCAAATACATGCACCATTCTGGCAGCATTCTCCCACTACGCAGCGCATTGGTACCCAAATACATGCACCATTCTGGCAGCATTCTCCCACTATGCAGCGCATTGATACCCAAATACATGCACCATTCTGGCAGCATTCTCCCACTATGCAGCGCATTGATACCCAAATACATGCACCATTCTGGCAACATTCTCCCACTATGCAGCGGGTTGGTACCCAAATACATGCACCATTCTCCCACTACGCAGCGCATTGGTACCCAAATACATGCACCATTCTGGCAACATTCTTCCACTACGCAGCGGGTTGGTACCCAAATACATGCACCATTCTGGCAGCATTCTCCCACTATGCAGCGGGTTGGTACCCAAATACATGCAGCATTCTCCCACTACGCAGCGGGTTGGTACCCAAATACATGCACCATTCTGGCAGCATTCTCCCACTATGCAGCGCATTGGTACCCAAATACATGCACCATTCTGGCAACATTCTCCCACTACGCAGCGCATTGGTACCCAAATACATGCACCATTCTGGCAGCATTCTCCCACTATGCAGCGGGTTGGTACCCAAATACATGCACCATTCTGGCAGCATTCTCCCACTATGCAGCGCATTGGTACCCAAATACATGCACCATTCTGGCAGCATTCTCCCACTATGCAGCGCATTGGTACCCAAATACATGCACCATTCTGGCAACATTCTCCCACTATGCAGCGGGTTGGTACCCAAATACATGCACCATTCTGGCAGCATTCTCCCACTACGCAGCGGGTTGGTACCCAAATACATGCACCATTCTGGCAGCATTCTCCCACTATGCAGCGCATTGGTACCCAAATACATGCACCATTCTGGCAGCATTCTCCCACTATGCAGCGCATTGGTACCCAAATACATGCACCATTCTGGCAGCATTCTCCCACTATGCAGCGGGTTGGTACCCAAATACATGCACCATTCTGGCAGCATTCTCCCACTATGCAGCGCATTGGTACCCAAATACATGCACCATTCTGGAAGCATTCTCCCACTATGCAGCGCATTGGTACCCAAATACATGCACCATTCTGGCAGCATTCTCCCACTACGCAGCGCATTGGTACCCAAATACATGCACCATTCTGGCAACATTCTCCCACTACGCAGCGGGTTGGTACCCAAATACATGCACCATTCTCCCACTATGCAGCGCATTGGTACCCAAATACATGCACCATTCTGGCAGCATTCTCCCACTATGCAGCGCATTGTACCCAAATACATGCACCATTCTCACATTCTCCCACTATGCAGCGCATTGGTACCCAAATACATGCACCATTCTGGCAACATTCTCCCACTACGCAGCGCATTGGTACCCAAATACATGCACCATTCTGGCAGCATTCTCCCACTACGCAGCGGGTTGGTACCCAAATACATGCACCATTCTCACATTCTCCCACTATGCAGCGCATTGATACCCAAATACATGCACCATTCTGGCAGCATTCTCCCACTATGCAGCGCATTGGTACCCAAATACATGCACCATTCTGGCAGCATTCTCCCACTATGCAGCGCATTGGTACCCAAATACATGCACCATTCTCCCACTATGCAGCGCATTGGTACCCAAATACATGCACCATTCTGGCAGCATTCTCCCACTATGCAGCGCATTGGTACCCAAATACATGCACCATTCTGGCAGCATTCTCCCACTATGCAGCGCATTGGTACCCAAATACATGCACCATTCTGGCAACATTCTCCCACTACGCAGCGGGTTGGTACCCAAATACATGCACCATTCTGGCAGCATTCTCCCACTACGCAGCGGGTTGGTACCCAAATACATGCACCATTCTGGCAGCATTCTCCCACTATGCAGCGCATTGGTACCCAAATACATGCACCATTCTGGCAGCATTCTCCCACTATGCAGCGCATTGTACCCAAATACATGCACCATTCTGGCACATTCTCCCACTATGCAGCGCATTGGTACCCAAATACATGCACCATTCTGGCAGCATTCTCCCACTATGCAGCGCATTGGTACCCAAATACATGCACCATTCTGGCAGCATTCTCCCACTATGCAGCGCATTGGTACCCAAATACATGCACCATTCTGGCAGCATTCTCCCACTATGCAGCGGGTTGGTACCCAAATACATGCACCATTCTGGCAGCATTCTCCCACTATGCAGCGCATTGGTACCCAAATACATGCACCATTCTGGCAGCATTCTCCCACTACGCAGCGGGTTGGTACCCAAATACATGCACCATTCTGGCAGCATTCTCCCACTACGCAGCGCATTGGTACCCAAATACATGCACCATTCTGGCAGCATTCTCCCACTATGCAGCGCATTGGTACCCAAATACATGCACCATTCTGGCAGCATTCTCCCACTACGCAGCGCATTGATACCCAAATACATGCACCATTCT
>CM026391.1:42151112-42241260 GCA_014843695.1 Archivesica marissinica
GCACCATTCTGGCAACATTCTCCCACTACGCAGCGCATTGGTACCCAAATACATGCACCATTCTGGCAGCATTCTCCCACTATGCAGCGCATTGGTACCCAAATACATGCACCATTCTGGCAGCATTCTCCCACTATGCAGCGCATTGGTACCCAAATACATGCACCATTCTCCCACTATGCAGCGCATTGATACCCAAATACATGCACCATTCTGGCAGCATTCTCCCACTACGCAGCGGGTTGGTACCCAAATACATGCACCATTCTGGCAGCATTCTCCCACTATGCAGCGCATTGGTACCCAAATACATGCACCATTCTCCCACTACGCAGCGCATTGGTACCCAAATACATGCACCATTCTGGCAGCATTCTCCCACTATGCAGCGTGTTGGTACCCAAATACATGCACCATTCTGGCAGCATTCTCCCACTATGCAGCGCATTGGTACCCAAATACATGCACCATTCTGGAGCATTCTCCCACTATGCAGCGGGTTGGTACCCAAATACATGCACCATTCTGGCAGCATTCTCCCACTATGCAGCGCATTGGTACCCAAATACATGCAGCATTCTGGCAGCATTCTCCCACTATGCAGTGCATTGATACCCAAATACATGCACCATTCTCCCACTATGCAGCGCATTGGTACCCAAATACATGCACCATTCTGGCAACATTCTTCCACTACGCAGCGGGTTGGTACCCAAATACATGCACCATTCTGGCAGCATTCTCCCACTACGCAGCGGGTTGGTACCCAAATACATGCACCATTCTGGCAGCATTCTCCCACTACGCAGCGCATTGGTACCCAAATACATGCACCATTCTCCCACTATGCAGCGCATTGTTACCCAAATACATGCACCATTCTGGCAGCATTCTCCCACTATGCAGCGCATTGGTACCCAAATACATGCAGCATTCTGGCAGCATTCTCCCACTATGCAGTGCATTGATACCCAAATACATGCACCATTCTCCCACTATGCAGCGCATTGGTACCCAAATACATGCACCATTCTGGCAACATTCTTCCACTACGCAGCTGGTTGGTACCCATATACATGCACCATTCTGGCAGCATTCTCCCACTACGCAGCGGGTTGGTACCCAAATACATGCACCATTCTCGCAGCATTCTCCCACTATGCAGCGGGTTGGTACCCAAATACATGCAGCATTCTCCCACTACGCAGCGGGTTGGTACCCAAATACATGCACCATTCTGGCAGCATTCTCCCACTATGCAGCGCATTGGTACCCAAATACATGCACCATTCTGGCAACATTCTCCCACTACGCAGCGCATTGGTACCCAAATACATGCACCATTCTGGCAGCATTCTCCCACTATGCAGCGGGTTGGTACCCAAATACATGCACCATTCTGGCAGCATTCTCCCACTATGCAGCGGGTTGGTACCCAAATACATGCACCATTCTGGCAGCATTCTCCCACTATGCAGCGCATTGGTACCCAAATACATGCACCATTCTGGCAGCATTCTCCCACTATGCAGCGCATTGATACCCAAATACATGCACCATTCTGGCAGCATTCTCCCACTATGCAGCGCATTGGTACCCAAATACATGCACCATTCTGGCAGCATTCTCCCACTATGCAGCGCATTGTACCCAAATACATGCACCATTCTGGCAGCATTCTCCCACTATGCAGCGCATTGGTACCCAAATACATGCACCATTCTGGCAACATTCTCCACTATGCAGCGGGTTGGTACCCAAATACATGCACCATTCTGGCAGCATTCTCCCACTACGCAGCGTGTTGGTACCCAAATACATGCACCATTCTGGCAGCATTCTCACACTATGCAGCGCATTGATACCCAAATACATGCACCATTCTGGCAGTATTCTCCCACTACGCAGCGGGTTGGTACCCAAATACATGCACCATTCTGGCAGCATTCTCCCACTATGCAGCGCATTGATACCCAAATACATGCACATTCGGCAGCATTCTCCCACTATGCAGCGCATTGATACCCAAATACATGCACCATTCTGGCAACATTCTCCCACTATGCAGCGGGTTGGTACCCTAATACATGCACCATTCTCCCACTACGCAGCGCATTGGTACCCAAATACATGCACCATTCTGGCAACATTCTTCCACTACGCAGCGGGTTGGTACCCAAATACATGCACCATTCTGGCAGCATTCTCCCACTACGCAGCGGGTTGGTACCCAAATACATGCACCATTCTGGCAGCATTCTCCCACTATGCAGCGCATTGATACCCAAATACATGCACCATTCTGGCAGCATTCTCCCACTATGCAGCGCATTGATACCCAAATACATGCACCATTCTGGCACATTCTCCCACTATGCAGCGCATTGGTACCCAAATACATGCACCATTCTGGCAGTATTCTCCCACTATGCAGCGGGTTGGTACCCAAATACATGCACCATTCTGGCAGCATTCTCCCACTATGCAGCGCATTGATACCCAAATACATGCACCATTCTGGCAGCATTCTCCCACTATGCAGCGCATTGATACCCAAATACATGCACCATTCTGGCAACATTCTCCCACTATGCAGCGGGTTGGTACCCTAATACATGCACCATTCTCCCACTATGCAGCGCATTCGTACCCAAATACATGCACCATTCTGGCAGCATTCTCCCACTATGCAGCGCATTGGTACCCAAATACATGCACCATTCTGGCACCATTCTTCCACTATGCAGCGCATTGGTACCCAAATACATGCACCATTCTGGCAACATTCTTCCACTACGCAGCGGGTTGGTACCCAAATACATGCACCATTCTGGCAGCATTCTCCCACTACGCAGCGGGTTGGTACCCAAATACATGCACCATTCTGGCAGCATTCTCCCACTATGCAGCGCATTGATACTCAAATACATGCACCATTCTGGCAGCATTCTCCCACTATGCAGCGCATTGATACCCAAATACATGCACCATTCTGGCAACATTCTCCCACTATGCAGCGCATTGGTACCCAAATACATGCACCATTCTGGCAGCATTCTCCCACTATGCAGCGCATTGGTACCCAAATACATGCACCATTCTGGCAGCATTCTCCCACTATGCAGCGCATTGGTACCCAAATACATGCACCATTCTGGCAACATTCTTCCACTATGCAGCGGGTTGGTACCCAAATACATGCACCATTCTGGCAGCATTCTCCCACTACGCAGCGTGTTGGTACCCAAATACATGCACCATTCTGGCAGCATTCTCCCACTATGCAGCGCATTGATACCCAAATACATGCACCATTCTGGCAGTATTCTCCCACTACGCAGCGGGTTGGTACCCAAATACATGCACCATTCTGGCAGCATTCTCCCACTATGCAGCGCATTGATACCCAAATACATGCACCATCTGGCAGCATTCTCCCACTATGCAGCGCATTGTACCAAATACATGCACCATTCTGGCAGCATTCTCCCACTATGCAGCGCATTGGTACCCAAATACATGCACCATTCTGGCAGCATTCTCCCACTACGCAGCGCGTTGGTACCCAAATACATGCACCATTCTGGCAGCATTCTCCCACTATGCAGCGGGTTGGTACCCAAATACATGCACCATTCTGGCAGCATTCTCCCACTACGCAGCGGGTTGGTACCCAAATACATGCACCATTCTGGCAGCATTCTCCCACTATGCAGCGCATTGATACCCAAATACATGCACCATTCTGGCAGCATTCTCCCACTATGCAGCGCATTGATACCCAAATACATGCACCATTCTGGCAACATTCTCCCACTATGCAGCGGGTTGGTACCCTAATACATGCACCATTCTCCCACTACGCAGCGCATTGGTACCCAAATACATGCACCATTCTGGCAACATTCTTCCACTACGCAGCGGGTTGGTACCCAAATACATGCACCATTCTGGCAGCATTCTCCCACTACGCAGCGGGTTGGTACCCAAATACATGCACCATTCTGGCAGCATTCTCCCACTATGCAGCGCATTGATACCCAAATACATGCACCATTCTGGCAGCATTCTCCCACTATGCAGCGCATTGATACCCAAATACATGCACCATTCTGGCAACATTCTCCCACTATGCAGCGCATTGGTACCCAAATACATGCACCATTCTGGCAGTATTCTCCCACTACGCAGCGGGTTGGTACCCAAATACATGCACCATTCTGGCAGCATTCTCCCACTATGCAGCGCATTGATACCCAAATACATGCACCATTCTGGCAGCATTCTCCCACTATGCAGCGCATTGATACCCAAATACATGCACCATTCTGGCAACATTCTCCCACTATGCAGCGGGTTGGTACCCTAATACATGCACCATTCTCCCACTATGCAGCGCATTCGTACCCAAATACATGCACCATTCTGGCAGCATTCTCCCACTATGCAGCGCATTGGTACCCAAATACATGCACCATTCTGGCACCATTCTTCCACTATGCAGCGCATTGGTACCCAAATACATGCACCATTCTGGCAACATTCTTCCACTACGCAGCGGGTTGGTACCCAAATACATGCACCATTCTGGCAGCATTCTCCCACTACGCAGCGGGTTGGTACCCAAATACATGCACCATTCTGGCAGCATTCTCCCACTATGCAGCGCATTGATACTCAAATACATGCACCATTCTGGCAGCATTCTCCCACTATGCAGCGCATTGATACCCAAATACATGCACCATTCTGGCAACATTCTCCCACTATGCAGCGCATTCGTACCCAAATACATGCACCATTCTGGCAGCATTCTCCCACTATGCAGCGCATTGGTACCCAAATACATGCACCATTCTGGCAACATTCTTCCACTATGCAGCGGGTTGGTACCCAAATACATGCATCATTCTGGCAGCATTCTCCCACTACGCAGCGTGTTGGTATCCAAATACATGCACCATTCTGGCAGCATTCTCACACTATGCAGCGCATTGATACCCAAATACATGCACCATTCTGGCAGTATTCTCCCACTACGCAGCGGGTTGGTACCCAAATACATGCACCATTCTGGCAGCATTCTCCCACTATGCAGCGCATTGATACCCAAATACATGCACCATTCTGGCAGCATTCTCCCACTAAGCAGCGGGTTGGTACCCAAATACATGCACCATTCTGGCAGCATTCTCCCACTATGCAGCGCATTGATACCCAAATACATGCACCATTCTGGCAGCATTCTCCCACTATGCAGCGCATTGATACCCAAATACATGCACCATTCTGGAAACATTCTCCCACTATGCAGCGCATTGGTACCCAAATACATGCACCATTCTGGCAGTATTCTCCCACTACGCAGCGGGTTGGTACCCAAATACATGCACCATTCTGGCAGCATTCTCCCACTATGCAGCGCATTGATACCCAAATACATGCACCATTCTGGCAGCATTCTCCCACTATGCAGCGCATTGATACCCAAATACATGCACCATTCTGGCAACATTCTCCCACTATGCAGCGGGTTGGTACCCAAATACATGCACCATTCTCCCACTACGCAGCGCATTGGTACCCAAATACATGCACCATTCTGGCAACATTCTTCCACTACGCAGCGGGTTGGTACCCAAATACATGCACCATTCTGGCAGCATTCTCCCACTACGCAGCGGGTTGGTACCCAAATACATGCACCATTCTGGCAGCATTCTCCCACTACGCAGCGCATTGATACCCAAATACATGCACCATTCTGGCAGCATTCTCCCACTATGCAGCGCATTGATACCCAAATACATGCACCATTCTGGCAACATTCTCCCACTATGCAGCGCATTGGTACCCAAATACATGCACCATTCTGGCAGCATTCTCCCACTATGCAGCGCATTGGTACCCAAATACATGCACCATTCTGGCAGCATTCTCCCACTATGCAGCGCATTGGTACCCAAATACATGCACCATTCTGGCAGCATTCTCCCACTATGCAGCGCATTGGTACCCAAATACATGCACCATTCTGGCAACATTCTTCCACTATGCAGCGGGTTGGTACCCAAATACATGCACCATTCTGGCAGCATTCTCCCACTACGCAGCGGGTTGGTACCCAAATACATGCACCATTCTGGCAGCATTCTCCCACTATGCAGCGCATTGGTACCCAAATACATGCACCATTCTGGCAGATTCTCCCACTACGCAGCGGGTTGGTACCCAAATACATGCACCATTCTGGCAGCATTCTCCCACTATGCAGCGCATTGATACCCAAATACATGCACCATTCTGGCAGCATTCTCCTACTATGCAGCACATTGATACCCAAATACATGCACCATTCTGGCAACATTCTCCCACTATGCAGCGGGTTGGTACCCTAATACATGCACCATTCTCCCACTACGCAGCGGGTTGGTACCCAAATACATGCACCATTCTGGCAGCATTCTCCCACTACGCAGCGGGTTGGTACCCAAATACATGCACCATTCTGGCAGCATTCTCCCACTATGCAGCGCATTGGTACCCAAATACATGCACCATTCTGGCAGCATTCTCCCACTACGCAGCGCATTGGTACCCAAATACATGCACCATTCTGGCAGCATTCTCCCACTATGCAGCGCATTGGTACCCAAATACATGCACTATTCTCCCACTATGCAGCGCATTGTTACCCAAATACATGCAGCATTCTGGCAGCATTCTCCCACTATGCAGCGCATTGGTACCCAAATACATGCAGCATTCTGGCAGCATTCTGGCAGCATTCTCCCACTATGCAGCGCATTGGTACTCAAATACATGCACCATTCTCCCACTATGCAGCGCATTGGTACCCAAATACATGCACCATTCTGGCAACATTCTTCCACTACGCAGCGGGTTGGTACCCAAATACATGCACCATTCTGGCAGCATTCTCCCACTACGCAGCGGGTTGGTACCCAAATACATGCACCATTCTGGCAGCATTCTCCCACTATGCAGCGGGTTGGTACCCAAATACATGCAGCATTCTCCCACTACGCAGCGGGTTGGTACCCAAATACATGCACCATTCTGGCAGCATTCTCCCACTATGCAGCGCATTGATACCCAAATACATGCACCATTCTGGCAGCATTCTCCCACTATGCAGCGCATTGATACCCAAATACATGCACCATTCTGGCAACATTCTCCCACTATGCAGCGGGTTGGTACCCTAATACATGCACCATTCTCCCACTATGCAGCGGGTTGGTACCCAAATACATGCACCATTCTGGCAGCATTCTCCCACTATGCAGTGCATTGATACCCAAATACATGCACCATTCTCCCACTATGCAGCGCATTGGTACCCAAATACATGCACCATTCTGGCAACATTCTCCCACTACGCAGCGGGTTGGTACCCAAATACATGCACCATTCTGGCAGCATTCTCCCACTACGCAGCGGATTGGTACCCAAATACATGCACCATTCTGGCAGCATTCTCCCACTATGCAGCGCATTGGTACCCAAATACATGCACCATTCTCCCACTATGCAGCGCATTGTTACCCAAATACATGCACCATTCTGGCAGCATTCTCCCACTATGCAGCGCATTGGTACCCAAATACATGCAGCATTCTGGCAGCATTCTCCCACTATGCAGTGCATTGATACCCAAATACATGCACCATTCTCCCACTATGCAGCGCATTGGTACCCAAATACATGCACCATTCTGGCAACATTCTTCCACTACGCAGCTGGTTGGTACCCAAATACATGCACCATTCTGGCAGCATTCTCCCACTACGCAGCGGGTTGGTACCCAAATACATGCACCATTCTGGCAGCATTCTCCCACTATGCAGCGGGTTGGTACCCAAATACATGCAGCATTCTCCCACTACGCAGCGGGTTGGTACCCAAATACATGCACCATTCTGGCAGCATTCTCCCACTATGCAGCGCATTGGTACCCAAATACATGCACCATTCTGGCAACATTCTCCCACTACGCAGCGCATTGGTACCCAAATACATGCACCATTCTGGCAGCATTCTCCCACTATGCAGCGCATTGGTACCCAAATACATGCACCATTCTGGCAGCATTCTCCCACTATGCAGCGCATTGGTACCCAAATACATGCACCATTCTGGCAGCATTCTCCCACTATGCAGCGCATTGGTACCCAAATACATGCACCATTCTGGCAGCATTCTCCCACTATGCAGCGCATTGGTACCCAAATACATGCACCATTCTGGCAGCATTCTTCCACTATGCAGCGCATTGGTACCCAAATACATGCACCATTCTGGCAACATTCTTCCACTACGCAGCGGGTTGGTACCCAAATACATGCACCATTCTGGCAGCATTCTCCCACTACGCAGCGGGTTGGTACCCAAATACATGCACCATTCTGGCAGCATTCTCCCACTATGCAGCGCATTGATACCCAAATACATGCACCATTCTGGCAGCATTCTCCCACTATGCAGCGCATTGATACCCAAATACATGCACCATTCTGGCAGCATTCTCCCACTATGCAGCGCATTGGTACCCAAATACATGCACCATTCTGGCAGCATTCTCCCACTATGCAGCGCATTGGTACCCAAATACATGCACCATTCTGGCAGCATTCTCCCACTATGCAGCGCATTGGTACCCAAATACATGCACCATTCTGGCAACATTCTTCCACTACGCAGCGGGTTGGTACCCAAATACATGCACCATTCTGGCAGCATTCTCTCACTACGCAGCGGGTTGGTACCCAAATACATGCACCATTCTGGCAGCATTCTCACACTATGCAGCGCATTGATACCCAAATACATGCACCATTCTGGCAGTATTCTCCCACTACGCAGCGGGTTGGTATCCAAATACATGCACCATTCTGGCAGCATTCTCCCACTATGCAGCGCATTGATACCCAAATACATGCACCATTCTGGCAGCATTCTCCCACTATGCAGCGCATTGATACCCAAATACATGCACCATTCTGGCAGCATTCTCCCACTATGCAGCGCATTGGTACCCAAATACATGCACCATTCTGGCAGCATTCTCCCACTATGCAGCGCATTGGTACCCAAATACATGCACCATTCTGGCAGCATTCTCCCACTACGCAGCGGGTTGGTACCCAAATACATGCACCATTCTGGCAGCATTCTCCCACTATGCAGCGCGTTGGTACCCAAATACATGCACCATTCTGGCAGCATTCTCCCACTACGCAGCGGGTTGGTACCCAAATACATGCACCATTCTGGCAGCATTCTCCCACTATGCAGCGGGTTGGTACCCAAATACATGCACCATTCTGGCAGCATTCTCCCACTATGCAGCGCATTGGTACCCAAATACATGCACCATTCTGGCAGCATTCTCCCACTATGCAGCGCATTGGTACCCAAATACATGCACCATTCTGGCAACATTCTTCCACTACGCAGCGGGTTGGTACCCAAATACATGCACCATTCTGGCAGCATTCTCCCACTACGCAGCGGGTTGGTACCCAAATACATGCACCATTCTGGCAGCATTCTCACACTATGCAGCGCATTGATACCCAAACACATGCACCATTCTGGCAGTATTCTCCCACTACCCAGCGGGTTGGTATCCAAATACATGCATCATTCTGGCAACATTCTCCCACTATGCAGCACATTGGTACCCAAATACATGCACCATTCTGGCAGCATTCTCCCACTATGCAGCGCATTGGTACCCAACTACATGCACCATTCTGGCAGCATTCTCCCACTATGCAGCGCATTGGTACCCAAATACATGCACCATTCTGGCAGCATTCTCCCACTATGCAGCGCATTGGTACCCAAATATATGCACCATTCTGGCAACATTCTTCCACTACGCAGCGGGTTGGTACCCAAATACATGCACCATTCTGGCAGCATTCTCGCACTACGCAGCGGGTTGTTACCCAAATACATGCACCATTCTGGCAGCATTCTCCCACTATGCAGCGCATTGGTACCCAAATACATGCAGCATTCTGGCAGCATTCTCCCACTATGCAGTGCATTGATACCCAAATACATGCACCATTCTCCCACTATGCAGCGCATTGGTACCCAAATACATGCACCATTCTGGCAACATTTTTCCACTACGCTGCGGGTTGGTACCCAAATACATGCACCATTCTGGCAGCATTCTCCCACTACGCAGCGGGTTGGTACCCAAATACATGCACCATTCTGGCAGCATTCTCCCACTATGCAGCGGGTTGGTACCCAAATACATGCAGCATTCTCCCACTACGCAGCGGGTTGGTACTCAAATACATGCACCATTCTGGCAGCATTCTCCCACTATGCAGCGCATTGGTACCCAAATACATGCAACATTCTGACAACATTCTCCCACTACGCAGTGCATTGGTACCCAAATACATGCACCATTCTGGCAACATTCTCCTACTACGCAGCGGGTTGGTACCCAAATACATGCACCATTCTGGCAGCATTCTCCCACTATGCAGCGGGTTGGTACCCAAATACATGCACCATTCTGGCAGCATTCTCCCACTATGCAGCGCATTGGTACCCAAATACATGCACCATTCTGGCAGCATTCTCCCACTATGCAGCGGGTTGGTACCCAAATACATGCACCATTCTGGCAGCATTCTCCCACTACGCAGCGGGTTAGTACCCAAATACATGCACCATTCTGGCAGGATTCTCCCACTATGCAGCGCATTGATACCCAAATACATGCACCATTCTGGCTGCATTCTCCCACTACGCAGTGGGTTGGTACCCAAATACATGCACCATTCTGGCTGCATTCTCCCAATACGCAGCGGGTTGGTACCCAAATACACACACCAATACACGTATTTATTATCAATGATCTGGATTGTCAGTCATACCATTATGCAACCGGTCTGAAAACATATTTATAATCAGCCAATTATACAAAAGTGATCAGGCAGCATCAATTTCAACTACAAATATGGCATAAATGAACCATATTTGTGCAACTTTGGCCCACTTACATATTGTTTTCAACATGCGTAAGTCTTTTTAACGGTGTAGTCCTATTGTTCCCACTCATATAAAATTAGGTAAAAACGGGTGTGGGACGGATAGACATGCAGAATGTGTTTAAGAGTGTTTAAGATCAAATACAATCAAACGGACATACAGACACGCAGACAGACAGCAACAGTGAGCAACTATATATATATACATACCATGAACCTGTAACCACCAACAACAAGACTTTGTCCAACGCGTTTGTTGCGGACAAACTCAATTTGAACTTGTGCATTCGCCATAACTTTAAGTTGTATGCATATGACATATATGTCTACTGGACAACAGCAAGTGGGAATAAAAGGATTAAACCTTTTTAACTACTATGATATTAAACCTGCGAGAATGGGAAAATAAAACAGATACCTCAAAATACCACTTTCTGACTGGCAGACTGTGAGTTATGGCCAACCAGTTTCTGTGTACATCATAATCAGTTGACTTGCTGAAAATACCAAGTCACGAAATTATGCTAAGCTGTTGTATTTATTTATTTATTTATATTTCCGGTTTTACGCCTGCATCAGCACCATTTCGGGCTATATCACCGGCGGGCAGTTTATTTAACAACACCTTTCCTGGGCAGGCTCCAGCGGTTAACCAGTACTTGGGTGCCCCAACCTCCGTAAAAAAACTGCCAACTTTTTCATATAAATGAGACACGGCCTGAACGGGGCTCGAACCCGTGACCATCAGTGATGATAGGTTACAGTGGTATACAAGTCAGCGACCTTAACCACTCGACCACGGAGGCGGACTCTAAGCTGTTGTAAACTTTTTAACTGTATTGGAGTTAACTGCATGGCTCATTCTAGAGGGAGACATGGGCGAAATAGTCGCCCTAGGGACCCTGACTTTGCCCACTGGAGGCCTCACTTCTCCCATAAAAATAAACATTTTGTTTACAATTTTCATACAAAATGTTGTCCAGTAAGATACAATGGCCATTATCAAGCACTCCTTTTATTCAGATGTTGTATTTAATGTGTATTTTAACATTATTTTGGTGAAAATTATTTAATACAATTTAAGAATGCCATCACACTTCTCCCAAACATTTTGACCTAGGATGAGACCTGGTAAGACTGCTGGGTGGAACCAGGAAACACCCACCTGATACGATCTCACATACTCACACTTCTCCCAAACATTTTGATCTAGGATGAGACCTGGTAAGACTGCTGGGTGGAACCAGGAAACACCCACCTGATACAATCTCACATACTCACACTTCTCCCAAACATTTTGATCTAGGATGAGACCTGGTATGGCTGCTGGATGAACCAGGAAACACGCACCTGATACGATCTCACATACACCAAAGCCGGGCACCAAACTTAGGTCGCATTGGAGCAGTTAGTTAACTGGACATTTACAGTTACAAACAGAACATTATTTTCATTAAACATCTACAATAAATAGCAGTATCTTGCTTGCTCTCTAAAAATAGAATACCAAAATGCAACAGGCTTAACTATTAAATACAGTCAAACTTTTAGTATTTATTCATATTTTATTGCAAATCAATAGTACATATGTCATACACAACAATACAATACAATACAATACAATACACAACAATACAATACAATACAATACAATACACAACAATACAATACAATACAATACAATACACAACAATACAATACAATACAATGAATACATAGCATGAAATAGTTTGGGCCACAAGTTTTAACCACATTAGACAACGGCCCTCACACAGTCAAACTAAAATTGATGATGAAACAATGTGCCATTATGGTGTTATTTGACCGATCTCCATGAAATAAAAAGTAATTGTTGATAGAATAAGGTCTTCCGGTCAGGACCACAAGGGCATATCAGTGATCTGGTAATTTTTACCTAGTTTGTCGTTGATGTTTCTGCATGCATGTTTCACTTCCGTTGGTTGCCTTTATTAAACATTACTTATTATATGACCATAGGGCTTAAAAAAATGTGTCTTGTGGGCACACCATACTGTCTTGCTGCTGATTTTACTGGCAAACCCATGTCTCTAACATCATGATATGCATTTGTCAGTGCACCTGGTGAGTACAAGCCAGGCTGGATTTGGGGGGGAAATGGATGAAACTGAATTAGCATAAATAGTAAATATCTTGGACAATAGTATTTAAAATGTTAAAAAGTTGTAAGAGGAACACTATATTTGAATTGACGTGTAAAATGCGCAATTTGTCAATCACATGACCTTCCTGAGCAGACGATGCAATTTCTCAGTTTACAAAAACAAAAACATATTTCTTTATATTGACCTCTGTTTTAGGGATTTGTAGGCAACACATAAATGGGATTAATGAAAACACATCAACATTAGCATACTGTAGTAAACACTGGTAAAAGGGTTCATTAAGAGACACAGTCTGACACGGAAGTGAGGCATTCTGGGAAACGGTGCAACCTAGCAAGAATGCTGCAGACGCTCAGACAACACTGCAAATCAGACGTATATTATCCTGGTTAAGAGTAGCTGCTATAGGGTACCCGATAGGTAAGTTCCCTGGTCCTGTAGCGACTACTTCAATACTTTCAAATAAAATGTGAAAATTTATCTGCTTTACGCGCAGTTTGCTCTTTGATAAGTAATATGTGAAACCATAAGTACCAAAGCAGCTGTTTTAAATAGAAATGAAATAATTCGCGTTATGGATGTAAACAAAAATCGCGTGAATAAACAAAGGCCGAAAATAGGTACCGGCCGATATCAGGGATGTTGACGATATATCGAAGAATTTGTAGTGTGGATCTGGATAGTAACGTTGCAGGGCCTTTCAGCGTAGACCCAACGGGAGAGAGAGTGTGGGAGTCTTCTAGTCCCACGTGTGGACAGCTGTTCTGAAGCTGCCGACTGCACTCGCGCATGCAACACTATCTTCCAGTTTATTCCAGTCAATAATAGTCTGTGGGAAGAATGACTGTCTATATTGTTTTGTCCTACACTGCACTGGCACAAAACACCTAGAGTGGTTCACAGTTTGTCTATCTATGATGTTGTCAGTATTATAGCCACTAAATGTCTTGGGGGTTACTTTACGTTTGTTCTTACGTACTGGTGTTAAAAAGTCATGGCTTGTACCATAGTCGTATTACTGTATACGTAAACTAATGAATTGATTGGCTTTTTGCGATGTAATGTCGCTTTAAGATAATGTAGATATCTACAAACAAGAATATTAAGCTTACTAAGATGGAAGTAAAAGAAGCTTAAAACATGATACAGCAACTGCCACGGACAAAAATGCAGCCATTGTTGTTGTTGTTGTTGTTGTTGTCGTAAGGATCCGTCGTTTATTTTTCGACGCACCGTCCAGATGGACATTTATAAGTTAATTATTGTTATTATTATTATTGTTGTAGTTCGGTTAGTTCTTATTATTTACAAGTCACCAGTATTTGCATGTAACTAGATGGAGAAGCTGCTCAGCCACAATCTCCGAAGCCCTGTTGCCTTTCAACCTCACTTAGGAGTCGAATGCGTGTGTGGTGCAGGTTATGTATCAGTATGTATACGGCTCTGGAGTTCAATGTTTGCTATATCATCAGGGTTGTTCACTAACCACGTCGGGTCTAGGATTAGCTTAACAAGTGTCACAGGGTTTCTGGTGTCTATATTTAGATCATGTGTGATTGGAGAAATCTGCTGTAGGAATCTGTCCCTTTCTGGTACGAGGGCATCGCATTCGGCTAGGAAGTGTTGTCTCGTTTCGGGTTGTCCGCAGCAGAATTTACAGGTGGGGTCGATTCTATACTGGTTGAACACCGCTCTGTTGCTCTGTAGGTTGTACGTTCCCGTCAGGATCCTACACTTCAGCTGGGCCCGTCTGCTGTCGTGGACGTTGTCCCTCACTGTTCCCCAGATCGGATGAGGGATTCCCACGCGTAGTGAAGTTGGATTGATGTATTTCAACGACGATTTCACAGATACATCTTCACACCATCCTTCACACACTTCGCCATAGAGAGCACTATTTACTGATTTTTTCCACTCCAGTTTTGACGGCGGATTTGTTAATAACTGGTATGCGGATGGAAGATTATACTTCAGGAGTAACGCTTTAATACTATTGAACCAACTATGTTCTGATATTGACTTCATTGCAAGCTGCCGCACTGCTATCTCATATTCAACACTACCCTGATTTCTGATTATCTTTCCGAATAATGTTAAATGTGTTTTGTGAATTATTATTTCAACCGGCGCAATACCTAGCAATGCGAGCACAGATGAGTTAGGGGCCTTATCAGGAAGTCCTTGTATTTGTTTTAAACATTTTCTTTGAAAGGCTTCGAGTTTACACATTTGGTTTTGTTTTACATCTAAAGTTTCTAGACCATATGTCATTCTTGGCACAATTTCAGAAGACCATAATTTTGCACAGATGGATTGTTTCAGACCATTACCGCTATGTAACCCAGCTCCAAAGAGGGAGTATGCAGCTTTCCTGCCTAGCGCTATTTTCTCATCAACGTTAACATTTCCAGCTACTGTCCTTTTAATTCCGAGATGAACGGTTTGTTTATCATTCGAGAGTTCGTCACCAGACATATAGTATTGTTGGTCTGTCCCTGATGTTCGCGTGCCATTTTTATAGGTAAGAACACTGCTTTTAGTTGGATTAATGCAGTATCGTTCCCTTATGGCGAAATCCTCAACGCTGCTTATCATCAGTTGCATTTCAGATGGAGAATGTGTGATTAACGCCAGGTCATCCGCACATGTCACTTGCGGAATACTGATATGTCCAATGGTAGAACCAGTGAATTTATATTCAAGTTGTAGAAGTAATGGATTATTAAAGCGTTTGTAATGAGTTGTCGAGAGCACACACCCCTGACGAACTCCTTGACGAATTGTAATCGGGCTGGAGAGTGTATTTTCCCATTTGACGGCGGATGTTAAATCTGTGTACATGTCCTTGAGTAGGAGGCAGTCGTGTCCCTGTATCCCGTTCAAGTAGAGTTTTCTCAGAAGTGAATTGTGATGCACAACGTCAAACGCTTTTTGGGCATCCAGGGTAGTTAATATTAATGGTTGCTTCTTATTTTTCGCTTCAGCTATACTTTCAGTTAGAATAAGAGCTGCATCTATTGAGGATTGTCCTGCAGTGAATCCCTTCTGTAGCCGCGACTGTGTATCATCCAGTATCTCATTGTGTCTCTTATTCAGTATATGTTCGAGTACTTTCAATATCACTGAGGTGACATTAATTCCCCTGTAGTTAGACGGGTTTGTGGTATCTCCCTTCTTGAAGACAGGTGACCGGAGGCCCTCTTTCAGTACCGGTGAAATATGTTTTTCATTTATAATATAATTCAATAGGTCACAGAGAAATGAGTTTACAGCAAGTCCTCCATATTTAAGGTGCTCACTCGTTAGATCCATGGAGTCAGCAGCTTTATTCGAGTTTCACTGTTTTTGTTTTCATATTTCGGTCTTCACCAATTATTTCAATGAGGTTGACATCTTCTTCAAATGTTTGTTTCATTTTATCATCAAAATGTATAAGAGAATAGATGGCATCCTGGAGGTGCTATACGATAGGTACGATGCCAGGGACATATCTACCGGTGACTTTTTCAAGAAGTGTGCTTTGGCGTATATGGAACATATAGATATATAAATGTGGAGAGCATAACTAAACAAAGGTCAATCAAAAATCTGCAGGTCCTGATCGACCGGGTTCAAACCTGATTTTGATTATATTCAAGTCGTGCATCCTACAAACATACAGAGATCCAACCGTTGTGACATTTTTAATAGACTTAATATTAGTAAAATATATGTTTTGTTTTAACTATTGTACCTATGTTCCCTCCATATGTGTGTTGGTTTGGAAGTATCGCTATTATTGCATAGCTGTATAGGTGTCTAAATGTGTAGAATGAGAAATGTATAATAAAAGTATTTATCAGTACAATCAGTTGTTCTTACTCAATCACAATTACAACTGAAACTCGGTGACACAAAGACTATTAGTTAATTATGTATAAATGGGCCGAAGTGTCTTAGGAAATAAGGGCCGAAGTGTCTTAGGGCCGAAGTATCTAGGGCCGAAGTGGCTAAGGCCGAAATGTCTTAGGGCCGTAGTGTCTATGGGCCGAATTGTCTTAGGGCCGAAGTGTCTGGTTACCATTTCAACGCTCTTTAAATAAATGCAAAATTTACAAAAACAAGCGGTAAAGCGATACTCGGCCCTAGACAGTTCGGCCCTAAGACACATCGGCCCAAAAACATCAACACGTCGGTCCTAGTTAAAGAAAATAGATGTAGTATAATAATTTATATAAATTATGATATCAATTTTATAAATATTTATGTCAGATGCCAAAAAAGAGATTTATTTCTCTAAAATAAAATTATTTGATATATTCTACTAGGAATAACTTGCTTTAAAACAGAAGAGAACATGATAATTCATTATAGATCATGATTATAACTTTATTTTAAATTTAAGTAATAAATGCGGCATGATTTCATTATTTTGAAAACTGTACATTTCATTATTAATAATTGTAGAGTTGTGGAACCTATGCTCGGCGTATTCCTATGCTTGGCGTATTCCTATGCACGGCGTATTTTTTCCATTTACATCCGTATTTAAAATATTTAAATAGTTTTAACCTATTTTCTGACAGAGGTGAAGCATGGTTCAATAGCATTCCGCTGTGCGTACCGGTAGCATAATGCAACTGTCACCTGACTGGTTCAGTAGCCGAATATATAGTTGTTGGGGAAATTGTTTTCACCGAAATGATGCGGTTTATGAGCATTTCAGGTAGCTATCCTAATTGGAAAAAACTGTACAAATAACCAGAACAAAAGTTTCTTATGAGTTGTAATATTGTTAGTTATTGATGTTACTAAGTCAAAATAATATATTCAACATTTACCTGTGTATAAATTAAAAAAAAATCGTGTACGCCGTGCATAGGTACCCTAAAGTATCTAGTTTTCCATGGAAACAGGTGCCGTTGCGATAGCTGTATTGAGGCGCATGGTCACGTAATGAAGCTAACATGTTCAACAACAATTTTTTGAAAGTTGTGTTCACGACTTAAGATTATAATAATAATATACGGCAAATGCATTTAACTTGTTTTATAGGCCATGATATGTAAGATTAATAGAATTGCTCCGATGATCTTTGTTGGTTATTAACATACATGTACAGTATCACACATTGTAACCGTTCTCAATATCGTCGGGCTCTTGTCGTCATGCGCAGAGCCTGTCACCCCAACAAGACCTGAAATTGACCTCAAGCCCTATCCGTTTGACGCACGCATACGTACACAAACCCGAGTACCGAGACTAAAGAGGTGGTTACCAACCCATAGGTTCGACTCTGGCTGCACCTGACACTCGTATAAATTGGGGTTAAACGAATCAATAAGTGGAATACCTTATTTACCGGCATAGGGTGTTCACTTACACTGCTCTGAGTAAGCAGGTCGTAACCGTCAGAGTGCATTGGATGCCACATTATATTTCAGACAATCTAGTAGAGACGGTCTTTCTTGATTTCGGGAAGGTGTTAGAGGTAAACGGACTGACCTCTATAGATATATGGGTCACCTAACATTGCAAACGCCATGCGACAGGTCACTCTGGAAGTAAAAGAGATTCAGAGGTTGGCCATACCTCATATGTTGAAATTTGAGGGTGGCATGTCAGTCTTGCTGACATTAGAGGGTAAACCTCCGCTCTGCCTAAAATGTTCTAGGGTGGGACATGTTAGGAGACAATGCCCTACTAACAGTGGTTATAGATCCCTTTCAGAGGTTGCCAGACAGCCTTGGTGAGACAAGAAATACATCCGAATGTACCGGAGGAAAAGGCGACAGAAACTACGCCAAATACACCGGAAACAGTGGCAGATGTCGAAGGAACCGTAGAGATGAAGGAGATGGAGACCACACACAGAGGTGATAAGAGGGGTGGAGATGATGAGGAGGATGGTAATATAGAACATGTGCACAGAGGGGTCAGCCTAGCTGGATATATATATATAGCAATGGTCCATGTGCATGTACATGTAAGGAAATGGACGTCTGCCAGGTTAATTCTGGTGGGTGTGGTCAGGAGGGCCATTAGAAAGGAACCCCAAAATTGAGCTAGATCAGCTCATGAGTTAACCTGATAACACTTATTGCAAATTGTCCGGCATAGTCCCAGGTATCACAAATTGCCAATGCCAGACATTTTCGGTGGTGGGTTGTGCCCGCCAGACTTCTATAACCGGTATCTCCAAAATTGACCTATATCAGCCCGTGAGTTAATCTGATGAAACCTACTGGAAGATGTTCGGCATAATCCCAGGTATCATGAATGGCCACGTGTCCATCAGTAGTTTCTACTTCCACCTCAGACTCTCTGTCACCTTCAACATCCATGTCCTCTGCATTGTTACTCTCATTCGTAAGCAATCTGTTTGGTATGGCTGGCCCTTCAAACCAGGTTGGCTTCAGGAGGTTGTCCCTCACATACAATCCATAATCAGTTGGTGACAAACCGTCCCCAGGAGATGCTGTCATGGCATGTGTTCACAATGCTGTAACATACTGCGTTCATCGAATCTTCATCTCAAGGGCCCGTTGAGAAGGTGGCAGCACGGCACAGTCGATGAGTTTCATGTTTGTCACTGGATTCTCCTGGAAGTCAATTAAATACATGATTAGAGCTGTAACAGGGGCAGATCCAGATTTTATACAGGGGCGTGCAGTCATCAGTCATGCAGACTAGGGTCCAGAACAAAGAAAAGGGGGTGGGACCAATAGTCTACCGTTTACACTTAATATATGGATGCCGGCTGTGTGCACATTGTCTTCCCCTATAACATTGTTAATAATGGTCCGATTTGAAAAATTAACATTCTACAGATGTAATATTTAGTGATTTAGCGAACGCCTCTTCCGCCCCCTCTAAATCTGCCCATGCTGTAAGGTATTCTAATTTTATAATGATAATCATATTAAAGGTGCTTGTGCCTTAATTACATGATCAACTCTGCCAATCATTTGCATCAGTTTGTTGTATCGTGCTTCATTGACATATTGAGTCTTGCTTTGTGCATACATGCGGCAGACAAACTCTGATGCGACACCAAGATCAACACTACCATGCACCTCGCCCATACTGATGAAGAAGTTAATGTAGCGGTCAGTCTTGTTCTCTATGAGATAGAGGGGTTTAGTTTTGCTTTTCCTGAAAAATCAAGTACAAATTCAAAATGAGACCATTCTCAAAAATATGAATCCGGTTACCCAGATTTGTTTCCATTTCAGATTTGTTATCAGCACAAAACATGCACCATATATCAAAGTTTAAAGAAATGCTATGGCCTAATTAAATCATAACACCAACACCGTAATAGAAACATTGTACTGAGACACAATGCCCTCACCATGACATTGCCTGCTGTGATATTTGCGATGTGGAAAGTAATCAGCGTATCGGCCTCTTCATGGTCACCTTGGATGTGTGCTGGGTTGGTTACAGTAATATGAGGGTGCTCATCAGGGAAATACTGAAAGCACTTACCACCATAAGAAGCAAGCAAGGTATTCCCACCAAAGATATTCCAGTAATGATCTTTCTTCCACTCTTTCAAGAGAAACTTGGCAAGTTCATTCTTGAATACTCCATTGGTGAGATGTTTTCCCCACTCTGTCTGATTGTCTGATCTGGCCAGGTTATGAAATATACTGAATCAACTGAACCCCGCAACTGTCTCTCACTGTCCTTGGTGGAGTTCTCCACGTACTTGTCGAGACAAACGTGTGCTTCATTAGCCCTCCCTGAACATACCACAGACAGCATGGTCCGAGCAATTGATGCGTATGATGCTCCCATGTTTGTTTGTGAGAGGAAGGAATGAAGAAGAAGTCCTCCATCATAGACTTGTACATAGCTCCTCGGTAACTCGGCTTCTGCGATTGTTTCTGTCATGCCGATTTTTCACTTTTCACATGCGCCCTATCACAGTGTGCGAGTGACAGTGTGTATGGAGTAATTGGGCAGGAGAGAACATTCCGAAGGTCAAATGCTGTCTTCTCTGCAACAACTACGATCATACGGACACACGTGTCCCTCAGGCTCTCAGCATTTGTCTTCTGTGAGGAGGGTAGCTTTGCTTTTATCTTCATGTTCTGTACACGCGTACGTTTCACAGGATGAAGAAATCGATGGCTGTTGCTGTCACATTCATCTTGAAAAATATCCCTTTCATCCTAACCCCTTTTCAGCATATTGACTAGATATAATACAGTAGCCTTAGATGCTGCTTGACCGGTTGCAACATTCACCAAGGAAGTCTGTGAATGGATTGAAGAATTCGTCAATTATTCCACTCAGTTCAGCTATCCCTTATGATTCTTGATGGACGGCATTGAGCTGTTGCATTTCCCCCAGTTCAAGCCCAGTGAATGTGCTCAGCTCGGTGATTGCCATAGCTCGCTGGGTCATAGTCAATGACCATCATCGCATTGCGTTCTCTGAATTTCGGAAGACAACAATTCCCTTCATTTTGGATGCAGCATCACGGTTGACCATTTGCTCCAAAGAGAGGTCAACAGCCGATCTACTGTAACACTTCTTTGTGCGTTTTAGGGAAAATGCACCCTTCTCCAGTACTTCACGCAGCTTTGTATCTGAACTCTTCAACTTATGCAGGAAAAGTATTCCCCATCTGACATAGTATGGTCGGTTCAGGGCGCAGTACACTGCAAGCATCATTAAGAAGTCATGGATGTAGCCACCGACGTCATTCGTCTTTATGCATCTCTGCAGCTCTCTGTGGAGGTGATTGATCAGGAAGATGTAAATGGCCCAGACTTGAGCTGTTGACCAAAGATGTCCATCCAGAATCGACTGGAAGTAGTCCTCATACATCTGTAGGTGATGGGTGACAACTGTATCTGATAGGTGTTCTTCTGCTAATCTTGGGTTCAAAGGTACTGTGGACATCACTTCTATGAAGGAATTGTAGTCGTCTTCAGGTATGTTCAGGACAAAGCGATCATACAAATTCTGCTCCAAAACATTAGCAAGTAGCTCATGAATCCGGGTGCATCTGTTGTAGAACTTCCCCTTCATAAATCCAATCATTGAACCTTCGGCCAAGATGTTGGCTTCAGTGAGACTGAATTCTATTCCACTTTCATTTATAAATGTACCGACTGCTCCGTAGAAAGCCAGCTCGATGGGGAAATTGCCCAGCATTATTAACAGCTTGTCAAACAAGGGGGTTTCAATTGCTTGTATTGAGTAAGCTTTCAACGCAATGGCCAAATCATTGACGACTGCATAATATTGGCCTGTTTCCTTTGCAACGTTCATTGTCCGGACCATCGTCTCTCTCACCACATCATTGTTGGTTGGGGATCTAGATATTGGGTCCATGTAGCAAATTCGTTGAAGTGGTAAGAGGTCCTTGATGTACTTGCTCGTGCATCCAGCATACAATGGTGTGTTGCCTTCACTCAGTTTCGAAAACCAATACCTTTAGTCCAATGTTGCATTCATTCAGTTCTGAAGCAGTCGATTGAGATGCTGTACTGGATGCTCCGGCAGGGGTATCAGTAATTGCTGCTGAGGTAGGAACCCGGTAGGACAAGCTTTTATATCATTATTAATCTTGATTATCAATATTACAGCAATATGTTAATAACCTACCTTGGACTGGTGCATGTGTCAACTCTGTTTCTTGATTGGAAGGATGTCTTGGAATCCCAGCTTTGAATATACATGTAATGCTGCCTGTGTTGTTGTTTTCAAACCACCCTCAACATTATATCTGGGCTAATATCTGCCCTCATGAGAGCCAGTATGCTGCTAATCTTACATAAGTGCTAAAACTAGCCACCCATCTGGTCAGGTAGCATCCCTTCTTACCATGTAATGGTCACAACATTCAGTCATTACAAAATGACCCTTTACTTTCTATTTCTAATATTTAACAGGGATTTCATTATTATGATTAAAGAATGTGATCTACCCTGCTGAGAAATGACACCCTGTTGAAATGTTAAGCACCCTGCTGATATTAAGTATTATAGATTCTGTTCCCATCATTCAGAAAGATTTCTAGTGAGACCTATGTTATTTTATAAATGTTATTTATTAGTGGAGGCCATCTTTAAATAGTAGAAAGCTGGTAGAAATAAATATCAGAGCTGGTCAAAAGTAGAATATTTTTAATTATTGCCCCCACCCCCAATATATTTTGACACCAAAAGTATGACTATGTGAATGAGGACTTTAGATATAAGAAACATAGGTTTTCATGGCGGCCTTCTTTAAAAATGTTGGGGATGGGGTGCATTTGGGGGGGGGGGTCTTGCGGGCACAACCCACCACTGAAAATGTCAGTGGCCGTTCATGATACCTGGGACTATGCCGAACATTTTCGAGAAGGTTTCATCAGGTTAACTCATGAGCTGATCTAGGTCAATGTTGGGGTTCCTTCCTTATGGCCCTCCTGTCCACCCACCAGAATGAGCCTGGCAGACGTCCAATTCCTTACATGGGCATGCACATGGACCATTGCTATATACATGAACATTGGTTAACTTTCCAGCTAGGCTGACCCCCCCCCCCCCCTGGGCTCCTGGTCTAATATGGTTGTTTCTGGGGCGGCGTAGAGCTCATTTAGGGAGAACTTTCCTCCTCCAGAAGCAACGTATGTCGGCCAAGGGATCCGTGGCTGCGTCCGGGAGCCTCGAGTCCGTTCAGACCAGTAACATATTTGCAGTGTTTGCGGACGAGGAGGAGAGGTCCATCGAGTCGCCGGCGGCTCATACTCCGGGACTCGATGCGATTATGGATTCGATGCTGGGCCTACAGCGATAGAAATATGACCATATAATTTGAAAAATGGACTACGACTACAGAACAATGATTTTGATATTATTATCTACGAGTTGTTTCAACATTGAACGTCTGTCGATTATGAATTTACTTATCGGACACTTTATGGTAATTGCTACATTATCAGTGTATTACATGTTTCATAATTCAAAATTAAGAGTACTGAAATTGATCCACATTAATGCATACGTTTTTCTCATAATATATATTATTTCGCTACACTTTTCTTTCTGCTACTATGAACCGTTATTTTCAGCCCTGGTAGCCCATATAAAAACATGTAGATATATCATTGACACCTGTTTCAGAATGCGCTCCCATGACGTTTACTTATATACACATCATTTAGCCAAATCAATACTAGTATTGTGTAAACATTCTGTTATGAGGACAACAGAACGTGCACAGTACTGATAAACAGTAGTTTTACATTTACAAGTTTATATTTCAAAAACTACACTTATAAACGTGTGCTCTTCATTATAAATCAAGCCATAATTGTATGTCCCCTCCTTTTGTAATGTAATTTGATTGCCTTTGTCCTTTCCAGTACAGTCGGACAAACTCAACAATACGCTATTTAATATATTATGTTTTCCGATTATTGATAACATTCTTTTGACAAGACGCGACACTGTATTTACAAACTGGGGAATTAATCGTCCATTTCTAAGTAAAAGACAACGTGGGACAAATGAGGACGATGCATTCCGAATGTAAACAAGTGCGGACAATGCGTTCCGGTTGTAAACAAGTGCGTGCCCGATCGACTCGGAAAGTCCTACTTTCGGTTTCGAGTTTGTTTTATCGCAAAAAAACACTGTTTACCAAATGAACATAAGCATACAAAGTACAATGTTAGAATGTGTAGCAGCATTGCTACCCCTACGTAAAAATTGAATTTTTCAAATATCTTTTATTTCATACGATGCTTTAAACTATACGGACAATTTGTTAAACTTTGACTTTATCTTGTCAAACATTAGATATAATATCATGACCTCATTTCTTGAATTCAACTTATACGGATTATTTTTTACTGGCCCACCGTATCGTACGGGGGCAACCATTGTGTTTTACTTTGACTTGTGTTATGCGCGAATATGGTTTGATTCTTGGATACTTAGACAATGTTTGAATTAAAGATATATACATTAAATATAAACGGATTGAAATCCAAATCAAAATCAAATTTATTCACTCAGTGCATAATACATGATACAAACATGAGGTACATATATAGTAATACGGTTTTAAACAGCGGTACATAAGCACATCTAATTAACAGAGAGCAAACAGGATATGTTTCGTATCAGAGAACATCAAAGTTACTTGAACGATTTTGTAAGTTAACACAAACAATGTTGACATTCTTTGCTTACAAGAAACGCATATATTAATAATTATTTTGCTGCAAAGTCAATCGATAAATAGCCTACTTAGGTTTTGATAACAGAATATTGTGGAGTTTTGGTCATGGAAGACAGATTTGTTGCCATTATATTCGTAAATCCTTTGATGTCTTATTAAACGCTCGAATTTGATTTTGACTGTAGATATTTGCATGCTGATTTTTAAAATACACAACAATTGGTTTCGACTTTGAATGTGTATGGACCTACTGTTGAAGAGTACCGAAATGATTTCTTCACTGCACTGATTAGTCTAGTCGGGCTAGCTCAAAAGAGGGCGTAACCTAGAACTGCATGCAAAAGAAATGTTTCTTACGATTTTGATACGAGGCATACCTCTAATTTCACTAACTAAAAGTTGCATATCCTATGTTGGGGGGAAGTTTGTAAAAATGGCTCATACATAAGAGCACCCTAAAATAAATAAAACTACTGGGTTAGATGATGGTATGAAGAAAGGTAACAGTTTAATGTATATTAAGACATTTATTTTCGTTTATGATGACCGTAGAATATTCACAGTAGATTCTCGGTACATTAGGCTTGTACTAACCTAAACCAAATTCTCTGAAATCACAATTTCATGTTCTAAACGGGGTTAAATTACCTCACCCACTTGTATTGTAATTGTGTTTATTCACATAAGACTCATATACTCTAATGTATAATTTGATATAGATGCTGTGGAATCTAGAAACACTATTAATTACACAAAACAAGAACATAACACTACACACGTTCGCTATATTGAGATTCCGCTATAGCACTTGTATAGATAAACCTTGTGACAATACATAGTACACGTATTGGTATTAACATGTCAGTATTTCAAATATTAAACTGTATATACATGATATATAACAAACAATTAAAAAAACTCTTGAGTTCCAGCTTGCCTAACTGTAATGGACGCCTTGCCATACAAGTTGGGCGATATGCCCTTGAAATGGTGGACCCTAGCTGTCCCTCCTAGAGAACCCTAACCCACCCAACCCCCAATTTTTCTGGAATTTCGTTTTAACATTTATATATGGTTTCAACTATATCTACCAACAAATATGTCATTATCTTTCTAGACAAACTAACACATTATAAGTCAGATTAACACGTGACTTGATCCTACTGACGTGAAGCGCAAACTGTGCCCTATTATAGTAATTGTTCTTGAAGAAAGTGCAACACTTACACCTACTTGGATCACTGTAACTGAATATACATTAATAACTATTTGTTAATTCTAATAAAGAAACAAATAACTTATTCTGTGTTGTTACTGTTCACGCAATATCTTAATCACTGTCATCCATATCAACATCTGCTAATGTATACGAGTTTGTACAACCGATGCCTCTACAGTCACCACAACCAACCGAACACTTTAGGCCATGTTTTCGGCAACTACAGCGTCTTGAGTCACAATTTGTTTTGCAACTGCATCTGATTATATGGAGTAGTTTCTCTGGGGCTGGTGGAAGATCTGTTTTAGTCGGTAGCAACTTGTTGTCTACAATCTCCCAACCCCAGTCTAGTGGATTGAGGGAGTCATTACCAGTCCATGTCTGTACTTGGAGGTACACTCTGTATATATCTGTCTGATCAAAATGTGTGTATGGTGTGCTGTTTTGGCTATCAAGAAATTTGGACATTTCCAAAATTTAACGAGCGATATTGTTTTAATTACATGCACGATTGTTTGCAACTTTTATTTATAAGTGTCTGGAATCATACTAATTCGCCCATTATTGAGACATTTTCTTTTGCAGACAGTTCAAGCTAATAACCCAGGCTTACTAGTCTAGATCCCTCACCTGGTAACCTCGAAACATTTGTAACTGATGATTTCAACTTTATTTTTAACACCAACTTAGATAAGATAGGTGGACATTTAGAGAGGAACTGTTGGTTCCAAATGCTTTTCTGAAATTCTAAATAAATTTAAACTAGTTGATGCTTTTAGACATATTTTCCGAAAAACGCACACTAGTAACATTGGAGTGGTAATTGTCACAAATCAAGGGTAGGGTGTAGACTTGACCATTTTTATTTGCCAGCGACTTTAACTAATAGTATTATTAATTGTGATCAGATTGTTCCTTGTTCCAGTTCGGATCATGATTTTGTTTTTGTTAAAATTAATTTAAATAGTACTTTAACATTTGGAAATTCATATGGAAATCCCCTCCACACACACACAGTCATTGCTAGTTATTATTAGCTTTTGTATTTGTATTGCAAATCTATTGCCACCCTTCTTTTCACCATAACATAGACCGATTTCGTCGGTCATTTGATTGATTTAAAGTTCTCAAACTTAACGCTTGTTCAATTGTCATGTCCTCACATATAACATAGTCCTCGTTTTGATACGAACTGAATGTAAAACGGCTGGCGTATGGAGACATGTTAAAATGTACACCTTTAGTGTAAGCATACACTGTACTACTCTTGCCCGTCCCAGGGGGTCCATAGATCCACACCCCGTCTGTTCGAGCCATTCAATCTCTGCCTTGCCATCACATTCTGGTGAAACTGTGTCTTCTGTGCAGCTTCCACTTGTAGACGCCGGGTATATTTGTAATGTTTGATCTCTAACAGGAGATCTCTGTCTGCCTTGAGGCCAAACCTTAGGTATTTGTAGCTCTCCGGAGTTGTGTTGCATTTCATTGTCACTATCTTCCTTAAACAGAAGCTTTTGTGCAACTTTTCGAGGTCGACGTTCAGTATGCAAGGCTCCGGATCCTCTTTTGTTATATACTTCATCCAACTGGTAGGTGACTTTGCTGAAGTCACCTCTACGAGAATCGCGGATCCCCTCCACCTGTAACGGCGCAAAGTCCTCTGCAGTGGCCCAAGGAGACATTTGTCTGTCATGCACACGTATCCATGACAATGTGGACTTGATCCTATCAAGCCTTTCTCGTTGCTGATTATACATTGTCTTATTGCCATATTTGTCATATAGCTCTGGCGAATTCCGTGCCATTTTCCTCTTTTTACTTTGTGTGTGTTTTACGTTTATTTATTGTCTCTACCTTGCCCATATGAGCGACGCCTCCTGAAGATATTAGCATTTTAGATTTTTGGAGGATAGTGCAATGATACAGACAGAGACCCATTGCAGAGTCTCCTCTGGTTCTTTTACGTGCACGGTGTAAAGCACCGACACGAGACCTCGGTTTAACGTCCCATCTGAAAGACTGTTAATTTTATTAGGGTCAGCGGGGGATCGAACCTGCGATCCCTGGATTACCAGTTCAGCGTGTTACCACTGGACTACAGATCCGTCTGTAAAGTGTACATGTATATAGTAGGCAAACACTAATATAACTAAGCTCTAGCAAACCAATTCATAACATATTTTACAAATAAATAAACAAACAATCAGTTATATTCCAACTTCAATGGATACTTCATTTCACTACATAATACTAAGTTAAGGTTTTGTCTGTTTCGTATCTATTCAAACAGCCGGACGGTAATATACACGATTCAGTAATTTGTTTCCGATGGAAGGAATGCAGATTATTTCTTACTAACTCACTTTTCTGACACCGTTATCTGCACACCATCACGGCGAACGTTTTCAGATGTGTATATGTAAACAAAAAAGCACATTATATACAATACCTTTCTTATTATGTTTATAAAATGTACTAAAATAGATGCCAGATTATAAGGACTTTCGTATCAAAGAAGCCAGGAATATCAACACAACCGATACATGTGGGAAATATATACCATCAGAGCTAATTAATTGAGAATGACTTTATCGTTGTGTAAACATATTCTTCTCAAAATGAAAATGATGTTGGCTTGGAAGTTCTAATAGATACATCGTAAAACGGATTTCCGTCATTGTTTCGTAATGTTTGTTTTCAACAATTGAGCTGGAAGTCCTATTAGTGCAGTGGTTGTTAAGCACGCACGCTTCTCACTAATGCTGCACATACGGGTAACCTTTATATCGCATACAACCCCCTACAAATACGGGTAACCTTTATATCACACACAACCCCCTACACATACGGGTAACCTTTATATCGCATACAACCCCATACAAATACGGGTAACCTTTATATCACACACAACCCCTTACACATACGGATAACCTTTATATCACATACAACCCCCTGTACATACGGATAACCGTTATATCGCTTACAACCCGCTGCACATACGGGTAACCTTTATATCGCATACAACCCCCGGCACATACGGGTAACCTTTATATCGCATACAACCCCCTGTACATACGGATAACCTTTATATCGCATACAACCCCCTGTACATACGGATAACCTTTATATCGCATACAACCCCCTGCACATACGGGTAACCTTTATATCGCATACAACCCCCTGTACATACGGATAACCTTTATATCGCATACAACCCCCTGTACATACGGATAACCGTTATATCGCTTACAGCCCCCTGCACATACGGGTAACCTTTATATCGCATACAACCCCCGGCACATACGGATAACCTTTATATCGCATACAACCCCCTGTACATACGGATAACCGTTATATCGCTTACAGCCCCCTGCACATACGGGTAACCTTTATATCGCATACAACCCCCGGCACATACGGATAACCTTTATATCGCATACAACCCCCTGTACATACGGATAACCGTTATATCGCTTACAGCCCCCTGCACATACGGGTAACCTTTATATCGCATACAACCCCCGGCACATACGGATAACCTTTATATCGCATACAACCCCCTGTACATACGGATAACCTTTATATCGCACACAACACCCTGCAAATACGGATAACCTTTATATCGCATACAACCCCCTGTACATACAGGTAACCTTTATATCGTATTCAACCCCCTGTACATACGGATAACCTTTATATCGCATACAACCCCCTGCACATATGGATAACCTTTATATCGCATACAACCCCCTGTACATACGGATAACTGTTATATCGCATACAATCCCCTGCACATACGGATAACCTTTATATCGCATACAACCCCCTGTACATACGGATAACCTTTATATCGCATACAACCCCCAGCACCTACGGATAACCTATATATCGCTTACAACCCCCTGTACATACGGATAACCTTTATATCGCTTACAACCCCCTGTACATACGGATAACCTTTATATCGCTTACAACCCCTTGCACATACGGATAACCTTTATATCGCTTACAACCCCTTGCACATACGGATGACCTTTATATCGCATACAACCCCCTGTACATACGGATAACCTATATATCGCATACAACCCCCAGCACCTACGGATAACCTATATATCGCTTACAACCCCCTGTACATACGGATAACCTTTATATCGCTTACAACCCCCTGTACATATGGATAACCTTTATATCGCTTACAACCCCTGGCACATACGGATAACCTTTATATCGCTTACAACCACCTGCACATACGGATAACCTTTATATCGCATACAACCCCCTGCACATACGGGTATCCATTATATCGCATACAACCCCCTGCACATACGGGTATCCATTATATCGCTTACAACCCCCTGCACATACGGGTAAGCTTATATCGCACACAACCCCTGCAAATACAGGTCCATATTATATCGCATACAACCCCCTGTACATACGGATAACCTTTATATCGCATACAACCCCCTGCACATACGGGTAACCTTTATATCGCATACAACCCACTGCAAATACGGGTAACCTTTATATCGCACACAATCCCTGCAGATACGGTATATCACACACAACCCCTGCAAATACGGGTAACCTTTATATCGCACACAACACCTTGCACATACGGGTAACATTTATATCGCACACAACCCCCTGCAAAATACGGGTAACATTTATATCGCATACAACACCTTGCACATACGGGTAACCTTTATATCGCATACAACTCCCTGCAAATACGGGTAACATTTATATCGCATACAACCCCTACACATACGGGTAACCATTATATCGCATACAACCCTGAACATACGGGTAACCTTTATATCGCAAACAACCCCTGCACATACAGGTAACCTTTATATCGCACACAACCCTTGCAAATACGGGTAACCTTTATATCTCACACAACCCCCTGCAAATACGGGTAACCTTTATATCGCATACAACCCCCTGCAAATACGGGTAACCTTTATATCGCACACAACCCCTGCAAATACAGGTAACCTTTATATCGCATACAACATCTTGCAAATACGGGTAACCTTTATATCGCACACAATCCCTGCAAATACGGGTAACCTTTATATCGCACACACTCCCTGCAAATACGGGTAACCTTTATATCACACACAACCCCTGCAGATACGGGTAACCTTTATATCACACACACTCCCTGCACATACGGGTAACCTATATATCGCACACAATCCCTGCAAATACGGGTAACCTATATATCGCATACAACCCCTGCACATACGGTATATCGCACACAATCCCCTGCACATACGGGTAACCTTTATATCGCACACAACCTCAATTACAAATAACCTCATTTACAGGTTACAATCTGGCTTCTTACCCGGGCATTCCACTGTATATCAGCTGATAGATATCTATAACCAAATCTGCAAGGCCTTCGACGAGCGTAAGAACTCGTGTATGGTTTTCTGCGATATATCAAAAGCTTTTGATAGAGTCTGGCATCGAGGTTTAACTTTTAAAATTCAGCAATATGGAATAAATGACAACCTGTTAAAATGGATATCAAATTATCTGTCTAACAGATCACAAAGGGTCTTTGTAGGTCTTCTTTTTCAGATACCAAAACCGTTAAAGCTGGAGTTCCCCAGGGATCAGTTTTAGGACCTCTATTGTTTTTGATTTATGTTAATGATATCGCTGATTCATTACTTAGTACAACAAGGCTTTTTGCAGATGACAGTTCCCTTGCAGTTTCTTCTTCCGATACACGCCATATTGAAACAACACTCAATCATGATTTGAAAATAATCTCAGACTGGTCCAAACGCTGGCTAGTAAATTTTAACTCGTCCAAAACCGAAGTCATAATCTTTTCTCTTGGTCATAATAATGATCGACCAAATCTTATTTTTGAAAATACTGAGCTGGGATTTGTTGACAATCACAAGCATCTTGGGTTAACTTTAAGTAATGATGGGTCTTGGCACAAACATATAAACAACATAATGAAATCTGCTTCCAAAGTACTCGAATCAATGAGAATGCTAAAATTTAAGCTAAATCGCTCTTCACTAAATCAAATATACATTTCATATTTACGACCTTTATTAGAATATTCATCGGTGGTTTGGGACAATTGCACACAATACGAAAAGGAAACACTTGAAAAATTGCAGTACGAAGCAGCCAGAATTGTAACAGGCCTAACGCGATCAGTCTCAATTAACAGGCTACTAACAGAAATAGGGTGGGTGTCTTTAGCGGATAGGCGCAGTATGCAAAAACTAATATTAATATATCGTAATAAACACAGTATACTGCCTTCTTATCTAAACGATATAATCCCGACAACTGTTGATGAAACCAATCCATATCCTTTACGTAATAGAAATAATTATATAACTCTGCCAAGGCGTCTTCAAATATATGTACATTCAACTATTCCCTCCTCTCTAGACATATGGAATAAGCTAGATAATTCTATCAGTGACACTAAGTCTCTAAGTGAGCTTAAAAGCAAGCTGAAACAAATCTACAAAGGTGCTATCGTACCCGAATTCTACACCACCGGGGATAGATCTTCATCTGTCCAACAAGCGCGAATACGTAACGCATGCAGTAACTTGAATGTTCATCTACATGCCAATTTCCTTCGTGATAATTCTAACTGCGAATGTGGCCATGGTATCGAAGACCCGAGCACTACTTTTTTAGATGCAACAAATACAGATTAGAGCGTATACATCTTTTCAGAAATACTCGTAGATTTCATCCAATAAGTACAAAAAGCTTTTAGTTGGAATTGAACAATTGTCTATCTCAGAAAATAATAAATTGTTTATAGAGGTTCAAAGATTTATTAAAGCGACTCGACGATTCGCATAATATCAATTATTTGTCCTTCTTTTTGTCTGGTAGGCATGGAGTGGGGAGAGCTAATCTTTGGGGTTGGGGTGGGGTGTATGCACTATCTCTTAGTATTAATTCTTAAGCTCATATTCAAGTACGTTTTTCCATTTCTTTGTGTCATTTTTTTCCTTTCGCATATGATATAATAATTAACAAATATTAACCACGAAACTAAATTGTATGTGTTCCTTTTCTGCATCAGATCATACAATACAGAAATTGTTCATCCAACATTGTTTATTTAGTTCGAAGTGACGAGGAGGGCTGTAAATAATGTTGTTATAACTTGTAGCCCAACCCATTTGCTTTTTTCCCCTTGACAAAACAAATGTAACGTATACTGCAATCATATAATTATATATTAATCTCTGATTTGTTCATAGAATTGTATGTATATATGTAATGTATTGTATGAAAAAAATGCAATAAAATATTATTAGTAAATACGGGTAACCTTTATATCGCATACAACCCCTGCACATACGGTATATCGCACACAATCCCCTGCAAATACGAGTAACCTTTATATCGCACACAACCCCCTGTAAATACGGGTAACCTTTATGTCGCATACAACTCCCTGCAAATACGGGTAACATTTATATCGCACACAACACCTTGCACATACGGGTAACATTTATATCGCATACAACTCCCTGCAAATACGGGTAACATTTATATCGCACACAACACCTTGCACATACGGGTTACATTTATATCGCATACAACTCCCTTCAAATACGGGTAACATTTATATCGCACACAACACCTTGCACATACGGGTAACCTTTATATCGCATACAACTCCCTGCAAATACGGGTAACATTTATATCGCACACAACACCTTGCACATACGGGTAACATTTATATCGCATACAACTCCCTGCAAATACGGGTAACATTTATATCGCATACAACACCTTGCACATACGGGTAACCTTTATATCGCATACAACTCCCTGCAAATGCGGGTAACATTTATATCGCATGCATCCCCTACACATACGGGTAACCATTATATCGCATACAACCCTGAACATACGGGTAACCTTTATATCGCAAACAACCCCTTGCACATACGGATAACTGTTATATCGCATACAACCACCTGCACATATGGGTAACCGTTATATTGCACATACGGATAACCTTTATATCGCATACAACCACCTGCACATACGGGTAACCCTTATATCGCTTACAACCACCTGCACATACGGATAACCGTTATATCGCATACAACCCCCTGCACATACGGGTAACCATTATATCGCACACAACCCCCTGCACATACGGATAACCGTTATATCGCATACAACCCCCTGTACATACGGATAACCGTTATATATCGCATACAACCCCCTGTACATACGGATAACCTTTATATCGCTTACAACCCCCTGTACATACGGATAACCGTTATATCGTATACAACCCCCTGTACGTACGGATAACCGTTATATCGCTTACAACCCCTTGCACGTACGGATAACCGTTATATTGCATACAACCCCCTGCACATACGGATAACCGTTATATCGCTTACAACCCCCTGCACATACGGATAACCGTTATATCGCATGCAACCCCCTGTACATACGGGTAACCGTTATATCGCATACAACACCCTGTACATACGGATAACCTTTATATCGCATACAACCCCCTGTACATACGGATAACATTAATATCGCATACAACCCCCTGTACATACGGATAACCTTTATATCGCATACAACCCCCTGCACATACGGATAACCTTTATATCGCATACAACCCCCTGTACATACGGATAACCGTTATATCGCACACAACCCCTGCACATACGGATAACCGTTATATCGCATGCAACCCCCTGTACATACGGATAACCGTTATATCGCATACAACCCCCTGCACATACGGGTACAGTTTATATCGCATACAACCCCCTACAAATGCGGGTACAGTTGATATCGCATACAACTCCCTGCACATACGGATAACAGCTATATCGCATACAACCCCCTGCACATACGGGTGACCTTTATATCGCATACAACCCCCTGCACATACGGGTAACCCTTATATCGCATACAACCCCCTGCACATACGGGTGACCTTTATATCGCATACAACCCCCTGCACATACGGGTACAGTTTATATCGCATACAACCCCCTGCAAATACTGGTACAGTTTATATCGCATACAACCCACTGTACTTACGGGTACAGTTTATATCGCATACAACCCCCTGCAAAATATGGTTAATGGTTTTATGGCTTACAATCCCTTGCACAAAACTTGTAATCGCTTTATCGCATACCCTGCACAAAACTACTTGTAACCGTTATATCGCACACCCCCCCCCCTGCAAATATGGGTAACCGTTGTATCGTACACAGCCACCGTATCATGATAAACGTTGGCCGTGGTTCAGTACTTGGAGAAGCGTTGGCCTGGATTCATTATCTGGAGACACGTTTGTCGGGATACAGTATTTGAAGAAACGTTGGCCGGGATTCATTATCTGGAGACATTGTCACGAGCCTCTCTTTCTTCTTATGTCTATTTTCCGATATCAATGCTCTAACCAGGGTCTATCCTATTGTAGACTCGCTGGAGTTGTCTAGGGGGTTTCTCTATGGTCCTTCAAATACTATAACTCAACACAGTCTTTCATTTTCCTTTGTATAATATCATCTACAACAATCTCGCTTTATTTCAAATCTATAACATGTATCATTTATTCGTGATATCTAGTATCTTATTATTCGCCTCACTATTTCAATGTGTTCATAATAGTCCTATGACTATACTAATTCCCTTCACTTATCATAGAAACAGTTTATATTCTAATAGTGAGTAACATCATTTCCTTAACGCCTCCATAGCTGGATAAGAATGCACTAATTTCTTAATAATTTTTCATTTCTTAAATAGCAGAATTAATATCTATAACAGACATTACGGCGCCAAACATCTGTGATGTTATACAATATTATTACATGTTTATATGTCATCAAGAGCGGCGGCGATTATCTTACATAACTGACCAGCTGCACTCGACTGTCAAATTATTTTGTTCTCGCGCAAACAGAGAACTGATAATTTAGGCGCGAAAATAATAGCAGACGATTATACATAATACATAATAATCATAATATTACATGGTGAACAATGTGTCATATATATATAAATAGATAAATGTATTTATATAATACATTTCTATTTATATATGATAATAATCTATTCATGCAAATATATGGGTTTTTTTCTTCTATCTTTTGCAGAACATGTTTGTCGGGATACAGTATTTGAAGAAACGTTGGCCTGGATTCATTATCTGGAGACACGTTTGTCGGGATACAGTATTTGAAGAAACGTTGGCCGGGATACAGTATTTGAAGACACGTTGGTCGGGGTTCAGTATTTGAAGAAACGTTTGTAAGGATTCAGTATCTGGAGAAACGTTGGTCGGGGTTCAGTATCTGGAGAAACGTTGGTCAGAGTTCAGTATCTGGAGAAACGTTGGTCAGAGTTCAGTATCTGGAGAAACGTTGGCCGGGATACAGTATTTGAAGACACGTTGGTCGGGGTTCAGTATTTGAAGAAACGTTTGTAAGAATTCAGTATCTGGAGAAACGTTGGTCAGAGTTCAGTATTTGAAGAAACGTTGGTCGGGGTTCAGTATCTGGAGAAACGTTGGTCAGAGTTCAGTATCTGGAGAAACGTTGGTCGGGGTTCAGTATCTGGAGAAACGTTGGTCAGAGTTCAGTATCTGGAGAAACGTTGGTCGGGGTACAGTATCTGGAGAAACGTTGGTCGGGGTTCAGTATCTGGAGAAACGTTGGTCAGAGTTCAGTATCTGGAGAAACGTTGGTCGGGGTACAGTATCTGGAGAAACGTTGGTCGGGGTTCAGTATCTGGAGAAACGTTGGTCGGGGTTCAGTATCTGGAGAAACGTTGGTCAGAGTTCAGTATCTGGAGAAACGTTGGTCGGGGTACAGTATCTGGAGAAACGTTGGTCGGGGTACAGTATCTGGAGAAACGTTGGTCGGGGTTCAGTATCTGGAGAAACGTTGGTCGGAGTTCAGTATCTGGAGAAACGTTGGTCGGGGTTCAGTATCTGGAGAAACGTTGGTCGGGGTTCAGTATCTGGAGAAACGTTGGTCAGAGTTCAGTATCTGGAGAAACGTTGGTCGGGGTTCAGTATCTGGAGAAACGTTGGTCGGGGTTCAGTATCTGGAGAAACGTTGGTCAGAGTTCAGTATCTGGAGAAACGTTGGTCGGGGTACAGTATCTGGAGAAACGTTGGTCGGGGTTCAGTATCTGGAGAAACGTTGGTCAGAGTTCAGTATCTGGAGAAACGTTGGTCGGGGTACAGTATCTGGAGAAACGTTGGTCGGGGTTCAGTATCTGGAGAAACGTTGGTCGGGGTTCAGTATCTGGAGAAACGTTGGTCAGAGTTCAGTATCTGGAGAAACGTTGGTCGGGGTACAGTATTTGGAGAAACGTTGATCGGGGTTCAGTATCTGGAGAAACGTTGGTCGGGGTACAGTATCTGGAGAAACGTTGGTCGGGGTACAGTATCTGGAGAAACGTTGGTCGGGGTTCAGTATCTGGAGACACGTTGGTCGGGGTACAGTATCTGGAGAAACGTTGGTCGGGGTACAGTATCTGGAGAAACGTTGGTCGGGGTTCAGTATCTGGAGACACGTTGGTCGGGGTTCAGTATCTGGAGAAACGTTGGTCGGTGTTCAGTATCTGGAGAAACGTTGGTCGGGATTCAGTATCTGGAGAAACGTTGGTCGGGGTTGAGTATCTGGAGAAACGTTGGTCGGAGTTTAGTATCTGGAGAAAAGTTGGTCGGGGTTCAGTATCTGGAGAAAGTTGATCGGGGTTCAGTATCTGGAGAAACGTTGGTCGGGGTTCAGTATCTGGAGAAACGTTGGTCAGAGTTCAGTATCTGGAGAAACGTTGGTCAGAGTTCAGTATCTGGAGAAACGTTGGCCGGGATACAGTATTTGAAGACACGTTGGTCGGGGTTCAGTATTTGAAGAAACGTTTGTAAGAATTCAGTATCTGGAGAAACGTTGGTCAGAGTTCAGTATTTGAAGAAACGTTGGTCGGGGTTCAGTATCTGGAGAAACGTTGGTCAGAGTTCAGTATCTGGAGAAACGTTGGTCGGGGTTCAGTATCTGGAGAAACGTTGGTCGGGGTTCAGTATCTGGAGAAACGTTGGTCAGAGTTCAGTATCTGGAGAAACGTTGGTCGGGGTTCAGTATCTGGAGAAACGTTGGTCGGGGTTCAGTATCTGGAGAAACGTTGGTCAGAGTTCAGTATCTGGAGAAACGTTGGTCGGGGTTCAGTATCTGGAGAAACGTTGGTCGGGGTTCAGTATCTGGAGAAACGTTGGTCAGAGTTCAGTATCTGGAGAAACGTTGGTCGGGGTTCAGTATCTGGAGAAACGTTGGTCGGGGTTCAGTATCTGGAGAAACGTTGGTCAGAGTTCAGTATCTGGAGAAACGTTGGTCGGGGTTCAGTATCTGGAGAAACGTTGGTCGGGGTTCAGTATCTGGAGAAACGTTGGTCAGAGTTCAGTATCTGGAGAAACGTTGGTCGGGGTACAGTATTTGGAGAAACGTTGATCGGGGTTCAGTATCTGGAGAAACGTTGGTCGGGGTACAGTATCTGGAGAAACGTTGGTCGGGGTACAGTATCTGGAGACACGTTGGTCGGGGTACAGTGTCTGGAGAAACGTTGGTCGGGGTACAGTATCTGGAGAAACGTTGGTCGGGGTTCAGTATCTGGAGACACGTTGGTCGGGGTTCAGTATCTGGAGAAACGTTGGTCGGGGTTCAGTATCTGGAGAAACGTTGGTCAGAGTTCAGTATCTGGAGAAACGTTGGTCGGGGTACAGTATCTGGAGAAACGTTGGTCGGGGTTCAGTATCTGGAGAAACGTTGGTCAGAGTTCAGTATCTGGAGAAACGTTGGTCGGGGTACAGTATCTGGAGAAACGTTGGTCGGGGTTCAGTATCTGGAGAAACGTTGGTCGGGGTTCAGTATCTGGAGAAACGTTGGTCAGAGTTCAGTATCTGGAGAAACGTTGGTCGGGGTACAGTATTTGGAGAAACGTTGATCGGGGTTCAGTATCTGGAGAAACGTTGGTCGGGGTACAGTATCTGGAGAAACGTTGGTCGGGGTACAGTATCTGGAGAAACGTTGGTCGGGGTTCAGTATCTGGAGACACGTTGGTCGGGGTACAGTATCTGGAGAAACGTTGGTCGGGGTACAGTATCTGGAGAAACGTTGGTCGGGGTTCAGTATCTGGAGACACGTTGGTCGGGGTTCAGTATCTGGAGAAACGTTGGTCGGTGTTCAGTATCTGGAGAAACGTTGGTCGGGATTCAGTATCTGGAGAAACGTTGGTCGGGGTTGAGTATCTGGAGAAACGTTGGTCGGAGTTTAGTATCTGGAGAAAAGTTGGTCGGGGTTCAGTATCTGGAGAAAGTTGATCGGGGTTCAGTATCTGGAGAAACGTTGGTCGGGGTTCAGTATCTGGAGAAACGTTGGTCAGAGTTCAGTATCTGGAGAAACGTTGGTCAGAGTTCAGTATCTGGAGAAACGTTGGCCGGGATACAGTATTTGAAGACACGTTGGTCGGGGTTCAGTATTTGAAGAAACGTTTGTAAGAATTCAGTATCTGGAGAAACGTTGGTCAGAGTTCAGTATTTGAAGAAACGTTGGTCGGGGTTCAGTATCTGGAGAAACGTTGGTCAGAGTTCAGTATCTGGAGAAACGTTGGTCGGGGTACAGTATCTGGAGAAACGTTGGTCGGGGTTCAGTATCTGGAGACACGTTGGTCGGGGTACAGTGTCTGGAGAAACGTTGGTCGGGGTACAGTATCTGGAGAAACGTTGGTCGGGGTTCAGTATCTGGAGACACGTTGGTCGGGGTTCAGTATCTGGAGAAACGTTGGTCGGTGTTCAGTATCTGGAGAAACGTTGGTCGGGATTCAGTATCTGGAGAAACGTTGGTCGGGGTTGAGTATCTGGAGAAACGTTGGTCGGAGTTTAGTATCTGGAGAAACGTTGGTCGGGGTTCAGTATCTGGAGAAAGTTGATCGGGGTTCAGTATCTGGAGAAACGTTGGTCGGGGTTCAGTATCTGGGAGAAACGTTGGTCAGGGTTCAGTGTCTGGAGAAACGTTGGTCAGGGTTCATTATCTGGAGAAACGTTGGTCGGGGTTCAGTATCTGGGAGAAACGTTGGTCAGGGTTCAGTGTTTGGAGAAACGTTGGTCGGGGTTCAGTATCTGGAGAAACGATGGTCGGAGTTCAGTATCAGGAGAAACTTTGGGCGCGGTTCAGTATCTGGAGATACGTTGGTCAGGGTTCAGTATCTGGAGAAACGTTGGTCGGGGTTCAGTATCTTGAGAAACGTTGGTCAGGGTTCAGTATCTGGAGAAACGTTGGTCGCAGTTCAGTATCTGGAGAAACGTTGGGCGCGGTTCAGTATCTGTAGACACGTTGGTCGGAGTTCAGTATCTGGAGAAACGTTGGTCGGAGTTCAGTATCTGGAGAACAAGGTTCAGTATCTGGAGAAACATTGGTCAGGGTTCAGTATCTGGAGAAACGTTGGTCAGGGTTCAGTATCTGGAGAAATGTTGGGCGCGGTTCAGTATCTGGAGAAACGTTGGTCGGAGATCAGTATCTGGAGAAACGTTGGTCAGGATTCAGTTTCTGGAGAAACGTTGGCCGCGGTTCAGTATCTGGAGAAACGTTAGTCAGTGTTCAGTATCTGTAGAAACGTTGGTCGGGGTTCAGTATCTGTAGAAACGTTTGTCGGGGTTCAGTATCTGGAGAAACGTTGGTTGGGGTTCAGTATCTGGAGAAACGTTGGTCGGGGTTCAGTATCTGGAGAAACGTTGGTCTAGGTTCAGTATCTGGAGAAACGTTGGTTGGGGTTCAGTATCTGGAGACTCGTTGGTCGGGGTTCAGTATCTGGAGACACGTTGGTCGGGGTTCAGCATCTGGAGAAACGATGCTCAGGGTTCAGTATCTGGAGAAACGTTGGTCGGAGTTTAGTATCTGGAGAAACGTTGGTCGGGGTTCAGTATCTGGAGAAAGTTGATCGGGGTTCAGTATCTGGAGAAACGTTGGTCGGGGTTCAGTATCTGGGAGAAACGTTGGTCAGGGTTCAGTGTCTGGAGAAACGTTGGTCAGGGTTCAGTATCTGGAGAAACGTTGGTCGGGGTTCAGTATCTGGGAGAAACGTTGGTCAGGGTTCAGTGTTTGGAGAAACGTTGGTCGGGGTTCAGTATCTGGAGAAACGATGGTCGGAGTTCAGTATCAGGAGAAACTTTGGGCGCGGTTCAGTATCTGGAGATACGTTGGTCAGGGTTCAGTATCTGGAGAAACGTTGGTCGGGGTTCAGTATCTTGAGAAACGTTGGTCAGGGTTCAGTATCTGGAGAAACGTTGGTCGCAGTTCAGTATCTGGAGAAACGTTGGGCGCGGTTCAGTATCTGTAGACACGTTGGTCGGAGTTCAGTATCTGGAGAAACGTTGGTCGGAGTTCAGTATCTGGAGAACAAGGTTCAGTATCTGGAGAAACATTGGTCAGGGTTCAGTATCTGGAGAAACGTTGGTCAGGGTTCAGTATCTGGAGAAATGTTGGGCGCGGTTCAGTATCTGGAGAAACGTTGGTCGGAGATCAGTATCTGGAGAAACGTTGGTCAGGATTCAGTTTCTGGAGAAACGTTGGCCGCGGTTCAGTATCTGGAGAAACGTTAGTCAGTGTTCAGTATCTGTAGAAACGTTGGTCGGGGTTCAGTATCTGTAGAAACGTTTGTCGGGGTTCAGTATCTGGAGAAACGTTGGTTGGGGTTCAGTATCTGGAGAAACGTTGGTCGGGGTTCAGTATCTGGAGAAACGTTGGTCTAGGTTCAGTATCTGGAGAAACGTTGGTTGGGGTTCAGTATCTGGAGACTCGTTGGTCGGGGTTCAGTATCTGGAGACACGTTGGTCGGGGTTCAGCATCTGGAGAAACGATGCTCAGGGTTCAGTATCTGGAGAAACGTTGGTCGGAGTTCAGTATCTGGAGAAACGTTGGTCAGGGTTCAGTATCTGGAGAAACGTTGGCCATGGTTCAGTATCTGGAGAAACGTTGGTCGGGGTTCAGTATCTGGAGAAACGTTGGTTGTGGTTCAGTATCTGGAGAAACGTTGGCCATGGTTCAGTATCTGGAGAAACGTTGGTCGGGGTTCAGTATCTGTAGAAACGTTGGTCAGGGTTCAGTATCTGGAGAAACGTTGGTCGGGGTTTAGTATCTGTAGAAACGTTGGTCGGAGTTCAGTATCTGGAGAAACGTTGGTCAGGGTTCAGTATCTGTAGAAACGTTGGTCAGTGTTCAGTATCTGTAGAAACGTTGGTCGGGGTTCAGTATCTGTAGAAACGTTGGTCGGAGTTCAGTATCTGGAGAAACGTTGGTCGGGGTTCAGTATCTGTAGAAACGTTGGTCGGGGTTCAGTATCTGGAGAAACGTTGGTCAGGGTTCAGTATCTGGAGAAACGTTGGTCGGGTTCAGTATCTTGAGAAACGTTGGTCTGGATTCCGTATGTGGAGAAACGTTGGCCTGGATTCCGTATGTGGAGAAACGTTAGCCAGGTTAAAAGCTTTCCGATCATTATGAGACATACGAATGGAAGTTAACATTTCAATAGCCACATTAATCAACGTTAAATTAACGTATTGATGTGTCACGAACTTTCCTCTTTAGTTTGTTTAATAACACATGTTAATTGAAGCAAATGAGAACACTATAATTAATGAATGTCACGAAACAGAAGTTTTAATTCAAAGGTAAATGGAAACAACACAAAATATAAATACATGCTTGTTTGTCTAACATACCTTTATCGCACGAAATAACAATTCATTATATGGCAACCATCTCATCTTGACATTCACCAATGTGATATATACAGTCAAATATGTGTTAGTTGTCACTTCCATTAAGAAGCCAACCTGCATTAAGCAGCCAGATTCCCAATGTTTTATTATACATTTGCCCTCTATTAAGCAGCCACATGCGCTAACCAGGCAGTCACGGTCTAGATTGACTGGCTGCTTAAGACATGTTTGATGATTTTACCATCACTGGATAGTGTTATTAGATAAGAAATCAAAAAGCTGTTTTTTGTTTTGATGAAACCATAAAGTTTCGTTTATTTACGTATTTTTACATAGCTTTCACATATATGCATACATAAAAAACAGCACACCAATAACAATGTGAATGTTGGCATCCATAGATTTATAATTTATTTCATTACCTGGTTTGTATGACAGGAACAAATATTTAAAAACATACCCACCCACCACTGACGTTTTAACAGAGACGTTCAACTGTTTGATAAAAGGCATTAATGCCGTTATGTAGCAATACACTATTTTGTACCTGGTGGAAAATATAGTTTCACTTGTTGTTATACTTATTTGTTGCGACCTTCAAGATACATGGGATAATCTCTGATATTGTGCAAAAGATAGAAAATCAAACATCTATTTGCACGAATAAATTATTGTCATATATAAATAGAAATGTATTATATAAATACATTTATTTTATTTATATATATGACACTTGTTAACCATGTAAGATTATGATTTTTATGTAATATGTATAATCGTCTGCTATTGTTTTCGCGCCTAAATTATCAGTTCTCTGTTTGCGCGGAAACAAAATATATTTTGACCCTACCGAGTGCAGGTGGTCAGTTATGTAAGATAATCGCCGCTTTCTTGATGACAGAGAAACATGTAATAATATGGTATAACATCACAGATGTTTGGCGCCGTTATGTCTGTAATAGATGTTAATTCTGTTATTTAAGAAATGAGAAATGATGAAGAAATTAGTGCATTTTTATCCAGCCATGGAGGCATTAAGGAAATGATGTAACTCACTTTTAAAATATAAACTGTTTCTATGATAGTTAGAAAAATTAATATTTAAAGAAGTATTAACTCTTAAATATTAAAGTCGTATTAAATACGTGAACGGAAGATAATTAGGCCTTGTAAGAAACGATTGTTTTGGCTAATATATATATTGGAATAGTTTGATAAAGGAAAGAAATTAGTATAGTCGTAGGACTATAATGAACACATTGAAATAGTGAGGCGAATAATAAGATACGAGATATCACGAATATATGATACATGTATAGATATCAAATAAAGGAGATTGTTGTAAATTATATTATACAAAGGAAAATGATAGACTGTGTTGGTTTAAACATATTTATTCGATAATAATGTACATTACATATACATTGTATACAAAGCGAAAATGGATTATATCGGAAGTTTAAAGCTTATTGAGATGTTCTCGGTATACGGACATTGTCTCACCGGACTATGTCTCACCGGACTATGTCTCACTGGACATTGTCTCACCAGGTTTTTTTTAAAAAGGACAATGTCTCACCCCCCAAAAAAAATTGTTATGATATATATATATATTTTTTAAATTTTATTTTATTTTAAGGAGTGAACTTCAAAGGGCTCTTTGAAGAATGTTAGCATGCAATTTTAGAAGTTTGTTTTTTGGTGAGAACATAATTATGTACATCAATATTACTTCAAAGGGGTAAGTGAGAAATAAATTTTGAACAGGAATGCAACATCAAAAGTTTGTTTATTTGAAAGTGAGAAATTAATTATGATTATTTATAATTATTAATTAGCAATTATAAATTAAGTAACACTGATTGAAGATGGTCCTGGGTATAAATATGGGTCAAATTTATTCAAGCTATCCATATTACTTTTTGTCATCATGGAGGTTATTAAAACATGTAAAGGTAATGACAAGCTGTGTTATGATGGGCATCTGTTTATTAAGAAAATACAGAAAAGGGATTGGATTAGATGGCAGTGCACAAAGCAGAGGAGAGGTGGATGCAAAGGAGCAATAACTACAGATATTGTGGTGAGATTTTAACTGTGTTTTAACCGATTTTATAGCTGTTTTATGTAATTTTACAGTATTTTAACCGATTTTAAAGCTGTTTTATGTAATTTTACAGTGTTTTAACCAATTTTAAATCTGTTTTATGTTATTTTACAGTGTTTTAACCAATTTTAAAGCTGTTTTATGTAATTTTACAGTATTTTAACCGATTTTAAAGCTGTTTTATGTAATTTTACAGTGTTTTAACCGATTTTACAATTGTTTTGTTATTTTACAGTGTTTTAACCGATTTTACAATTGTTTTGTTATTTTACAGTGTTTTAACCGATTTTACAATTGTTTTATGTCATTTTACATTGTTTTAACCGATTTTACAATAATTTTAACCAATTTCACATTTTTTTGCAGGTAAATACTGTATGATCAACTGCAGAACACAATCATGAGCCAGATGTTCACAGTGTGGATGTTGCAAAGCTTCGCACCGACATGAGGGAACATGCTAAAACTGGGCAAGCCAAGCCTAGTCAAGTTGTTTCACAGGCTTTAGTAGGGGCTAATGATGAGGTGAAGGACAGAATAAACATTGAAAGTTTCAAACGTTCAGCTCGACGACACAAACAAGGCACAGTACCAAAAGATCCAACATCACTTCAGGATCTTGTCATCAGTGAGGAGTGGACAACAACAGGTGGTGATAATCCAAAGAGATTTCTCATCCATGACAGTGGACAAGATGCAAGATCCCGTCAGGTGATTTATGCAACAGAAGATGGATTACGACTACTAGCAAGATCCCCTACATGGTATATGGATGGCAACTTTTCCATGTCACCTAGCATATTTCAGCAGCTATATGTAATCCGTGTTCCACTTGGAGAGTCAGCAGCGTCTTGTGTTTATGCATTCCTCCCTGGTAAAAGTCAGGAAATCTATGAAGAGATGCTTCAGGCTATCCTAAACAAATGTGAGGAAATGGGTTTCAATGCTGATCCAACAATGATCTACACTGACTATGAACTAGCAATTCTCCAAGCTATTACAGCTGTGCTTGGACAGGATGTTAACAAGCAAGGCTGTTTCTTTCATTTGACGCAGACCACTTGGCGCAAAATACAAGAACTAGGGATTACCAATCTCTATAGGGAGGGTAACGACATCAAGCTGTTCTGTGGCATGATTGATGGACTTGCATTTCTACCAGTGGAAAAGGTTGCTGATGGTATGAGGCTCTCCTGGACTACTTTGACAAAACCTATGTCACTGGTTCATTTCGACGTGTACAGCGAGCAGCTGCAAATGATGATGAGGTTATCCCACTTGCCATAATGCGTCGAATTCCTCCTCGGTACCCTCCTGCTCTATGGAATGTTTATAGCAGGGGAAAATCGCACAAACAACCTCTGTGAAGCTTGGAACAATGGTTTCAGAGCACTGGTTGGCTACAAGCATCCATCATTTTGGAAAGCTGTGGATGGTTTGAGGAAGGATGAAGCAGTAGTGTCAACCCAAATTGTGCAGGAGAGTCGAGGTCAACCACCTAGGAAACGTGTGAGACGTGCCACTGCTGAGCATCAGAACCGACTTCACACTCTTTGCCAGGATTTGAATGCAGAACGCAAAACAATGCAAGAATTCCTGCGAGGTGTAGGACATACTATTAGGTTCTGAATAAACACTGCTCCATATATGAACACATGAACAAGTTGATTTTACTAGTGATATAATGTGTGCTCTTACATAATGTAATATGTGCTAATTTGTGTGATGTAAAATTTAATGAACAAATAAAGCAATAAATCATTCAATGTGTTTTTGTAAATATTTTGAGACATTGTCCGGTGAGACAATGTCCTGGATCCGATGTTCTCCATTGCATATATAATCTTGTGCACAAATGGCGATTAAGAGATAAACATATAATGTAGTAATACCAAAATATATAATAAGTAGTTGAAAATATAGCTTGTTATCAGGTGAAAAGCTAACAGTAAAAGGAAGGTTGGGGAGGGTGGGTAGAAAGCGATGAACCATAAGTAAGCACACTGTTTGAAGTGAATCACTCTGCTAGTGCGTCAGTCTCGTCTAGACTGTGTTGAGTTACAAATTATTGAAGGACCGTAGAGAAACCCCCTAGACAACTCCAGCGAGTCTACGATAGGATAGACCCTGGTTAGAGCATTATTGAAGGACCGTAGAGAAACCCCCTAGACAACTCCAGCGAGTCTACGATAGGATAGACCCTGGTTAGAGCATTATTGAAGGACCGTAGAGAAACCCCCTAGACAACTCCAGCGAGTCTACTATAGGATAGACCCTGGTTAGAGCACTAATATCGGAAAATAGACATAAGAACAAGATTCACTGTTATGGTTTTTAGAAAGTAGGTCAACACTGAAAATCCAGGATCTAATTACGCCAAATAGACTACATCTCCCAGTACAAGTTGCATAGCGAAATATGTCCTACAACACTCAATAGCACTGATAGCAGCACTCAAAGGAGTAAAGTTTCAGCTCTCTTTGAAGGTCCAAGAAAACCCCGACGACAGTAAGGTGCATACAGACCCTATGCTCCGCCACAAGCAGGAGGTGGCTTTGCATGCCAGTGAGATGAAAGAGGCACTAGACAGGACAGGGCTTTTCATACCATACTGTAGACAATTGAAACATAGACTAAAGAAGGTTCGGTTCATGCTGGATGGTTGAAAGTGTGTCACTTCTTTGGTTAGACATCGTCAGATAACAACACATGGGATGAGGCTCTTACATTCCGCTACCTGCATCAGTAGGAAACAAAAAAGCAGTCATCAATGGGAAAAACAAAAATTATAACTGATTAAGATGTGTACTCTGTTCCGCTCTGTTTCCAGCCGATGACCATGCAGACACTCCCGCCAAGTATACCGCCAGGATGGACTCAACGTTGAAGGAATCTACACCACAACACCTATAATCCCAAATCGAAAAACAAAATGAGCTAGCCATCAACATCTTTGGTTGGGATAAGGGAGCCATTGTCCACAAGCTAAGCAAGCAGCCTGATTACATGTCCAGAACATTGAGAAGGCAGGGAAGTTCCACTACACCTGGGTTAAGGATCTCAACAAACTCCTATATGGTCGGAGCAAACGCAGGGAGAGTAAATGTCAACAACACTGCTCAGAGCATTGATCATTTGCAGGAGCCATCTCATAGTGGAGCATTACTAAGTTTTCTCAAATGTTTAGATCTACAAGGTAACACTCTTCACAAGTCATGTTATCGTAAACAGTAACGCCCAGATCTTTGCTATTTGGCAGGTAGTAATACCTAGTAAACCACTACTAAGTGTGCTCAAATTGCGTCCCTGAGATCATAATTGACCACACCTACCCCACGGAACCTAATTGATATAGACTTATAGAGTACATCTTTGATGTGCCGGTAACATTACATAACGGACCTCTAAGTTTGCTTAAAGTGTCACCATGTTGTCATTTTCTCAGAAGGCACGTCAATGTCCAGAGATTTGATAGTATGTATGTGCCATCATCTCGTGGACCGCTACTAAATCATGGGGGCATAATCAACAACGGAATTAGTCACGTAGTTTACATAGATAGTATATATATATATATATGTCTCTGGCTCTGGAACAAGAATGCCTAGATCTTTACTATCTCGTATGCATCATTACCTAGTGAACCTAGTGAAGTTTGCTCAAATTGTGATCCTGGGTCTCATATTTTACATTGACACAGTACAATTCATTTGATATTTTACATGCGGCATAACTACTAAGTATGACTGTATGGCTTATATACTGCAACTGCTATCGCAAGCTCCATGTGATAGCCTGTTCATTTCTATTAGATGCACATTATGTAGATATCAATATCATAACTAATAAGTCAACTTTTAAACCTTACTAATTTTCGAAGAGTTTATACATTTATAATTTAGAAATATTGTTCATAGCAATCAAATCTGTACGTCGACAACCACTGGCTTTCAGGCTAAATAATTAGTATGCAAGCATACCTGCTTACAGGGGCTATTGTCCATATTACTTGCCTTTGTAATAGGATGACACTGTGATAATAATACCGCGCATTGCCAAATACATTTGGTCCATTGTTCGATTCCCACACTAGCTGGCGTCGCAATTTGGATTAGTGTCATGCTGGGACCAGTTCGTAACCAGGCTTCAACATTTGCGCATATTCTTACACAGTGTGTCACGCATATTTATAAATTAGAGACGGTCATGTTGACGAAAAGTGTCAAAAATCGGTTCACCCATTGGCTGCCCATTATGGTGTATATACGTAAATAGGCAGAAGTGCATCTGCTGTCTCAATAATTATAGTCCCAATAACTAATATAGTTCAATTTTCGTTTTGGTAAAAATGCATATTCATGACAAGCAGTGTACAGATTTTGTGTTTTTTGAGAAATTATGTGACGTGAGAAGACTTTAGACTAGTTGATGTGTAGAAAAGATGTGTTATAAGAATTCAGGCCATTGCAAAATGCAGGTTGGTATACTGTTTTATTTGGCGGGGGAATACAGTGTGTAAACACAGTGACGTTATTCACAGGTGAGCACTGGCTATGGAAAACATTATAATTGGAAGAGTTTTGCTCTTTATAGTTTCATTTGAATACCTCTTCGCAGTTTATGTGGTATCAGAAGAAATGAAAGATTGGAAATATAAATGAACATACTGTATATTTTTACTTTTTGCTATGTATTTAATAGGCAATTTATTTGTTGTTTTACAACCTATAATGAAATCTGGGTCAATGTTCATGTCACCGAAATTGTGTCGTCTGCAGAACCGTCTGCTGAAAATGGATATACAGGAGTTTAATGGTCCTATAGAAAGTGAATAGAGCCTAAATTACAGACATATTGGCCAAACTGATTGTAAAAGGTGCTTGTGAAACTAGAAGTGTACAATTTGGAACGTGAGATATCCATGTCAAATTTATCTGCCAAACACACAGACAAGTATTAATATGTGCACCGGCTGATCTCGCAAATGGATAACGATTACCAATTCTCCGTCAGACTTCCAGGTCTCTCTCAGAACCTGTGTTGTAATGTGGATTTAGAGCACAGCTTGTACGCAATGAATGACTGTGGCATGTACGAGTAATGCTTCGGACATACTCGAATGGCGAAAGGCAGTCGGAAACTCAGATTGTACAATTTGATACTTATTCTGTTGATATTAATTTAGATCCTCTATGCATGTGAGTACTCAGCAATATTTAAAAGCATATATATATATATACATTCACTGTTCCATAGTTTTGCCTGATGTTAAGAAACATATGTTCTCTAGACTATAAGGGCCGAGTAGTAGCTCAATGCATGGCTATCGCATAGTCATGGCCGATATAGTAATTTTAATCTTAGCCCGCATGCAGGCTCTGCTTCAAAAATGTACCAAATTTGATTACATTACATGGTAAACAGCAACTAATTATTGAGCACTATGAAAATATCAGGAAAATAATGAAACAAATGCATTGATGCCCCAAATATTGTTTATATGGGGAGTTTTGTTATTGAGAAGCATTTATTATTGAATAACATACACGTACACATAAAGCCGAAGTTCAGTGTTAACAAATGCCGCGTTTTGCAAACTACATGCAAAATACATGGCCTGCCCAAGTTGCAATAATTATGTCATTTTATTACTAGACAGCTAGTGACATCATCGTTTATCTTATAACTTATCAATTTGGTCCAGTTAATGGTAGGTATTTATATGTGACCGTCAAGCAACAATAACACAGTCTATGCTGCATCTCCTCTCTGAACAAACATCAGGAAATGTGTGCTTAGATACTCCAGGAAGAGTTTGCAGTTGACCCATCCACTCTCGGACACTGACCCAGCTGAGCCTGCCATCGAACCATTGAGCAGTTCATTGCGTAAACGCTTGCCCTTAAAGATATAAAATGGTGGCATCATAGTTCCAAGGGCATTGCCTCAGTCAACTATCGTGGTAATATTTGACCTCGATGAAGTAATGACAGGTGTTGACGGATCAGCGCTCGCCACAAATGGAGGTGAATGCTCTGTCTGGATGCCCTTCTCATCTACATTGTAAACACATCGAGGTTTGTCTTTCAAGTCAAACCTGGGCAAATCTCTGAAGCGCATCTTCACCTATTTATTTGTAAACAAACCACTGTCAACTAGGTCAGCATGAACACAAAACGCGATGACGTCATAGCTCTTCAGGAAGAACGTAGCTCGCGGATTTCAACGAAACAGGTGGGTCACCGAAACATGTACGTCCACGATATATAACAGCTCAACGTCCACTCGTGTATAACAGCTGGAATGTCGTTTATGTATGACAGCTCTAAGTGCACACGTAATATGCATATAAACCCGAATATTGAATATCCTCCATCTCATTTCGTCATCTATATTTATAACACGTTTAAGACATTTACATTACAATGATACAATGTGCATTAAAATTAATATTGCATCTCTTGAAACCTTCGGCCCAGAAATGATCACTTAGAAGGTATGTTACACACGGATGTGATTACATTAAAAGAAGTCACACACTCTAATATTGTAAAATGTTTACCGCTGTCAATAAAAGGGCTATCGAAACCAAATAAAATTCAATAAGTTTTGGTGGTAGATAGAGATAAGGTCTCTATATATCTCGAGTTTTGCAAATACCCACTAGTGTGTTACCATCTCTCACCTTAATATGGAATATTGATAAAAGTAACACTATGATATGTTAGATGTTAGTGAGTATTCTCGTGGATAATATATATATATACGAACAGGTTAATAGAGTGTGGGATCATATGGTGATTTGAATTGATGAGTTGTTTCCCTCCCCGGTATAGGTGAAGTGTAATGGTGCAGTGTGCCACATGCTCGGTATTATATGCACAGTAGATATATCGCTATTGGATGATACGGATGTATACAGTATTCCCTCGAACAATTCCTTATTGGATAAAGCTATTTCTAAAGACAATTAACATCCTTGTGGATATTTCCGAAACACGGTGAATATCCAAATATAGGTAGGAAAGTTTATATATATATATATAGGTAGGAAAGTTTATATATCCATATATAGGTAGGAAAGTTTACTTTATCTTTGGCAATCTGTTATTTCTCTGTTTTCATGTTAAAATGCATAGTATCACATTACGTCGGTGGTCTGAAAGGACCGTACATAATGTGTCTAGAACTTCTGTCTCAATGTTTTGTGATTACATGTACAGTCAAACCTGTGTTAGTGGTCACCTATATTAGGCAGCCAACCTGTATTAAGCAGCCAGTTCACATATTCCCAATGTGTTGTTTTATTCAACAGTTGACCTCTATTAAGCAGCCACCTGTGCTAAGCAGCCACTTTCTGCGATTCCCTTGGCTGGCTGCTTAAGACAGGTTTGACTGTATGTGTACAAATGAACACGGCACTACAACATGATTAAATTAAGTTCAAGCTGAAACAAGAGACATTTGTCTGACAGAATATAGTGTTAATATTGTTTTGATTTAAACAGATCGTGCTGATGCAGATACTAAATACTGATATACTGTATATAGTATCAACCAGCTTTTCCATCTCCATAATGCGATTCTGCCAGAATCTTTAATACAGCCACCATGAGTGGCTGTGTGCATCATATGTGCCCTATTATTACATAGCCCACTGAAGGTATGGTCAGCATGGAAGAAACCAATGCCAATAATTTGGACGATATTTTATTCAAATTCTAATGATGCAAGTGTCAATTATTTGCATTGCAGTGTGTAACAAGGATTGTTCAATTCATGTACCGACTTTCATCATAATCAATGATTCGTGGGTAGTATAATTTTACGAAGGGAATCATGTATCAGGGGCTGTATAACCACAACCCGTAGCTGTGATACTATATATTTTACTGGTACATATATATCGTAAAAGACCCGTAACAACAAATAGAGACACATATATGAAATAAATACACTAATTCATTCGGAAAACATCACAACCTCTGTCACATGTCAATATAAATACCAACGGTTATGTTTTTTACAAATAAACGGGCTCTTACCAGAATAGTTTAAAAAGAGATCCGATGCAGACCTAACCAAGAAGAAATTATACATATATATATTTTTCGACAATGTTTTAGACAAACGTAGACGTGTACAAGTCGACTTATTTTCCTTAGATTTGAACAGTATACAAGAAATGAATTAATGCAAAGCATCAAATTCGCCGAATACAAAGATCTGTGCATTGTGATTTCTTAGAAGTAACGTTTAGAGTTTTACTATATAAGTATATGTAAACTATGTGACACCTACTGTATGACCCCGGGATCACCATTATACCAACCTTAGTAGTTGATGGTAGATGATGGTACAGGGAACTATCAACGCTCTCTGGATTCGGTGAAGAATATTTTTAACCCTTTCCTTCATAGAGAGTTAGGTTAATATACTATTATATTTCCATACAAGCGACAGCCACTTAGCTATAACGTGGTGGATAAGTAGTGGCCATACCTACCCCACCTCCATAGATATTATTGGGACTACATGAGATTCTGGCCTTTATTATGAGCATTGGTTTGGCTACTACATTGCCAATGTATGTCGTATTGGTAATGGTGTAGAGAGGTGCTTCTATGAGGGAAAGGGTTAACGAGTTTTACTGCAAGAGTCTATGCAAAGGCCAGGTATTACCGCAGTCAATGTCATGCATTGAGCAAACGTAGTAGAGGTCCATTAGGTACTGCCATATGCCAAATATAAATGATCTGTACAATGTGGTTTAAAACGAAGAACATTGTTACATATATAATTCTATAGGAAATAGAACAAATAATTGCATCACATTTGTGACATTACTTCCGGGGAATAGTTCAGTTGCCATAGTGACTCGTTTTAAGACAGATTGACCTAATTTGAGTAATATATGAAATAGAATCTCATCCAATGATCATTGCTATGCCATTTCATTTCATTCAGGAATGCATCGCGGATTAATAGTTTCCATCGGGGTATGAACTACATTGGGTGTGGTTAAAGTATGTGGAGGCCGAAGACATCCACGCTTATGATTTATTAGCCCATGTTGGAAATAAATGCTATCAAACTATTCCCATGTGTACTAGAAACCTGCATGTGTCTCAATATACACGTGATAACACTTGTTTAACATTCTCTAATATAATATACCCAGGGTACTTTATAATGTGGAAAATATCTGTCATTAAATATTTTATTAAATATTGTATGCAAATATGAAATTAAAAACAGAATTCCGTGTTTGAAAAACTTATTTAGGAGATTATCGGAGATTACTTCCTGCTCGTCCATTGTTGAAACATGTACCTATCGCTAATTACTACATCAATGTCCTCAAGCATTGAAATTCCCCTTATACAAAACGTTCGTTAAAATATAATGCGTATTCGTCAGGGTTATTGATAGTTTTAAAATAATCTTGATGTTGTAGATTCGAAATAGTTCCATTTTATTGTGTATTACCTGCTGTGTCTTTCAATAACGTCTACTATACTGGTTGCACTAGTTCTCGAGGAATACGACTTTAATCAGCACAAGCTCATTCATCAAATATTATATCTCGAAATATATGTTGTATTCTTTAATTTAAGGTGTTATGCTTCCAGTAAATATTGTAGACAACAACGATTATATTTCATGTCTCGGGTGACAGCCATGTTTTGCGTACACTATTCATATACGATTACCATATTCTTGAGGTAGCATTGCTATGAGGGCCTAGAACGTGTTATTGTAACGGAAAATACAACAACAAACAACATAGTTATTATATATTGTAATGTTAACAAACATATTGTGAGTAGGTAATTATTAATGATATTAACAGCTTACACATTAGTATGTACATTCAATTTCATACCATGGAAAAGAAATATGAAACTATTCATATTAAGCAGAACTTAAACAGTTGATAGCGAATGTAGTTTACTTCATTTAAAAAAGTGACGCCTATGTGTTACAGAACATAGAATCACTTCTAGAACATGAAAAGTAGTGACGTCCACTTAATTTTTTGCGCCGTTCAAGTCAAGTATTTATATATTTAACACAGTCGTGTGACCTAAACAGTGATTCATTCTTGAAACTGGGTCATCGGACGATACCAAAAGATTGGAATTGTTCGATTATTGTAAGTTCACTGTTTATAAATAGACATATATGCGAAAGGTGTATGTGAGCTTTGTGCGGGGCAGTTGTTAGAACTAATTGCCCAATTCAATTTTTACGATTGCGCTTACGGTCGAGTAAACATTTTCTGACGTACCTATACTTGTGGTTGCAATACAACAAATGAATTGTTTATTAAATACATTGTAAAACATGCAGTCTTTACATTTATATTTCCTATTAATAGTTCCCTTATTCCACATCCACTTGATGTATAAAAAAAACAGCCAAAAATATTACAAATTTATTGATGAAAATTGACAGCATTTACATCACTGTGTTTACACACGGTATTCGTCCGTCCAATATTACAGTATACCCAACCTTCAGTTTACAATTGTCTGATTTCTTATATCACATCTTTTCTACACATCAACTAGTATGAAGAAGTATTCTTAAGTCATATAATTTCTCAGAAATCACAAAAACTATACACTGCCTGTCATGAAAATGCATTTTATTTTGGAATACACATTTATGTTAGCAATATTGCTAAACAAGTTTTGACTACGTTATATTAGTCGCTCTCGAGACCTCATTCATGATGGAGTCCATCACGATGGAGTGAAGAGGCAATTGTAATTAAATCCCTTGCCTAAGGGCACACTTGTAATGGCTGCAGCTGGGCGCGAACTCCGGGCCGTTCGCACCTGAAGCGAATGCACTATAACTACGCTATCACAACTTCAACAATTAAATGTCAAAGCCACGAGATAAATATTATAAATATAAAATACAAGGCCATTAGGGACTCACTTTAAGGTTTTAATAATTATCTTGTATAAAGATAAGATGGTGTGTGTGCGTGTGGGCGGCGGGTGCGGTTATGTGCATGACTGCTCACATACATTCATATTGACTAGGTACTCGACACACGGACTGATTGCATGGTATAGAGGCCATACAGGAATATTAATAAAATCCGAGCCACGGTGATAGAGTGTAGCGGGTCCAGTGTCTATCACCGATATAATATGCATATACATAATAACAGGCATTGTTTGTTTGTAATCGTCGTTACTTGTTGCCTATATGAGCAATTCCTCCTGACGAGTCATTTTAAGATTTTGGAGGATAATGCAATGATACAGACAGAGGCCCAGTCCAGAGTCTCCGTTGGTTCTTTTATGTGCATAGCTTAACTGAGACGAGATCTCGGTTTAGGGTCTCATCCGAAAGACTATTAATAATTAAGATCAGTCGGGACCCAACTCTGCGATATATACACATGATCTAACGCAATACAACCAGGATCATTTTGGCTATACAGCAATATTCCTGATCTAACTTAACAGTTGGTTACGGTACTCAGTTTGGTTATACAGCAATATTCCTGATCTAACTTAACAGTTGGTCACGGTACTCAGTCTATCCGGTGTACTTCCACGAATGCATTGAACTAGGTATTTAGGATCCTGTAGATTATATACCGTCGCATTTACATTCCATATTTGTAAAACAATGTGTCCAGTCTACTCCACGTGGAGACCGCCCATATGTAGACCACACTCAAACACAGACACATTCCGATAAATATACATTCCGACACATATACATATATATTCTTATACAATTAACCAATATTAGCTTGATATTATGTATTTTCGGATTGGACTTTCAATTCTCATTACTGCGAGAGACCTATCTAAGTTGACCTTCAGACCTTTCTTTAAATAGAAACACCTGGTACGAGATAGAGAACACATTTATTTTGTTAGTTGTATAGTCTTTAAATTCGGACAGCTTCCTGAATTGCTCACACACCGTATCAGCGTCGGTGAAACAATTCTCTCAACAATTTGTGTGTTCATATTTGTCTGCTGGACCAGTCACGTGACAGTTGCATCAGTCTACCGATACGTGCAACGGCATGCTATTGCACCATGCTTTTGAAGGTCTAAATCGTACATTAAAATGCGCCAGAGTGAACCATCAATGTTCTATTCAAACATTTCCTCCAGCACCACCATACCTTCTGTGCTCAAATACAGGCCTACACATTAAAAAGGATATCTAGAGCATGTCTACTGCCTATTTGATCAAGCATAATTAGCTATCAATCACCTTAAGGTAGCAACATTTTCCAGGGGGTAGCCACCAATACCCCCTCCCGCACCTACTCTGTTAGCGACTCAAAATGCACACTGTCTCTATTCCGACCTACACTGCCTCTTACACCCTGCCATTTTCCACTCGAGAATAAACCCCTATACAAACACAATAACTGCATTAAATGAAGTATGATTATTGATTATTGGTTTTACCCAGGAAATGTTGGTGATCTTCTCCACCACAACATACTGACTGACTCTTGTACACCAATGCTCCAGGATGGGCCCTGTACATATCACATGTTAGCCTGGGTTCCAGTCTTTCGATTTCCACTTTTTAACTTCTGGCAAAATGACAGCCTGGGGAAACTTGATTTCCGATCGTAGCGCCATCTACTTATGCCCTATTTTAAGGGTGTAGATGTGCAAAAAACGACAACTATTATCTACAAGATACTATCGCTATAGTATAGAAACGGAATTATATCGGAAATCGCCGAACAGGCACGATTATACACGATCATTTCCGAATATACACGAATGCTTCCGTAGCCTCAATTACATTGCAAACATATAATTTCCCTTTGCTGTGTTATATCGACGAGATGGCGGATTATAACTATTACGTTTATGGGAATGGGTCGGTTCAGCGTAATTGAAGTAAGGGCGACTTGAATCATGAGTAAATATGTCAAATCAGACGCATAATATACTTTTTTGGACGAATGGGAATTTATGTGATATTCGTATTATAGATATTAAAATTGTCCAATTGCACACACGCATGCGCGCGCGCGTTACTGTAACTGATATGGACTTGTACGCAATCAGAAAACATTAAATGAAGTTTAACGGCACATCGGTCCAGTTGAACGCCCACAGTTAGTAGAATATAGTAGCAATCAGCGTTCATGCACGTTCATCTTGCTGTTACCATATTAATCAGCACTAGATATAGTATCATTGGTATGTGTGCGAACGACATTGTGCAGACAGGAATGGTCGTACGTCGACACACGAATGCCACATCAATACACCAGTGTTATTATTATTATACCGGAATTATATAGCACTCTTTTCATATAGCAACATACGTTCAAAAGTTCTTTACACTACATGTACATATCAGGATAAAAACAGAATAACATAATCATACAGTTATCATCATGATTTAAGATTAAAGAATTAAGTTGACTGTAAACAAATAAAATAATGATTACAATTTAAATGTATATTAAACTAATAAAACAATAATTACAAGTTAAAGGTATAGTAAACTAATAAAACAATAATTACAATTTAAAGGTAGAGTAAACTAATAAAATAATGATTACAATTTAAATGTATAGTAAACTAATAAAACAATGATTACAATTTAAAGGTAAAGTAAACAAATCAAATAATGATTACAATTTAAAGGTAAAGTTTAAGAACAAATTCAAAGGACAGAGTAATAAATTAATATATTATGCAGAGAAGCCACACCTAACCAGGACAAGGACAAGGATAACGTCACTTACCATTACCACAAGTCCTTAAACCCTTCAAGGAGTAACTCCTTTAAGGGGAATAAACAAATGTACTCAGTCAATGTTATAAATGAAGTCAATTTATGCACGTCCAGAATAGTCATAGATTAGTTTGCGTATGTTTGAAGGAAAAAGTGTTTCTTAAGCGTTTTTTTTTAAATGAACTGATTGTACTTGAATTTCTAATTCCTGCGGGAAGACAGTGTGGTGTCCCCCCTCGTCTGTTCTTACTCTACGTCTGGTCTATTTATGGCTCTTTCCAAGGATTAAGCTATATAAACTCTCTGGTCGGTTGTCTAGGGGTATATTTCAGTTCTCTATCAGTTCAATAATAACGTAACACAAAGTTCTTTTCTATCTATTTTACACTATCGTCTATTTTTATTTTCTTCTATTTCGTTTATTCACATCTCGTGAATCTCTGATCCCTTATCTATATCATTGTCACTTCAAGCCTCATTAATTTCTAATGTCTTGATTAGATCACCGCCCTGTCGATAATTGGATTACATCTTTTATCTTCAATATACAATCAAGGATATCTCAATTAGACTGTCTACGTTGATCAGCCGCTCGCGTCTCTCAATAACTTCAATATCTCAAAGTACTGTTCTGGTATCAATTTATTACCGCTATATATTAGAGAGAATTTGTATCTCTTATCTTATTATATTAGCTATCATGTATTCTATTCAAGCAATACGGTGCTTCTCACTCCATTAATATCCAATGTTCTCTTATTATATTAGCTATCACGTATTCTATTCAAGCAATACGGTGCTTCTTAATCCAGCACTACCCAATGTGTCCGTAACACTTAAGTTCAGTTTATAGTTCGTTTTATAAGTATATTAAATTAATATACTGAAGACATCTCGTCTAGAGTGTCATAGAAACAGTGATTGTTTTCTATTTGAGATACACAATCAATCCTTTAATTTTACTCGGATTTATATACATTTCAGACAGACAGCGTGGCACTGACCACCTGTTACCTTACGCAATCAAAATCGTAACGTTAATGAAACAGCCAGACATATTGGCGCCTCATCAAAAGAAACCGACAACTATTACATAATCTCTCGCTGTGAGATAATATTTAAGTACATCAGCCTCGCGGTAAGCTAAATTAACGATACACAAAATAAAGTTCCCAAGTAATCATTCTTTTTGCGCTTGTTGATTTTAGGCGCGAACATTGCAGAATATAGTACGGTCATTTCTATTTACAATACCTACATTAGACAATGATAATACTTAGTATCGTGTGCAAAATAGCTGTTTTTGCACAATCCTCCCTTCCTAGGGAGAAGTTTGAAATTGTCCGACTTCGGCCAATTCCAAAACTTCACACTATCACATATAAAACATACAGATTTATATATATATATACAATCAATATTTCAAATGTCACAAGATAATGTTCCTTTCATGAGGTACCAACATTCTAATCATAGCGGCAATAATTACTTACTGAATTACCAACGTAATATTACATATTCTTATAAATAATTCATAAGTCACAATTATTGAACTCGACTAAGAAAATCAGCCAAAACAGTTTGTGTCCCTTTTATGTGTTTGATTGTCAGATCAAACTCCGATAGACACAGTGCCCATCGTAATAGACGTTGATTGGTTGTTTTCGATTTACTTAACCATACTAGGGGATTATGGTCGGAATTGATTATTGTTTTGGACGTGCTAACATATATCCGAAACTGTTGAATACCCGCCACAATAGCTAATAATTCCTTTTCTATGGTGGAATAGTTTCTTTCCCGTGGGAGAAGTTTTCTAGAATAAAATGCCACGGGGTGCGCTATCTGCTCAACGGTCTGGGTTAATACGACCGAAATTCCTAAGTCAGTAAATAGTTCAAAATCTTGATCACAATTCGGAGCTTTCAGTATGGGTTTGTTTGTTAAAGCCTTCTTTAAGGATTCGAACGCACGCTGTTGCTTATCACTCCATTGAGTGGTAATCTTCCCGGATCTCTTGCCTTTTAATAGGTCGGTCAAAGGAGCTACTGTTTCAGCAAAATGGGGAATACATTTCCTATAGAATCCCACCGATCCCAAAAATCCTCGCAATTGTTTCTTTGTCTGAGGGGGAGAGATTTTATTTATACATTCAACCTTACTGGCATTGGGTTCTATTTTTTCCGAACCTAATTCGTGTCCCAAGTAACTCACGGTTCCCGACCCAATTCTACATTTCTTTGGGTTCAAAGTCACACCACTAGTTTCTAATATATAGAATGTCCAATGCAAGTGATTAATGTGTTGTTGCCAACTATCGGATTTTACAGCGATATCGTCTAGATACGCATCGGTAAATCTGTCACGGATGGGTTCATCCGGGGACTGAGCGATAATCTCGTTTATGGCTCGTTGGAAGGTAACTCCACCGTTTTTCAAACCAAATGGGAGTGTCAATGGTTCAAATAAACCCCAGGGTGTTATGAATGTCGCAATCTCAATGGCCTTAGGGGTTAGAGGGATCTGCCAATAACCTTTATTAAGATCAAGAATGGATATACGGTTCCAACCTGCGACCTGATCAATCAGATCATCTAATCTGGATATGGGGAATGCTTCTCCTCGTGTTAAGTCATTTACCTTTCTATAATCAATACATGGTCGCCATTCAGAGTCTGATTTTCTTACTAATATAATGGGGGAGGCCCACTGACTTTTACTGGGACGTATAATTCCCAATTCCAACATTTTATCAAGCTCCGTTTATAAAATTTGTTTTTTATCCGGGGACATGCGGTAGTAAGGTTGGACTACAGGGGTAGCACCTTGCACATCAATGTCATGGGTAACACCTTGGAAACATCCTAGTTTTCCAGAGAATAGACGGGGGTAATGGTCCAATAATTTATTAATATCATCCCTTTGGTCTGGGTCTAAGTGACTGATATCTGGCCATGCTTTCTTAGGCACAGATTCAATAGAACTGCAAGGATCAAACTCCTTCTCAATATCAGTCGGGGCTTGCCCCTCTAACAGGGTATGGTCTAGAGACTCATACATCGGAGTACTTTCAGCAATAGCTGCCTCTTCCTTTCGACCAGTCCAGGGTTTCAACTGATTCACGTGCATAACATGATACTTCACTAATAATATAGGTGTGCGACGCCACCTTTTCATGAATCGGATACGGTTCCTGGAGGGCATTCCTCAGTTTATTACCTTTCATCGGTAAACGCACAAGGACTAATTCGCCACGCTGAAATATACGCATTTTCGCTCTCTTACTTCGATCGTATTTTGATTTACGACTTGCGGGCCTAGGGTTTCTTCCCGGGAAATCCCGTCCCAGATTCCCGGCAATTTATTTTTCTCATTTCCCGGGATAAATGTTATCGTGATCCCGGGAAATGATAGTTCTAGCCTCTAGGAAATTGAATCTGAAATTCAGGAAAGTCAACCACACACACCAGTGGCACTGACACTACAGAAGATGTGGAATTACCCAACAGTTCTGATTCTGAAACAGATGACGATGTTGCAGATGTTGAATTCATTGAAGACATCGAAGCAGATGAAGCTGTCAGCGGCGGAGATATAAACTTCTGTACGACAATGGAAACAACATTGGAATGTGATATAGGTTCGGCCATCAAGCACGTTCGTGAAGATGTTAAACGCTTCAGACGAAGCCCGAAAGATAATGAAGTTCTTCAAAAACATGTGAAGTCTGAGATTGGGAAAGAGCTGAAGCTCATCCTTGACGATAATACAACTCGATGGAACACTTTATGTGCCATGTTGGAGAGATACTGTAAAATTAGGCCATGTTTGGAAAAAACATTCATAGACCTAAAAGGGAACTCAAAGGTTACTGAAAATGAACTCATGTGCATCAAACAACTCACATCAGCACTAGAGCCTGTCAATCTGGCAAGCGATGCACTATGCAGAAATGAAGCTTCATTGTTGTCTGGCGATGCTGTTATTACATTTCTCCTACACACTTTGGAGCAGAGACAGAGTAGCCAAAACAACCCATTGTGTAAGACAATAAGAGATTCAATACTCGAACGAATCTCGACATGGCGAAATAAAACTACCATGGACCTTATTCAATATTTACATTCCAAGACAGATGTCAGTAAACCGAATGTTTTTGGGAACAGAAGTTCCAAATCCGTCATTCAGAAATATGCAATGGGTATTTACACTCGGCTATTTGGTCAGTCTGAGGCTGACTCGATTGGTCAGGAGAGCAAACCTGTAGATGATGCCATCATTGTCGAACCTAGCAACCGAACCTCTGTACAGTCTGCTGACAAAAAAAAAGAAACGAGTCAAACGACCCTGGCTGAAAAATTCCAGCTTGCGATCGACTGTGCAGTTAAAGATGATAGTGATACTAAGGACATAAAGGATCTGAAGACAATGACGAATGATTTCAAACTATACGAAGCTCAAAAAAAGAGAACCCCCAAATAGGCCCCAATCTCGAACAACTTTACCGGGCACTTATGACAATTAAACCATCATCCGTTGAGAGTGAAAGAGCATTCTCTGCTGCCGGTAATTTTGCAACACGTATTAGGTCCCGGCTCGGAGACAAATCATTATGTGTTCTAGTTTTCCTGAAAAACTATTTCAACAACCACGGCACTGTTGGTGTTGAACCACACCAGTGACCACTCAGTTTGACTCAAATGAGTAGATTCACTAGATTGTCTTTCTCAAAGTGTAAGGACAGTTAGGACACTCATACAGTTGCATTTATGTTGTTGAGAAGAGTTCAAAGACTGGACTCAGTGTTAAAGTTTGACATTGATGATCACCCAATGTTTTTTTTTTCATTTCATGACAGTGAGAATTACAATCAATGCGTTCAAAATGTCGAGTTATCAACTTATTACATATTCTTTTATTCTCTGTTCGGCAGCTCGCCGAGCTCGGCCGCCATTTTTGGTCTGAGTTCGGGTGGTCCATAATGTCTTTTCATCACTAAGTTTGATGAATCGAATTCAAGATCACTAAAGAGAAGTTGAAAATTATTTGTCGAATCTTGGTTTGGGCATCATTTTGGGTGAGAATACGGGAGTTCCAAACAAAACCAGGCTAAACTTAAAGAACTTACCAGAAAATGAGACATTGCCAAATTCCTGTCAATCAACCATAAAACCTTAAGTTTAGTCTTGTTTTGTTTGGAACTCCCGAATTCTCACCCAAAATGACTAACTGAAAAATTTCTCAATTTCCCGGGATAAGGTTGTCCGGGATATAGACAAACTGGCCTGTGTGGCATTTTCACTAGCGTCCCGCAACGTTTCGGATAATCTCTGACATAACTCTCGTACATAGTTGTCTATGGGTACTTCTCCGTTTCTTTCGTTACTAGCCCATAGGTCATAAGTGGAATCTAAATTATCCCTCGGTTCGCGCCCATAGAGAAGATAAAAGGGGGAGTATCCTGCACTAGCATTTTCAGCGCTTCTATACGCAAATAACAACCAGGGTAACATCTCATCCCAAGGCTCTATCGTAGTCTCTCCTAGGATTCTGAGCATATTATTTAATGTGCCATTATTCCTTTTGATTGCTCCGTTAGTCTGAGGTCTGTAACTACTGCTAACTATATGTCTAATATCGTGCTCGACGAGGAATCGTGTTAATGTCTCTGCTATAAAAAAAGCACTGCCTCGATCAGTTAGTAGAGTCTGAGGTTTTCCATGTCGAGATATTATCTCGGTAAGAGCCTTTTGTGCATTATGCTGCTGGGTATGGGAATGACTCAGTATATTTGGTTGCATGATCAATAAAGTTCAGTACATACTGGTTTCCATTAATAGTCTTTTTCATCGGCTCAATGAAATCTGCAGAAATAAAGCTGAATGGCTGTGAAATAATAGGAAGGGTTTTTTAATGGCGCTATCGTCGATTTCGGCCCCTTACCAGCTCTCTGGCAAGGTCCACAGCTATTACAGATTCGCTTAACATCGGCCCGAAACATCGGCGCCAAAAGAAACGGCGTGTAATACGTTTCAATGTCTTTTTAGGTCCTAGATGTCCCATACTTACGTTGTCATGTGCGAGTCTCGTTATTTGCTCTCTAAATTCTCTCGGAACTATCACTTGATCGAATACTTTCCAGGATCGAACCTTGGACGATTCTCTGGGTTGCTCTCTCCTCATAAGTAGATCGGTTTCGGGATGGGTATAGTATCCGTGCCGGATGGGGTTTCCTTCTTGGGCGATTTCCCATATAGGTGCCAACGTTGGATCCTTATGTTGTTCCTGTAATAATGTCTCAGGACTTAACTCATCAATCGAGAGGAGATCTCCGTATTCTCTTTCTCAGGGGGAGAATTGATCTCTACCGTATTCTCAAATGGCAATCTATCTTGCTCAGTGTCTGGCATATTTTCTGCGTCCGGCACAGAAATGACGGTGTCATCGAACGGTATAAAGTTCTTTTTGGAGCGCGTCACGACCCCACAGGTAATAATATCAGTTTCTGGGGTAGTCTCACAATCATTCCCTATTACCAGATCCACCCCGCAGTACATCGATGCTTCATTACTGCCACGTCTAACATCCCTTTATATATTGGACAATCTACTCTTATTCTCGCTACTGGATAATTACCAGGTATGCAATTAACACCTCTGATTGTCACTCGTTCGCCAGTGTATTCTAACAGAAAACCGTCGCTTTGATCAGTCACGGTCAATAAACTTATAGTAGCTCCGGTGTCTCTCAAATAGGTTACTGGTCTGGGGATTTCATTTACGCTCGCTCGACCAGTGTATTTTGCCAGTAACGGATTTACTATCTCGTTACGATCGAATGAGTTCATCGGCTCATTAATAATCAAGGCCGAACTATGGTTATTGTTCGCCATGTGGTTTCCATTTGATCCGTTCCTGTTTCCTCTATACCTAGGTGAATTTGGGTCTGCCCAACATTCTAATCGTATATGACCATTTCGCCGACAATAATTGCAATATTTGTCCACCCTAGGATTTCTTATGGCAGGTAGCGAGTTATCGGTCCTAATATGAGATCGGTTTACAGGTGGAGGGTTGTACGGCCTCGTAGTAGGAACTCTGTGTTCTGCCTCTCTAGGTCTCATACTCGGATTGGCACTAATCCGTGTTCTAGGTATCAACTTGCGCTGTAGATGATACTCATCAGCCAGGGAAATACATTCCTGGAGAGTGGATGCCTTCTTATCCAGAATGAACAAATTAAGCTCATCACTTAACTGGGAATCGAACCTGTATCGAAGGAGCAGGTCAATCCAGTTAATTTCGCTGGGATCAGAGTTATCTGTCCACAGGGCGATTTGTTCCCTTAATTCCTTGATGTACTCAATCTATGTCTGACTAGGTCTCTTTATCCAAGAAAAGAATTTTATTCTATACACCGAGGGTGACAGTATATATTCATCTAATATCGCCGCTTTAAGTGTGTCATAGTTATTGGCGTCTCGGCCAGGGAGTAGCATATATATTTCGGGCCTTATCCGACAATTTATCTATAATGTAACCTACCCAAGCCTGTCTTGGCAATCTGACTTGCTTCAAACAATCTCTCACATGTAGAGAAGAATTTATCGGGCCTCATATTTTGGGTCCACATAGGTACAGCTACTTTATTTGTATGGGGTCTAATCTCCGGAGGGGGAGTTATATTCCGTTGCGACTCCTGCTCTCTCTGAATCTCTCTCAGACGAATTTCCATCTGCATTTTCTCAATCTGTAATCTTTCATCCTTATCTCTTTCTTCTTTTTCTCTCTCTCTATCTTTATCTTCTCTTTGTTTTACTAATTCTATTTCTACTATTTTCCCTCTCTCTTTCTCATAAATCTCGCCCTGGCGCTCCAGGCTGGCCTGATTAAAGTAGGGGAGTCTCATTAATTTATCCCATATCTCATCACCTGTGGTCTGCAAGTCGGGGTTTGCCGGCCCATCATTGTCCTTAGCAGCACTCCCAGTAGTAGTCATTTTATTCTTTTAGTTCCTAAATTATTTTAATTTTGTCCCAATAATATATATCCCAATGTACGCTAGTCGTAAGTTCAATACATGGACGAGAATCAATACTATAATCTGTATAACCATATAATAGAAAAAGCCTCTATGACAAGAAATTGGTACTCACCGAAATCCGTATCTTCTGTTAATCCAATAATCCAATAATATATTTTATCACAATTTAAAATTTGTCGCACAATAATTTCAGTTATATAATATTTCACTAGATTACACTTTAATAGTTCACAATTTAAATTTTCGTTGATGTATTCTTGTTATTTCAATATTTCGTTGTATCTTCTTATTCACGTGATTAATAGTACGTTGTATTCTGCTTTTATTTAATGTAAGTGTCCTTCACAAGTTTTTCTTCCTCTGTATTTGTATTTCTGATGATCCCGGACGAGCGTCCCAGTTGTGGTGTCCCCCCTCGTCTGTTCTTACTCTACGTCTGGTATATTTATGGCTCTTTCCTAGGATTAAGCTATATAAACTCTCTGGTCGGTTGTCTAGGGGTATATTTCAGTTCTCTACCAGTTCAATAATAACGTAACACAAAGTTCTTTTCTATCTATTTTACTCTATCGTCTATATTTATTTTCTTCTATTTCGTTTATTCACATCTCGTGAATCTCTTATCTATATCATAGTCACTTCAAGCCTCATTAATTTCTAATGTATTGATTAGATCACCGCCCTGTCGATAATTGGATTACATCTTTAATATTCAATATACAATCAAGGATATCTCAATTAGACTGTCTACGTTGATCAGCCGCTCGCGTCTCTCAATAACTTCAATATCTCAAAGTACTGTTCTGGTATCAATTTATTACCGCTATATATTAGAGAGAATTTGTATCTCTTATCTTATTATATTAGCTATCATGTATTCTATTCAAGCAATATGGTGCTTCTCACTCCATTAATATCCAATGTTCTCTTATTATATTAGCTATCACGTATTCTATTCAAGCAATACGGTGCTTCTTAATCCAGCACTACTCAATGTGTCCGTAACACTTAAGTTCAGTTTATAGTTCGTTCTATAAGTATATTAAATTAATATACTGAAGACATCTCGTCTAGAGTGTCATAGAAACAGTGATTGTTTTCTATTTGAGATATACAATCAATCCTTGCATAAGGAAAGCCTTTTGTGTTCTGATTTCTCTTTAATTTATATACATTTCAGTCAGACAGCGTGGCACTGACCACCTGTTACCTTACGCAATCAAAATCGTAACTTTAATGAAACAGCCAGACATATTGGCGCCTCATCAAAAGAAACCGACAACTATTACATAATCTCTCGCTGTGAGATAATATCTACGTACATCAGCCTCGCGGTAAGCTAAATTAACGATACACTAATAAAGTTCCCAAGTAATCATTCTTTTTGCGCGCCAACATAGCTTGTTGATTTTAGGCGCGAACATTGCAGAATATAGTACGGTCATTTCTAATTATAATACATACATTAGACAATGATAATACTTAGTATCGTGTGCACAATAGCTGTTTTTGCACAACAGTTCCATAGTTTTGACGCAGCATAAGCGAAACATCTATTTCCATACGAAACCATTCGACGTTTTGGTGCTACTAATTTTGTCGAATAATTCTGTGATCTCAATTGTCTTCTAGGTTGATACACCTCTAACATGTTTTGATGTATACTGGTGCATTGCAGACTTTAGAAACGTGCACGTAACTTTCTTCCCGGGATTGGGAAGGACTGACACGTGGAATAAGATTTCCCTTATTTTTCGGTTGCTCTTGTATGAAAAATGACCGTTCCACCAGGTAAATTCCTTTTAACGTTATTGTTGTTTTCTGTTCATCTGACCTGCTTGTAAACTCTGAGAGAATAGGAAACATGTTGTTTTCTTTGCATTTTCAATTATCACCTCAAGCTATACGGGGTTGATAAAAGTAAATGAACAATGAAGTTGATACTACACCAGGCCTGGAGGTTATAAAACTTTTCCCCAATCTTAAAACTCACTCAAGCGTCTGATTGGTTCAGCTGACAGTAACACTCAGAATCAACCAATCAGATCATTAGGCGTCGCTCATATGGGCAACCGGTAGCGACGTTAAATAAACGTAAAACACACACAGATCACTTGAGCTTGAGTTTGAGATCTGAGAAAAGTTTTATAACTTCGGCGCCAGTTGCTTTAGGCATGGTTAAAATTTGGATTTAATTCGATTTTATACAGAACACTATTACTCTCCCTGATGAATCAAAGCGGTCTTCTGTATGTAAGTTTGCACACGTGTTCTGCCTGCATATGAGACATGATTTCGTAACAGAGACGGTGCATGTGTACAGGTCTGCTTAGAGAAACACAAATCAGTCCACATGCTAGGTTTTATCAGCACATGAGATCACCATTGTCAATACATGTCTTCCGAAATATACAGACCCTGTCAAACATGAGTAAATGTGCAACAGTTGGTTATCAATTTGATTATTCGGGGATTACGTCAATTGATGGTTGAATGGGGTTGATGGTGGGGTTGTATTTCGAGAAAACACTAGTGAACCGATGGTTCTTCAAATATGTCATCATCATTGCAGAAAATATAAGGAAAACACATTGTGAGCAGACTGTTTGTAATTGCATTTAAAGATTTACAACATCTATCCCATGTCTCTGATACTGCATGACTACCACTGATGGAAATCAGATGAAAAATCACTATCCATAATCAAAATCCAGGGCTAGATTGTTTGATCGTATCTATCAACCATCAGCATGCACTTACTGGGCTACTGCTTTGTAAATAATATATATTTGTCTTCTTCAAAAGCTCGCTTGACAGCCTAGTATAATCGTCTACATTAGACATTATTCTGCATGTTTGCCAAATTGATTAACGAAAATATTGGACACAAAGGGGGAGCACAATTGTAATGATTTGTTTTGACCAAGTCTCAACACGTTTGCATTGTAATAACATTAAATACAATTTTATACAATACCAAAACCTAAATGCGAAAGGCAAACCCCAGCACTGGTTACAATTGCAATATAAATTATTATTGTTTGGTTATATGGGTTAACATACATTTGACAAAGCTATTATCAGAATCCGGGTCCACTAGGTAGAATGACAATTGCCAGATAATATAATCAACGGGTATTTACAATAATAAACGAGTAGTATCGGGTCTGTCAAAGCATTGCTAGTCCACAAGGGAGTATTAGTCATTTAAAGGTTAGATGCATAATCTAAATATATAAAACTAGAATTTGTAGAAGACTGGATGCCTCACCAGAGGTTCTTATATAAACTGTTACAAATTTAACTAGGTTAAATTATTAACAAGGATGTACACACAATTATATATAAGTGGCTATTCAATTGATCTCAAAAGCCACATACACGTTTTTATAGAACAAAACCTCTAACCCTAGACCACTATTCAGCAAACATATTGTGTTCCCCCTAGCAACGGGACATCAGTTTTAAGACACATCCGAAAGACCAGTGAGATGGCAAGTATTCTGTCTGGAGCGGAGATCTGGCATGGTAGTCCAGCACTCATACCACTAGCCAATATTCCATTCCTACCTCTGAAGTGACATTTATTCTCCGACAAACTAAAATATATTGTTTTCTCAGTCACATGGAAGTAGAGAAATCCTATTGTTTGATTTTACACATATAGATGTTGATCACATTACGTATACACGGGTATAGAGCACTGTAACAATGGATTTATGCACGGGTATATAGCACTGTAACAATGGATTTATACACGGGTATAGAGCACTGTAACAATGGATTTATACACGGGTATAGATCACTGTAACAATGGATTTATACACGGGTATATAGCACTGTAACAATGGATTTATGCACGGGTATATAGCACTGTAACAATGGATTTATACACGGGTATAGAGCACTGTAACAATGGATTTATACACGGGTATAGATCACTGTAACAATGGATTTATACACGGGTATATAGCACTGTAACAATGGATTTATACATGGGTATAGATCACTGTAACAATGGATTTATACACGGGTATATAGCACTGTAACAATGGATTTATGCACGGGTATATAGCACTGTAACAATGGATTTATACACGGGTATAGAGCACTGTAACAATGGATTTATGCACGGGTATATAGCACTGTAACAATGGATTCATACACGGGTATATAGCACTGTAACAATGGATTTATGCACGGGTATATAGCACTGTAACAATGGATTTATACACGGGTATATAGCACTGTAACAATGGATTTATACACGGGTATATATCACTGTAACAATGGATTTATACACGGGTATAGATCACTGTAACAATGGATTTATACACGGGTATATAGCACTGTAACAATGGATTTATACACGGGTATATAGCACTATAACAATGGATTTATACACGGATATATAGAACTGTAACAATGGATTTATACACGGGTATATATCACTGTAACAATGGATTTATACACGGGTATAGATCACTGTAACAATGGATTTATACACGGGTATATAGCACTGTAACAATGGATTTATACACGGGTATATAGCACTATAACAATGGATTTATACACGGATATATAGAACTGTAACAATGGATTTATACACGGGTATATATCACTGTAACAATGGATTTATACACGGGTATAGATCACTGTAACAATGGATTTATACACAGGTATAGATCACTGTAACAATGGATTTATACACGGGTATATAGCACTGTAACAATGGATTTATACACGGGTATATAGCACTATAACAATGGATTTATACACGGATATATAGAACTGTAATAATGGATTTATACACGGGTATATATCACTGTAACAATGGATTTATACACGGGTATAGATCACTGTAACAATGGATTTATACACGGTTATATAGCACTGTAACAATGGATTTATACACGGGTATATAGCACTATAACAATGGATTTATACACGGGTATATAGCACTGTAACAATGGATTTATACACGGGTATATATCACTGTAACAATGGATTTATACACGGGTATATAGCACTGTAACAATGGATTTAAACACGGGTATATAGCACTGTAACAATGGATTTATACACGGGTATATAGCACTGTAACAATTGATTTATACACGGATATATAGAACTGTAACAATGGATTTATACACGGTATATAGCACTATAACAATGGATTTATTCACGGGTATATAGCACTGTAACAAAGGATTTATACACGGGTATATAGCACTGTAACAATGGATTTATACACGGGTATATGGCACTGTAGCAAAGGATTTATACACGGGTATATAGAACTGTAACAATGGATTTATACACGGGTATATAGCACTGTAACAATGGATTTATACACGGCTATATAGCACTATAAGAATGGATTTATACACGGGTATATAGCACTGTAACAATGGATTTATACACGGTATATAGCACTGTAACAATGGATTTATACACGGGTATATAGCACTGTAACAATGGATTTATACACGGGTGTATAGCACTATAACAATGGATATATACACGGGTATATAGCACTGTAACAATGGATTATACACGGTCATAGCACTGTAACAATGGATTTATACACGGATATATAGCACTATAACTAATGGATTTATACACGGATATATAGCACTGTAACAATGGATTTATACACGTGTATATAGCACCGTAACATTGGATTGATACACGTGTATATAGCAATATAACAATGGATTATACACGGCTATATAGCACTGTAACAATGGATTTATACACGGGTATGTAGCACTATAACAATGGATTTATACACGGGTATATAGCACTGTAACAATGGATTTATTCACGTGTATATAGCACTATAACAATGGATTTATACACGGGTATATAGAACTTTAACAATGGATTTATACACGGGTATATAGCACTATAACAATGGAATTATACACGGGTAGATATCACTATAGCAATGGATATATACACGGTATATAGCACTGTAACAATGGATTTATACACGGCTATATAGCACTGCAGCAATGGATTTATACACGTGTATATAGCACTATAACAATGGATTTATACACGGGTATATAGCACTATAACAATGGATTTATACACGTGTATATATCACTATAACAATGGATTTATACACGGGTATATAGCACTATAACAATGGATTTATACACGTGTATATAGCACTGTAACAATGGATTTATACACGGCTATATAGCACTATAACAATGGATTTATAAACGTGTATATAGCACTGTAACAATGGATTTATACACGGGTATGTAGCACTATAACAATGGATTTATAAATGGGTATATAGCACTGTAACAATGGATTTATAAACGGGTATACAGCACTGTAACAATGGATTTATACACGGTACATAGCACTGTAACAATGGATTTATACACGGATATATAGCACTATAACAATGGATTTATTCACGTGTATATAGCACTGTAACAATGGATTTATACACTTGTATATAGCACTATAACAATGGATTTATACACGGGTATATAGAACTGTAACAATGGATTTATACACGGGTAAATAACACTGTAACAATGGATTTATACACGGGTATATAGCACTATAACACTGGATTTATACACGGTATATAGCACTATAACAATGGATTTATACACGTCTATATAGCACTGTAACAATGGATTTATACACGGGTATATATAACTGTAACAATGGATTTATACACGGGTATGTAGCACTATAACAATGGATTTATACACGGGTATATAGCACTATAGCAATGGATTGATACACGTGTATATAGAAGTGTAACAATGGATTTATACACGGGTATATAGAACTGTAACAATGGATTTATACACGGGTACATAGCACTGTAACAATGGATTTATAAACGGGTATTTAGCACTATAACAATGGATTTATACGTGGATATATAGCACGATAACAATGGATTTATACACGGGTATATAGCACTGTAACAATGGATTTATACACGGGTATATAGCACTGTAACACTGGATTTATACACGGGTATATAGAACTGTAACAATGGATTGATACACGGGTAAATAGCACTGTAACAATGGATTAATACACGGGTATATAGCACTATAACACTGGATTTATACACGGGTATATAGCACTGTAACACTGGATTTATACACGGTATATAGCACTGTAACGATGGATCTATACACGGGTGTATAGCACTATAACAATGGATTTATACACGGGTATATAGTACTATATCGATGGATTTATACATGGGTACATAGCACTGAAACAATGAATTTATAAATGGGTATATAGCACTGTAACAATGGATTTATACACGGGTATATAGCACTGTAACAATGGATTTATACACGGGTATATAGCACTGTAACAATGGATTTATACACGGGTATATAGCACTGTAACAATGGATTTAAACACGGGTATATAGCACTGTAACAATGGATTTATACCCGGGTATATAGCACTGTAACAATTGATTTATACACGGATATATAGAACTGTAACAATGGATTTATACACGGTATATAGCACTATAACAATGGATTTATTCACGGGTATATAGCACTGTAACAAAGGATTTATACACGGGTATATAGCACTGTAACAATGGATTTATACACGGGTATATGGCACTGTAGCAATGGATTTATACACGGGTATATAGAACTGTAACAATGGATTTATACACGGGTATATAGAACTGTAACAATGGATTTATACACGGCTATATAGCACTATAACAATGGATTTATACACGGATATATAGAACTGTAACAATGGATTTATACACGGGTATATATCACTGTAACAATGGATTTATACACGGGTATAGATCACTGTAACAATGGATTTATACACGGGTATATAGCACTGTAACAATGGATTTATACACGGGTATATAGCACTATAACAATGGATTTATACACGGGTATATAGCACTGTAACAATGGATTTATACACGGGTATATAGCACTGTAACAATGGATTTATACACGGGTATATAGCACTGTAACAATGGATTTATACACGGGTATATAGCACTGTAACAATGGATTTATACACGGGTATATAGCACTGTAACAATGGATTTATACACGGTATATAGCACTGTAACAATGGATTTATACACGGTATATAGCACTGTAACAATGGATTTATACACGGGTATATAGCACTATAACAATGGATTTATACACGGGTATATAGCACTGTAACAATGGATTTATACACGGGTATATAGCACTGTAACAATGGATTTATACACGGGTATATAGAACTGTAACAATGGATTTATACACGGGTATATAGCACTATAACAATGGATTTATACACGGGTATATAGCACTATAACAATGGATTTATACACGGGTATATAGCACTGTAACAATGGATTTATACACGTGTATATAGCACTATAACAATGGATTTATACACGGGTATATAGCACTATAACAATGGATTTATACACGTGTATATAGCACTGTAACAATGGATTTATACACGGCTATATAGCACTATAACAATGGATTTATACACGTGTATATAGCACTGTAACAATGGATTTATACACGGGTATGTAGCACTATAACAATGGATTTATACACGGGTATATAGCACTGTAACAATGGATTATACACGGGTATATAGCACTGTAACAATGGATTTATACACGTGTATATAGCACTGTAACAATGGATTTATACACGGGTATATAGCACTGTAACAATGGATTTATACACGGGTATATAGCACTGTAACAATGGATTTATACACGGGTATATAGCACTGTAGCAATGGATTTATACACGTGTATATAGCACTGTAACAATGGATTTATACACGGGTATATAGCACTGTAACAATGGATTTATACACGGGTATATAGCACTATAACAATGGATTTATACACGGGTATATAGCACTGTAACAATGGATTTATACACGGTATATAGCACTGTAACAATGGATTTATACACGGGTATATAGCACTGTAACAATGGATTTATACACGGTATATAGCACTGTAACAATGGATTTATACACGGGTATATAGCACTGTAACAATGGATTTATACACGTGTATATAGCACTGTAACAATGGATTTATACACGGGTATATAGCACTATAACAATGGATTTATACACGTGTATATAGCACTATAACAATGGATTTATACACGGGTATATAGCACTATAACAATGGATTTATACACGTGTATATAGCACTGTAACAATGGATTTATACACGGCTATATAGCACTATAACAATGGATTTATACACGTGTATATAGCACTGTAACAATGGATTTATACACGGGTATGTAGCACTATAACAATGGATTTATACACGGGTATATAGCACTGTAACAATGGATTTATACACGGGTATATAGCACTGTAACAATGGATTTATACACGTGTATATAGCACTGTAACAATGGATTTATACACGGGTATATAGCACTGTAACAATGGATTTATACACGGGTATATAGCACTGTAACAATGGATTTATACACGTGTATATAGCACTGTAACAATGGATTTATACACGGGTATATAGCACTATAACAATGGAATTATACACGGGTATATATCACTATAGCAATGGATATATACACGGTATATAGCACTGTAACAATGGATTTATACACGGCTATATAGCACTGCAACAATGGATTTATACACGTGTATATAGCACTATAACAATGGATTTATACACGGGTATATAGCACTATAACAATGGATTTATACACGTGTATATAGCACTATAACAATGGATTTATACACGGGTATATAGCAGTATCACAATGGATTTATACACGTGTATATAGCACTGTAACAATGGATTTATACACGGCTATGTAGCACTATAACAATGGATTTATACACGTGTATATAGCACTGTAACAATGGATTTATACACGGGTATGTAGCATTATAACAATGGATTTATACACGGGTATATAGCACTGTAACAATGGATTTATACACGGGTATATAGCACTGTAACAATGGATTTATACACGGGTATATAGCACTGTAACAATGGATTTATACACGGTATATAGCACTGTAACAATGGATTTATACACGGGTATATAGCACTATAACAATGGATTTATACACGGGTATATAGCACTGTAACAATGGATTTATACACGTGTATATAGCACCGTAACAATGGATTTATACACGTGTATATAGCACTATAACAATGGATTTATACACGGCTATATAGCACTGTAACAATGGATTTATACACGGGTATATAGCACTGTAACAATGGATTTATACACGGGTATATAGCACTGTAACAATGGATTTATACACGTGTATATAGCACTATAACAATGGATTTATACACGGCTATATAGCACTGTAACAATGGATTTATACACGGGTATATAGCACTGTAACAATGGATTTATACACGGGTATATAGCACTGTAACAATGGATTTATACACGGGTATATAGACCTGTAACAATGGATTTATAAACGGGTATATAGCACTGTAACAATGGATTTATACACGGGTATATAGCACTGTAACAATGGATTTATACACGGGTATATAGCACTGTAACAATGGATTTATAAACGGGTATATAGCACTGTAACAATGGATTTATAAATGGATATAGCACTGTAACAATGGATTTATAAATGGGTATATAGCACTGTAACAATGTATTTATACACGGTATATAGCACTGTAACAATGGATTTATACACGGCTATATAGCACTGCAGCAATGGATTTATACACGTGTATATAGCACTATAACAATGGATTTATACACGGGTATATAGCACTGTAACAATGGATTTATACACGGGTATGTAGCACTATGACAATGGATTTATACACGGGTATATAGACCTGTAACAATGGATTTATAAACGGGTATATAGCACTGTAACAATGGATTTATACACGGGTATATAGCACTGTAACAATGGATTTATACACGGTACATAGCACTGTTACAATGGATTTATACACGGATATATAGCACTATAACAATGGATTTATACACGGGTATATAGAACTATAACAATGGATTTATAAATGGGTATATAGCACTGTAACAATGGATTTATACACGGATATATAACACTGTAACAATGGATTTATATACGTGTATATAGCACTATAACAATGGATTTATACACGGTTATATAGCACTATAACAATGGATTTATACACGGGTATATAGCACTATAACAATGGATTTATACACGGCTATATAGCACTATAACAATGGATTTATACACGGGTATGTAGTACTATAACAATGGATTTATACATGGGTATAAAGCACTGTAACAATGGATTTATACACGTGTATATAGCACTATAACAATGGATTTATACACGGGTATATAGAACTGTAACAATGGATTTATACAAGGGTATATAGCACTTTAACAATGGAATTATACACGGGTATATAGAACTGTAACAATGGATATATACACGGGTATATAGCACTATAACAATGGAATTATACCCGGGTATATATCACTATAGCAATGGATATATACACGGTATATAACACTCTAACAATGGATTTATACACGGCTATATAGCACTGCAACAATGGATTTATACACGTGTATATAACACTATAACAATGGATTTATACACGGGTATATAGCACTATAACAATGGATTTATACACGTGTATATAGCACTATAACAATGGATTTAAACACGGGTATATAGCACTATCACAAAGGATTTATACACGTGTATATAGCACTGTAACAATGGATTTATACACGGCTATATAGCACTATAACAATGGATTTATACACGTGTATATAGCACTGTAACAATGGATTTATACACGGGTATATAGCACTGTAAGAATGGATTGATACACGGGTATGTAGCACTATAACAATGGATTTATACACGGGTATATATCACTATAGCAATGGATTGATACACCTGTATATAGAACTGTAACAATGGATTTATACACGGGTATTTAGCAGTATCACAATGGATTTATACACGTGTATATAGCACTGTAACAATGGATTTATACACGGCTATGTAGCACTATAACAATGGATTTATACACGTGTATATAGCACTGTAACAATGGATTTATACACGGGTATGTAGCATTATAACAATGGATTTATACACGGGTATATAGCACTGTAACAATGGATTATACACGGGTATATAGCACTGTAACAATGGATTTATACACGGGTATATAGCACTGTAACAATGGATTTATACACGTTACATAGCACTGTAACAATGGATTTATACACGGATATATAGCACTATAACAATGGATTTATACACGGGTATATAGCACTGTAACAATGGATTTATACACGTGTATATAGCACCGTAACAATGGATTTATACACGTGTATATAGCACTATAACAATGGATTTATACACGGCTATATAGCACTGTAACAATGGATTTATACACGGGTATATAGCACTGTAACAATGGATTGATACACGTGTATATAGCACCGTAACAATGGATTAATACACGGGTATATAACACTGTAACAATGGATTTATACACGTGTATATAGCTCCGTAACAATGGATTTATACACGTGTATATAGCAATATAACAAAGGATTTATACACGGCTATATAGCACTATAACAATGGATTTATACACGTGTATATAGCACTGTAACAATGGATTTATACACGGGTATATAGCACTGTAACAATGGATTTATACACGGGTATGTAGCACTATAACAAAGGATTTATACACGGGTATATATCACTATAGCAATGGATTGATACACCTGTATATAGAACTGTAACAATGGATTTATACACGGGTATATAGCAGTATCACAATGGATTTATACACGTGTATATAGCACTGTAACAATGGATTTATAAACGGCTATATAGCACTATAACAATGGATTTATACACGTGTATATAGCACTGTAACAATGGATTTATACACGGGTATGTAGCATTATAACAATGGATTTATACACGGGTATATAGCACTGTAACAATGGATTATACACTGGTATATAGCACTGTAACAATGGATTTATACACGGGTATATAACACTGTAACAATGGATTTATACACGTTACATAGCACTGTAACAATGGATTTATACACGGATATATAGCACTATAACAATGGATTTATACACGGGTATATAGCACTGTAACAGTGGATTTATACACGTGTATATAGCACCGTAACAATGGATTTATACACGTGTATATAGCACTATAACAATGGATTTATACACGGGTATATAGAACTGTAACAATGGATTTATACACGGGTAAATAACACTGTAACAATGGATTTATACACGGGTATATAGCACTATAACACTGGATTTATACACGGTATATAGCACTATAACAATGGATTTATACACGTCTATATAGCACTGTAACAATGGATTTATACACGGGTATATATAACTGTAACAATGGATTTATACACGGGTATGTAGCACTATAACAATGGATTTATACACGGGTATATAGCACTATAGCAATGGATTGATACACGTGTATATAGAAGTGTAACAATGGATTTATACACGGGTATATAGAACTGTAACAATGGATTTATACACGGGTACATAGCACTGTAACAATGGATTTATAAACGGGTATTTAGCACTATAACAATGGATTTATACGTGGATATATAGCACGATAACAATGGATTTATACACGGGTATATAGCACTGTAACAATGGATTTATACACGGGTATATAGCACTGTAACACTGGATTTATACACGGGTATATAGAACTGTAACAATGGATTGATACACGGGTAAATAGCACTGTAACAATGGATTAATACACGGGTATATAGCACTATAACACTGGATTTATACACGGGTATATAGCACTGTAACACTGGATTTATACACGGTATATAGCACTGTAACGATGGATCTATACACGGGTGTATAGCACTATAACAATGGATTTATACACGGGTATATAGTACTATATCGATGGATTTATACATGGGTACATAGCACTGTAACAATGAATTTATAAATGGGTATATAGCACTGTAACAATGGATTTATAAATGGGTATATAGCACTGTAACAATGGATTTATACACGGGTATATAGCACTGTAACAATGGATTTATACACGGTACATAGCACTGTAACAATGGATTTATACACGGATATATAGCACTATAACAATGGATTTATACACGGGTATGTAGCACTATGACAATGGATTTATACACGGGTATATAGACCTGTAACAATGGATTTATCAACGGGTATATAGCACTGTAACAATGGATTTATACACGGGTATATAGACCTGTAAAAATGGATTTATACACGGGTATATAGCACTGTAACAATGGATTTATAAACGGGTATATAGCACTGTAACAATGGATTTATAAATGGATATAGCACTGTAACAATGGATTTATAAATGGGTATATAGCACTGTAACAATGTATTTATACACGGTATATAGCACTGTAACAATGGATTTATACACGGCTATATAGCACTGCAGCAATGGATTTATACACGTGTATATAGCACTATAACAATGGATTTATACACGGGTATATAGCACTATAACAATGGATTTATACACGTGTATATAGCACTGTAACAATGGATTTATACACGGGTATGTAGCACTATGACAATGGATTTATACACGGGTATATAGACCTGTAACAATGGATTTATAAACGGGTATATAGCACTGTAACAATGGATTTATACACGGGTATATAGCACTGTGACAATGGATTTATACACGGTACATAGCACTGTTACAATGGATTTATACACGGATATATAGCACTATAACAATGGATTTATACACGGGTATATAGAACTATAACAATGGATTTATAAATGGGTATATAGCTCTGTAACAATGGATTTATACACGGATATATAACACTGTAACAATGGATTTATATACGTGTATATAGCACTATAACAATGGATTTATACACGGTTATATAGCACTATAACAATGGATTTATACACGGGTATATAGCACTATAACAATGGATTTATACACGGCTATATAGCACTATAACAATGGATTTATACACGGGTATGTAGTACTATAACAATGGATTTATACATGGGTATAAAGCACTGTAACAATGGATTTATACACGTGTATATAGCACTATAACAATGGATTTATACACGGGTATATAGAACTGTAACAATGGATTTATACAAGGGTATATAGCACTTTAACAATGGAATTATACACGGGTATATAGAACTGTAACAATGGATATATACACGGGTATATAGCACTATAACAATGGAATTATACCCGGGTATATATCACTATAGCAATGGATATATACACGGTATATAACACTCTAACAATGGATTTATACACGGCTATATAGCACTGCAACAATGGATTTATACACGTGTATATAACACTATAACAATGGATTTATACACGGGTATATAGCACTATAACAATGGATTTATACACGTGTATATAGCACTATAACAATGGATTTAAACACGGGTATATAGCACTATCACAAAGGATTTATACACGTGTATATAGCACTGTAACAATGGATTTATACACGGCTATATAGCACTATAACAATGGATTTATACACGTGTATATAGCACTGTAACAATGGATTTATACACGGGTATATAGCACTGTAAGAATGGATTGATACACGGGTATGTAGCACTATAACAATGGATTTATACACGGGTATATATCACTATAGCAATGGATTGATACACCTGTATATAGAACTGTAACAATGGATTTATACACGGGTATTTAGCAGTATCACAATGGATTTATACACGTGTATATAGCACTGTAACAATGGATTTATACACGGCTATGTAGCACTATAACAATGGATTTATACACGTGTATATAGCACTGTAACAATGGATTTATACACGGGTATGTAGCATTATAACAATGGATTTATACACGGGTATATAGCACTGTAACAATGGATTATACACGGGTATATAGCACTGTAACAATGGATTTATACACGGGTATATAACACTGTAACAATGGATTTATACACGTTACATAGCACTGTAACAATGGATTTATACACGGATATATAGCACTATAACAATGGATTTATACACGGGTATATAGCACTGTAACAATGGATTTATACACGTGTATATAGCACCGTAACAATGGATTTATACACGTGTATATAGCACTATAACAATGGATTTATACACGGCTATATAGCACTGTAACAATGGATTTATACACGGGTATATAGCACTGTAACAATGGATTGATACACGTGTATATAGCACCGTAACAATGGATTAATACACGGGTATATAACACTGTAACAATGGATTTATACACGTGTATATAGCTCCGTAACAATGGATTTATACACGTGTATATAGCAATATAACAAAGGATTTATACACGGCTATATAGCACTATAACAATGGATTTATACACGTGTATATAGCACTGTAACAATGGATTTATACACGGGTATATAGCACTGTAACAATGGATTTATACACGGGTATGTAGCACTATAACAAAGGATTTATACACGGGTATATATCACTATAGCAATGGATTGATACACCTGTATATAGAACTGTAACAATGGATTTATACACGGGTATATAGCAGTATCACAATGGATTTATACACGTGTATATAGCACTGTAACAATGGATTTATAAACGGCTATGTAGCACTATAACAATGGATTTATACACGTGTATATAGCACTGTAACAATGGATTTATACACGGGTATGTAGCATTATAACAATGGATTGATACACGGGTATATAGCACTGTAACAATGGATTATACACTGGTATATAGCACTGTAACAATGGATTTATACACGGGTATATAACACTGTAACAATGGATTTATACACGTTACATAGCACTGTAACAATGGATTTATACACGGATATATAGCACTATAACAATGGATTTATACACGGGTATATAGCACTGTAACAGTGGATTTATACACGTGTATATAGCACCGTAACAATGGATTTATACACGTGTATATAGCACTATAACAATGGATTTATACACGGCTATTTAGCACTGTAACAATGGATTTATACACGGGTATATAGCACTGTAACAATGGATTTATACACGTGTATATAGCACCGTAACAATGGATTTATACACGGGTATATAACACTATAACAATGGATTTATACACGGGTATATAGATCTGTAACAATGGATTTATACACGGGTATATAGCACTGTAACAATGGATTTATACACGGGTATATAGCACTGTAACAATGGATTTATAAATGGGTATATAGCACTGTAACAATGGATTTATAAATGGGTATATAGCACTGTAACAATGGATTTATACACGGGTATATAGCACTGTAACAATGGATATATACACGGTACATAGCACTCTAACAATGGATTTATACACGGATATATAGCAATATAACAATGGATTTATACACGGGTATATAGAACTATAACAATGGATTTATAAATGGGTATATAGCACTGTAACAATGGATTTATACACGGGTATATAACACTGTAACTATGGATTTATATACGTGTATATAGCACTATAACAATGGATTTATACACGGTTATATAGCACTATAACAATGGATTTATACACGGGTATGTAGTACTATAACAATGGATTTATACATGGGTATAAAGCACTGTAACAATGGATTTATACACGTGTATATAGCACTATAACAATGGATTTATACACGGGTATATAGAACTGTAACAATGGATTTATACAAGGGTATATAGCAGTTTAACAATGGAATTATACACAGATATATATCACTATAGCAATGTATATATACACGGTATATAGCACTGTAACAAGGGATTTATACACGGGTATATAGAACTGTAACAATGGATTTATACACGGGTAAATAGCACTATAACCATGGAATTATACCCGGGTATATATCACTATAGCAATGGATATATACACGGTATATAACACTCTAACAATGGATTTATACACGGCTATATAGCACTGCAACAATGGATTTATACACGTGTATATAACACTATAACAATGGATTTATACACGGGTATATAGCACTATAACAATGGATTTATACACGTGTATATAGCACTATAACAATGGATTTATACACGGGTATATAGCAGTATCACAATGGATTTATACACGTGTATATAGCACTGTAACAATGGATTTATACACGGCTATGTAGCACTATTACAATGGATTTATACACGTGTATATAGCACTGTAACAATGGATTTATACACGGGTATGTAGCATTATAACAATGGATTTATACACGGGTATATAGCACTGTAACAATGGATTATACACGGGTATATAGCACTGTAACAATGGATTTATACACGGGTATATAGCACTGTAACAATGGATTTATACACGTTACATAGCACTGTAACAATGGATTTATACACGGATATAAAGCACTATAACAATGGATTTATACACGGGTATATAGCACTGTAACAATGGATTTATACACGTGTATATAGCACCGTAACAATGGATTTATACACGTGTATATAGCACTATAACAATGGATTTATACACGGGTATATAGCACTTTAACAATGGATTTATACACGTGTATATAGCACCGTAACAATGGATTTATACACGTGTATATAGCACTAGAACAATGGATTTATACACGGGTATATAGCACTGTAAAAATGGAGTTATACACGGGTATATAGCACTGTAAAAATGGATTGATACAACACGGGTATATAGCACTGTAACAATGGATTTATACACGTGTAAATAGCACTGTAACAATGGATTTATACACGGGTATATAGCACTGTAACAATGGATTTATACACGGGTATATAGCACTGTAACAATGGATTTATACACGGGTATATAGCACTGTAACAATGGATTTATACACGGGTATATAGCACTGTAACAATGGATTTATAAATGGGTATATAGCACTGTAACAATGGATTTATAAATGGGTATATAGCACTGTAACAATGGATTTATACACGGTACATAGCACTGTAACAATGAATTTATACACGGATATATAGCACTATAACAATGGATTTATACACGGGTATATAGAACTATAACAATGGATTGATAAATGGGTATATAGCACTGTAACAATGGATTTATACACGGGTATATAACACTGTAACAATGGATTTATACAACACGTGTATATAGCACTATAACAATGGATTTATACACGGTTATATAGCACTATAACAATGGATTTATACACGGGTATGTAGTACTATAACAATGGATTTATACATGGGTATATAGCACTGTATCAATGGATTTAATCACGTGTATATAGCACTATAACAATGGAATTATACACGGGTATATATCACTATAGCAATGGATATATATACGGTATATAGCAGTGTAACAATGGATTTATACACGGCTATATAGCACTGCAACAATGGATTTATACACGTGTATATAGCACTATAACAATGGATTTATACACGGGTATATAGCACTATAACAATGGATTTATACACGTGTATATAGCACTATAACAATGGATTTATACACGGGTATATAGCACTATCACAATGGATTTATACACGTGTATATAGCACTGTAACAATGGATTTATTCACGGCTATGTAGCACTATAACAATGGATTTATACACCTGTATATAGCACTGTAACAATGGATTTATACACGGGTATGTAGCATTATAACAATGGATTTATACACGGGTATATAGCACTGTAACAATGGATTATACATGGGTATATAGCACTGTAACAATGGATTTATACACGTGTATATAGCACTGTAACAATGGATTTATACACGGGTATATAGCACTGTAACAGTGGATTTATACACGGGTATATAGCACTGTAACAATGGATTTATACACGTGTATATATCACTGTAGCAATGGATTTATACACGGGTATATAGAACTGTAACAATGGATTTATACACGGGTATATAGCACTGTAACAATGGATTGATACACGGGTATATAGCACTATAACAAAGGATTTATACACGGGTATAAAGCACTGTAACAATGGATTTATACACGTGTATATAGCACTATAACAAAGGATTTATACACGGCTATATAGCACTGTAACAATGGATTTATACACTGGTATATAGACCTGTAACAATGGATTTATACACGGGTATATAGCACTGTAACAATGGATTTATACACGGGTATATAGCACTGTAACAATGGATTAATAAATGGGTATATAGCACTGTAACAATGGATTTATACAACACGGGTAAATAGCACTATAACAATGGAATTATACCCGGGTATATATCACTATAGCAATGGATATATACACGGTATATAACACTCTAACAATGGATTTATACACGTCTATATAGCACTGCAACAATGGATTTATACACGTGTATATAACACTATAACAATGGATTTATACACGGGTATATAGCACTATAACAATGGATTTATACACGTGTATATAGCACTATAACAATGGATTTATACACGGGTATATAGCACTGTAACAATGGATTTATACACGTGTATATAGCACCGTAACAATGGATTTATACACGTGTATATAGCACTATAACAATGGATTTATACACGGGTATATAGCACTTTAACAATGGATTTATACACGTGTATATAGCACTGTAACAATGGATTTATACACGTGTATATAGCACTATAACAATGGATTTATACACGGGTATATAGCACTGTAAAAATGGAGTTATACACGGGTATATAGCACTGTAACAATGGATTTATACACGGGTATATAGCACTGTAACAATGGATTTATACACGTGTATATAGCACTGTAACAATGGATTTATACACGGGTATATAGCACTGTAACAATGGATTTATACACGGGTATATAGCACTGTAACAATGGATTTATACACGGGTATATAGCACTGTAACAATGGATTTATAAAGGGTATATAGCACTGTAACAATGGATTTATAATGGGTATATAGCACTGTAACAATGGATTTATACACGGTACATAGCACTGTAACAATGGATTTATACACGGATATATAGCACTATAACAATGGATTTATACACGGGTATATAGAACTATAACAATGGATTGATAAATGGGTATATAGCACTGTAACAATGGATTTATACACGGGTATATAACACTGTAACAATGGATTTATACACGTGTATATAGCACTATAACAATGGATTTATACACGGTTATATAGCACTATAACAATGGATTTATACACGGGTATGTAGTACTATAACAATGGATTTATACATGGGTATATAGCACTGTAACAATGGATTTATACACGTGTATATAGCACTATAACAATGGATTTATACACGGGTATATCACTATAGCAATGGATATATATACGGTATATAGCAGTGTAACAATGGATTTATACACGGCTATATAGCACTGCAACAATGGATTTATACACGTTATAGCACTATAACAATGGATTTATACACGGGTATATAGCACTGTAACAATGGATTTATACACGGGTATATAGCACTGTAACAATGGATTTATACACGGGTATATAGCACTATAACAATGGATTTATACACGTGTATATAGCACTGTAACAATGGATTTATACACGGGTATATAGCACTGTAACAATGGATTTATACACGGGTATATAGCACTGTAACAATGGATTTATACACGGGTATATAGCACTATAACAATGGATTTATACACGGGTATATAGCACTGTAACAATGGATTTATACACGTGTATATAGCACTATAACAATGGATTTATACACGGGTATATAGCACTGTAACAATGGATTTATACACTGGTATATAGCACTGTAACAATGGATTTATACACGGGTATATAGCACTATAACAATGGATTTATACACGGGTATATAGCACTGTAACAATGGATTAATACACGGGTATATAGCACTGTAACAATGGATTTATACACGGGTATATAGCACTGTAACAATGGATTTATACACGTGTATATAGCACTGTAACAATGGATTTATACACGGGTATATAGCACTGTAACAATGGATTTATACACGGGTATATAGCACTGTAACAATGGATTTATACACGGGTATATAGCACTGTAACAATGGATTTATACACGGGTATATAGCACTGTAACAATGGATTTATACACGGGTATATAGCACTGTAACAATGGATTTATACACGGGTATATAGCACTGTAACAATGGATTTATACACGGGTATATAGCACTGTAACAATGGATTTATACACGGGTATATAGCACTGTAACAATGGATTTATACACGGGTATATAGCACTGTAACAATGGATTTATACACGGGTATATAGCACTGTAACAATGGATTTATACACGGGTATATAGCACTGTAACAATGGATTTATACACGGTATATAGCACTGTAACAATGGATTTATACACGGGTATATAGCACTGTAACAATGGATTTATACACGGGTATATAGCACTATAACAATGGATTTATACACGGGTATATAGCACTGTAACAATGGATTTATACACGGGTATATAGCACTGTAACAATGGATTTATACACGGGTATATAGCACTGTAACAATGGATTTATACATGGGTATATAGCACTGTAACAATGGATTTATACACGGGTATATAGCACTATAACAATGGATTTATACACGGGTATATAGCACTATAACAATGGATTTATACACGGGTATATAGCACTGTAACAATGGATTTATAAATGGGTATATAGCACTGTAACAATGGATTTATACAACACGGGTATATAGCACTGTAACAAT
>CM026391.1:42242260-42257718 GCA_014843695.1 Archivesica marissinica
ATTGGTACCCAAATACATGCACCATTCTGGCAACATTCTCCCACTACGCAGCGCATTGGTACCCAAATACATGCACCATTCTGGCAACATTCTCCCACTACGCAGCGCATTGGTACCCAAATACATGCACCATTCTGGCAACATTCTCCCACTATGCAGCGCATTGGTACCCAAATACATGCACCATTCTGGCAACATTCTCCCACTACGCAGCGGGTTGGTACCCAATTACATGCACCATTCTGGCAGCATTCTCCCACTATGCAGCGCATTGACACCCAAATACATGCACCATTCTGGCAACATTCTCCCACTATGCAGCGCATTGGTACCCAAATACATGTACCATTCTGGCAGCATTCTCCCACTATGCAGCGCATTGGTACCCAAATACATGCATCATTCTTGCAGCATTCTCCCACTATGCAGCGGGTTGGTACCCAAATACATGCACCATTCTGGCAGCATTCTCCCATTACGCAGCGAGTTGGTACCCAAATACATGCAGCATGCTGGCAGCATTCTCCCACTATGCAGTGCATTGATACCCAAATACATGCACCATTCTCCCACTATGCAGCGCATTGGTACCCAAATACATGCACCATTCTGGCAACATTCTTCCACTACGCAGCGGGTTGGTACCCAAATACATGCACCATTCTGGCAGCATTCTCCCACTACGCAGTGGGTTGGTACCCAAATACATGCACCATTCTGGCAGCATTCTCCCACTATGCAGCGGGTTGGTACCCAAATACATGCAGCATTCTCCCACTACGCAGCGGGTTGGTACCCAAATACATGCACCAATCTGGCAGCATTCTCCCACTATGCAGCGCATTGGTACCCAAATACATGCACCATTCTGGCAACATTCTCCCACTACGCAGCGCATTGGTACCCAAATACATGCACCATTCTGGCAACATTCTCCCACTACGCAGCGCGTTGGTACCCAAATACATGCACCATTCTGGCAGCATTCTCCCACTATGCAGCGCATTGGTACCCAAATACATGCACCATTCTGGCAGCATTCTCCCACTACGCAGCGCATTGGTACCCAAATACATGCACCATTCTGGCAACATTCTCCCACTACGCAGCGCATTGGTACCCAAATACATGCACCATTCTGGCAGCATTCTCCCACTACGCAGCGCGTTGGTACCCAAATACATGCACCATTCTGGCAGCATTCTCCCACTATGCAGCGGGTTGGTACCCAAATACATGCACCATTCTGGCATTCTCCCACTACGCAGCGGGTTGGTACCCAAATACATGCACCATTCTGGCAGCATTCTCCCACTATGCAGCGCATTGGTACCCAAATACATGCACCATTCTGGCAACATTCTCCCACTACGCAGCGGGTTGGTACCCAAATACATGCACCATTCTGGCTGCATTCTCCCACTATGCAGCGCATTGGTACCCAAATACATGCACCATTCTGGCAGCATTCTCCCACTATGCAGCGGGTTGGTACCCAAATACATGCACCATTCTGGCAGCATTCTCCCACTATGCAGCGCATTGGTACCCAAATGCATGCACCATTCTGGCAGCATTCTCCCACTATGCAGCGGGTTGGTACCCAAATACATGCACCATACTGGCAGCATTCTCCCACTACGCAGCGAGTTGGTACCCAAATACATGCACCATTCTGGATGCATTCTCCCACTATGCAGCGCATTGGTACCAAAATACATGCACCATTCTGGCAACATTATCCCACTACGCAGCGCATTGGTACACAAATACATGCACCATTCTGGCAACATTCTCCTACTACGCAGCGGGTTAGTACCCAAATACATGCACCATTCTCCCACTATGCAGCGCATTGATACCAAAATACATGCACCATTCTGGCAACATTCTCCCACTATGCAGCGCATTGGTACCCAAATACATGCACCATTCTAGCAGCAATCTCCCACTATGCAGCGCATTGGTACCCAAATACATGCACCATTCTCCCACTATGCAGCGCATTGTTACCCAAATACATGCACCATTCTGGCAGCATTCTCCCACTATGCAGCGCATTGGTACCCAAATACATGCAGCATGCTGGCAGCATTCTCCCACTATGCAGTGCATTGATACCCAAATACATGCACCATTCTCCCACTTTGCAGCGCATTGGTACCCAAATACATGCACCATTCTGGCAACATTCTTCCACCACGCAGCGGGTTGGTACCCAAATACATGCACCATTCTGGCAGCATTCTCCCACTACGCAGCGGGTTGGTACCCAAATACATGCACCATTCTGGAAGCATTCTCCCACTATGCAGCGGGTTGGTACCCAAATACATGCAGCATTCTCCCACTACGCAGCGGGTTGGTACCCAAATACATGCACCATTCTGGCAGCATTCTCCCACTACGCAGCGCATTGGTACCCAAATACATGCACCATTCTCCCACTATGCAGCGCATTGTTACCCAAATACATGCACCATTCTGGCAGCATTCTCCCACTATGCAGCGCATTGGTACCCAAATACATGCACCATTCTCACAAAATGCAGCGCATTGTTACCCAAATACATGCAGCATTCTGGCAGCATTCTGGCAGCATTCTCCCACTATGCAGTGCATTGATACCCAAATACATGCACCATTCTCCCACTATGCAGCGCATTGGTACCCAAATACATGCACCATTCTGGCAACATTCTTCCACTACGCAGCTGGTTGGTACCCAAATACATGCACCATTCTGGCAGCATTCTCACACTACGCAGCGGGTTGGTACCCAAATACATGCACCATTCTGGCAACATTCTTCCACTACGCAGCGGGTTGGTACCCAAATACATGCACCATTCTGGCAGCATTCTCCCACTACGCAGCGGGTTAGTACCCAAATACATGCACCATTCTGGCAGCATTCTCCCACTATGCAGCGGGTTGGTACCCAAATACATGCAGCATTCTCCCACTACGCAGCGGGTTGGTACCCAAATACATGCACCATTCTGGCAGCATTCTCCCACTACGCAGCGCATTGGTACCCAAATACATGCACCATCCTCCCACTATGCAGCGCATTGTTACCCAAATACATGCACCATTCTGGCAGCATTCTCCCACTATGCAGCGCATTGGTACCCAAATACATGCAGCATTCTGGCAGCATTCTCCCACTATGCAGTGCATTGATACCCAAATACATGCACCATTCTCCCACTATGCAGCGCATTGGTACCCAAATACATGCACCATTCTGGCAACATTCTTCCACTACGCAGCTGGTTGGTACCCAAATACATGCACCATTCTGGCAGCATTCTCCCACTACGCAGCGGGTTGGTACCCAAATACATGCACCATTCTGGCAGCATTCTCCCACTATGCAGCGGGTTGGTACCCAAATACATGCAGCATTCTCCCACTACGCAGCGGGTTGGTACCCAAATACATGCACCATTCTGGCAGCATTCTCCCACTATGCAGCGGGTTGGTACCCAAATACATGCACCATTCTGGCAGCATTCTCCCACTATGCAGCGCATTGGTACCCAAATACATGCACCATTCTGGCAGCATTCTCCCACTATGCAGCGGGTTGGTACCCAAATACATGCACCATTCTGGCAGCATTCTCCCACTATGCAGCGCATTGGTACCCAAATACATGCACCATTCTGGCACATTCTCCCACTATGCAGCGCATTGGTACCCAAATACATGCACCATTCTGGCAGCATTCTCCCACTACGCAGCGGGTTGGTACCCAAATACATGCACCATTCTGGCAGCATTCTCCCACTACGCAGCGGGTTGGTACCCAAATACATGCACCATTCTGGCAGCATTCTCCCACTATGCAGCTCATTGGTACCCAAATACATGCACCATTCTCCCACTATGCAGCGCATTGGTACCCAAATACATGCACCATTCTGGCAACATTCTCCCACTACGCAGCGGGTTGGTACCCAATTACATGCACCATTCTGGCAGCATTCTCCCACTATGCAGCGCATTGGTACCCAAATACATGCACCATTCTGGCAGCATTCTCCCACTATGCAGCGCATTGGTACCCAAATACATGCACCATTCTCCCACTACGCAGCGTGTTGGTACCCAAATATATGCACCATTCTGGCAGCATTCTCCCACTACGCAGCGGGTTGGTACCCAAATACATGCACCATTCTGGAAGCATTCTCCCACTACGCAGCGGTTTGGTACCCAAATACATGCACCATTCTCCCACTATGCAGCTCATTGGTACCCAAATACATGCACCATTCTGGCAGCATTCTCCCACTATGCAGCGGGTTGGTACCCAAATACATGCACCATTCTGGCAGCATTCTCCCACTACGCAGCGAGTTGGTACCCAAATACATGCACCATTCTGGCAGCATTCTCCCACTATGCAGCGCATTGATACCCAAATACATGCACCATTCTCCCACTATGCAGCGCATTGATACCCAAATACATGCACCATTCTGGCAGCATTCTCCCACTATGCAGCGGGTTGGTACCCAAATACATGCACCATTCTGGCAGCATTCTCCCACTATGCAGCGCATTGGTACCCAAATACATGCACCATTCTGGCAGCATTCTCCCACTATGCAGCGGGTTGGTACCCAAATACATGCACCATTCTGGCAGCATTCTCCCACTACGCAGCGGGTTGGTACCCAAATACATGCACCATTCTGGCAGCATTCTCCCACTATGCAGCGCATTGGTACCCAAATACATGCACCATTCTCCCACTATGCAGCGCATTGATACCCAAATACATGCACCATTCTCCCACTATGCAGCGCATTGGTACCCAAATACATGCACCATTCTGGCAGCATTCTCCCACTATGCAGCGCATTGGTACCCAAATACATGCAGCATTCTCCCACTATGCAGCGCATTGGTACCCAAATACATGCACCATTCTGGCAGCATTCTCCCACTATGCAGCGCATTGGTACCCAAATACATGCACCATTCTGGCAGCATTCTCCCACTATGCAGCGCATTGGTACCCAAATACATGCACCATTCTGGCAGCATTCTCCCACTATGCAGCGCATTGGTACCCAAATACATGCACCATTCTGGCAGCATTCTCCCACTATGCAGCGGGTTGGTACCCAAATACATGCACCATTCTGGCAGCATTCTCCCACTACGCAGCGGGTTGGTACCCAAATACATGCACCATTCTGGCAGCATTCTCCCACTATGCAGCGGGTTGGTACCCAAATACATGCAGCATTCTCCCACTACGCAGCGGGTTGGTACCCAAATACATGCACCATTCTGGCAGCATTCTCCCACTATGCAGCGGGTTGGTACCCAAATACATGCACCATTCTGGCAGCATTCTCCCACTATGCAGCGCATTGATACCCAAATACATGCACCATTCTGGCAACATTCTCCCACTATGCAGCGGGTTGGTACCCTAATATATGCACCATTCTCCCACTACGCAGCGCATTGGTACCCAAATACATGCACCATTCTGGCAACATTCTTCCACTACGCAGCGGGTTGGTACCCAAATACATGCACCATTCTGGCAGCATTCTCCCACTACGCAGCGGGTTGGTACCCAAATACATGCACCATTCTGGCAGCATTCTCCCACTATGCAGCGCATTGATACTCAAATACATGCACCATTCTGGCAGCATTCTCCCACTATGCAGCGCATTGATACCCAAATACATGCACCATTCTGGCAACATTCTCCCACTATGCAGCGCATTCGTACCCAAATACATGCACCATTCTGGCAGCATTCTCCCACTATGCAGCGCATTGGTACCCAAATACATGCACCATTCTGGCAGCATTCTCCCACTATGCAGCGCATTGGTACCCAAATACATGCACCATTCTCCCACTATGCAGCGCATTGGTACCCAAATACATGCACCATTCTGGCAGCATTCTCCCACTATGCAGCGCATTGGTACCCAAATACATGCACCATTCTGGCAGCATTCTCCCACTACGCAGCGGGTTGGTACCCAAATACATGCACCATTCTGGCAGCATTCTCCACTATGCAGCGCATTGGTACCCAAATACATGCACCATTCTGGCAGCATTCTCCCACTATGCAGCGCATTGGTACCCAAATACATGCACCATCGCAGCATTCTCCACTATGCAGCGTTGGTACCCAAATACATGCACCATTCTGGCAGCATTCTCCCACTACGCAGCGGGTTGGTACCCAAATACATGCACCATTCTGGCAGCATTCTCCCACTACGCAGCGGTTGGTACCCAAATACATGCACCATTCTCCCACTATGCAGCGCATTGGTACCCAAATACATGCACCATTCTGGCAGCATTCTCCCACTATGCAGCGGGTTGGTACCCAAATACATGCACCATTCTGGCAGCATTCTCCCACTATGCAGCGCATTGGTACCCAAATACATGCACCATTCTCCCACTATGCAGCGTTGGTACCCAATACATGCACCATTCTGGCAGCATTCTCCCACTATGCAGCGCATTGGTACCCAAATACATGCACCATTCTGGCAGCATTCTCCCACTATGCAGGTTGTACCCAAATACATGCACCATTTTCCCACTATGCAGCGGTTGGTACCCAAATACATGCACCATTCTGGCAGCATTCTCCCACTACGCAGCGGTTGGTACCCAAATACATGCACCATTCTGGCAGCATTCTCCCACTATGCAGCGGTTGGTACCCAAATACATGCACCATTCTCCCCTATGCAGCGCATTGGTACCAAATACATGCACCATTCTGGCAACATTCTCCCACTATGCAGCGCATTGGTACCCAAATACATGCACCATTCTGGCAGCATTCTCCCACTACAGCGGGTGGTACCCAAATACATGCACCATTCTCCCACTATGCAGCGCATTGGTACCCAAATACATGCACCATTCTGGCAGCATTCTCCCACTACGCAGCGCATTGGTACCCAAATACATGCACCATTCTGGCAGCATTCTCCCACTATGCAGCGCATTGATACCCAAATACATGCACCATTCTGGCAGCATTCTCCCACTATGCAGCGCATTGGTACCCAAATACATGCACCATTCTGGCAGCATTCTCCCACTATGCAGGCATTGGTACCCAAATACATGCACATTCTCCCACTATGCAGCGCATTGGTACCCAAATACATGCACCATTCTGGCAGCATTCTCCCACTAGCAGCGGTTGTTTGCAGCGTTGGTACCCAAATACATGCACCATTCTGGCAGCATTCTCCCACTATGCAGCGGGTTGGTACCCAAATACATGCAGCATTCTGGCAGCATTCTCCCACTATGCAGTGCATTGATACCCAAATACATGCACCATTCTCCCACTATGCAGCGCATTGGTACCCAAATACATGCACCATTCTGGCAACATTCTGTCCACTATGCAGCGTTGGTACCCAATTGTTTGGTTTCCACTACGCAGCGGTTGGTACCCAAATACATGCACCATTCTGGCAGCATTCTCCCACTACGCAGCGGGTTGGTACCCAAATACATGCACCATTCTGGCAGCATTCTCCCACTATGCAGCGGGTTGGTACCCAAATACATGCAGCATTCTCCCACTATGCAGCGGGTTGGTACCCAAATACATGCACCATTATGGCAGCATTCTCCCACTATGCAGCGCATTGGTACCCAAATACATGCACCATTCTGGCAACATTCTCCCACTACGCAGTGCATTGGTACCCAAATACATGCACCATTCTGGCTACATTCTCCTACTACGCAGCGGGTTGGTACCCAAATACATGCACCATTCTGGCAGCATTCTCCCACTATGCAGCGGGTTGGTACCCAAATACATGCACCATTCTGTCAGCATTCTCCCACTATGCAGCGCATTGGTACCCAAATGCATGCACCATTCTGGCAGCATTCTCCCACTATGCAGCAGGTTGGTACCCAAATACATGCACCATACTGGCAGCATTCTCCCACTACGCAGCGAGTTGGTACCCAAATACATGCACCATTCTGGATGCATTCTCCTACTATGCAGCGCATTGGTACCAAAATACATGCACCATTCTGGCAACATTATCCCACTACACAGCGCATTGGTACACAAATACATGCACCATTCTGGCAACATTCTCCTACTACGCAGCGGGTTAGTACCCAAATACATGCACCATTCTCCCACTATGCAGCGCATTGATACCAAAATACATGCACCATTCTGGCAACATTCTCCCACTATGCAGCGCATTGGTACCCAAATACATGCACCATTCTAGCAGCAATCTCCCACTATGCAGCGCATTGGTACCCAAATACATGCACCATTCTCCCACTATGCAGCGCATTGTTACCCAAATACATGCACCATTCTGGCAGCATTCTCCCACTATGCAGCGCATTGGTACCCAAATACATGCAGCATGCTGGCAGCATTCTCCCACTATGCAGTGCATTGATACCCAAATACATGCACCATTCTCCCACTTTGCAGCGCATTGGTACCCAAATACATGCACCATTCTGGCAACATTCTTCCACTACGCAGCGGGTTGGTACCCAAATACATGCACCAGTCTGGCAGCATTCTCCCACTATGCAGCGCATTGGTACCCAAATACATGCACCATTCTGGCAGCATTCTCCCACTATGCAGCGCATTGGTACCCAAATACATGCACCATTCTCCCACTACGCAGCGTGTTGGTACCCAAATACATGCACCATTCTGGCAGCATTCTCCCACTACGCAGCTGGTTGGTACCCAAATACATGCACCATTCTGGCAGCATTCTCCCACTACGCAGCGGGTTGGTACCCAAATACATGCACCATTCTGGCAGCATTCTCCCACTATGCAGCGGGTTGGTACCCAAATACATGCAGCATTCTCCCACTATGCAGCGGGTTGGTACCCAAATACATGCACCATTATGGCAGCATTCTCCCACTATGCAGCGCATTGGTACCCAAATACATGCACCATTCTGGCAACATTCTCCCACTACGCAGTGCATTGGTACCCAAATACATGCACCATTCTGGCTACATTCTCCTACTACGCAGCGGGTTGGTACCCAAATACATGCACCATTCTGGCAGCATTCTCCCACTATGCAGCGGGTTGGTACCCAAATACATGCACCATTCTGGCAGCATTCTCCCACTATGCAGCGCATTGGTACCCAAATGCATGCACCATTCTGGCAGCATTCTCCCACTATGCAGCGGGTTGGTACCCAAATACATGCACCATACTGGCAGCATTCTCCCACTACGCAGCGAGTTGGTACCCAAATACATGCACCATTCTGGATGCATTCTCCCACTATGCAGCGCATTGGTACCAAAATACATGCACCATTCTGGCAACATTATCCCACTACGCAGCGCATTGGTACACAAATACATGCACCATTCTGGCAACATTCTCCTACTACGCAGCGGGTTAGTACCCAAATACATGCACCATTCTCCCACTATGCAGCGCATTGATACCAAAATACATGCACCATTCTGGCAACATTCTCCCACTATGCAGCGCATTGGTACCCAAATACATGCACCATTCTAGCAGCAATCTCCCACTATGCAGCGCATTGGTACCCAAATACATGCACCATTCTCCCACTATGCAGCGCATTGTTACCCAAATACATGCACCATTCTGGCAGCATTCTCCCACTATGCAGCGCATTGGTACCCAAATACATGCAGCATGCTGGCAGCATTCTCCCACTATGCAGTGCATTGATACCCAAATACATGCACCATTCTCCCACTTTGCAGCGCATTGGTACCCAAATACATGCACCATTCTGGCAACATTCTTCCACCACGCAGCGGGTTGGTACCCAAATACATGCACCATTCTGGCAGCATTCTCCCACTACGCAGCGGGTTGGTACCCAAATACATGCACCATTCTGGAAGCATTCTCCCACTATGCAGCGGGTTGGTACCCAAATACATGCAGCATTCTCCCACTACGCAGCGGGTTGGTACCCAAATACATGCACCATTCTGGCAGCATTCTCCCACTACGCAGCGCATTGGTACCCAAATACATGCACCATTCTCCCACTATGCAGCGCATTGTTACCCAAATACATGCACCATTCTGGCAGCATTCTCCCACTATGCAGCGCATTGGTACCCAAATACATGCACCATTCTCACAAAATGCAGCGCATTGTTACCCAAATACATGCAGCATTCTGGCAGCATTCTGGCAGCATTCTCCCACTATGCAGTGCATTGATACCCAAATACATGCACCATTCTCCCACTATGCAGCGCATTGGTACCCAAATACATGCACCATTCTGGCAACATTCTTCCACTACGCAGCTGGTTGGTACCCAAATACATGCACCATTCTGGCAGCATTCTCACACTACGCAGCGGGTTGGTACCCAAATACATGCACCATTCTGGCAACATTCTTCCACTACGCAGCGGGTTGGTACCCAAATACATGCACCATTCTGGCAGCATTCTCCCACTACGCAGCGGGTTAGTACCCAAATACATGCACCATTCTGGCAGCATTCTCCCACTATGCAGCGGGTTGGTACCCAAATACATGCAGCATTCTCCCACTACGCAGCGGGTTGGTACCCAAATACATGCACCATTCTGGCAGCATTCTCCCACTACGCAGCGCATTGGTACCCAAATACATGCACCATCCTCCCACTATGCAGCGCATTGTTACCCAAATACATGCACCATTCTGGCAGCATTCTCCCACTATGCAGCGCATTGGTACCCAAATACATGCAGCATTCTGGCAGCATTCTCCCACTATGCAGTGCATTGATACCCAAATACATGCACCATTCTCCCACTATGCAGCGCATTGGTACCCAAATACATGCACCATTCTGGCAACATTCTTCCACTACGCAGCTGGTTGGTACCCAAATACATGCACCATTCTGGCAGCATTCTCCCACTACACAGCGGGTTGGTACCCAAATACATGCACCATTCTGGCAGCATTCTCCCACTATGCAGCGGGTTGGTACCCAAATACATGCAGCATTCTCCCACTACGCAGCGGGTTGGTACCCAAATACATGCACCATTCTGGCAGCATTCTCCCACTATGCAGCGGGTTGGTACCCAAATACATGCACCATTCTGGCAGCATTCTCCCACTATGCAGCGCATTGGTACCCAAATACATGCACCATTCTGGCAGCATTCTCCCACTATGCAGCGGGTTGGTACCCAAATACATGCACCATTCTGGCAGCATTCTCCCACTATGCAGCGCATTGGTACCCAAATACATGCACCATTCTCCCACTATGCAGCGCATTGTTACCAAAATACATGCACCATTCTGGCAGCATTCTCCCACTACGCAGCGGGTTGGTACCCAAATACATGCACCATTCTGGAAGCATTCTCCCACTACGCAGCGGGTTGGTACCCAAATACATGCACCATTCTCCCACTATGCAGCGCATTGGTACCCAAATACATGCACCATTCTGGCAGCATTCTCCCACTATGCAGCGCATTGGTACCCAAATACATGCACCATTCTGGCAACATTCTCCCACTACGCAGCGGGTTGGTACCCAAATACATGCACCATTCTGGCAGCATTCTCCCACTATGCAGCGCATTGGTACCCAAATACATGCACCATTCTGGCAGCATTCTCCCACTATGCAGCGCATTGGTACCCAAATACATGCACCATTCTGGCAGCATTCTCCCACTATGCAGCGCATTGGTACCCAAATGCATGCACCATTCTGGCAGCATTCTCCCACTATGCAGCGGGTTGGTACCCAAATACATGCACCATACTGGCAGCATTCTCCCACTACGCAGCGAGTTGGTACCCAAATACATGCACCATTCTGGATGCATTCTCCCACTATGCAGCGCATTGGTACCAAAATACATGCACCATTCTGGCAACATTATCCCACTACGCAGCGCATTGGTACACAAATACATGCACCATTCTGGCAACATTCTCCTACTACGCAGCGGGTTAGTACCCAAATACATGCACCATTCTCCCACTATGCAGCGCATTGATACCAAAATACATGCACCATTCTGGCAACATTCTCCCACTATGCAGCGCATTGGTACCCAAATACATGCACCATTCTAGCAGCAATCTCCCACTATGCAGCGCATTGGTACCCAAATACATGCACCATTCTCCCACTATGCAGCGCATTGTTACCCAAATACATGCACCATTCTGGCAGCATTCTCCCACTATGCAGCGCATTGGTACCCAAATACATGCAGCATGCTGGCAGCATTCTCCCACTATGCAGTGCATTGATACCCAAATACATGCACCATTCTCCCACTTTGCAGCGCATTGGTACCCAAATACATGCACCATTCTGGCAACATTCTTCCACCACGCAGCGGGTTGGTACCCAAATACATGCACCATTCTGGCAGCATTCTCCCACTACGCAGCGGGTTGGTACCCAAATACATGCACCATTCTGGAAGCATTCTCCCACTATGCAGCGGGTTGGTACCCAAATACATGCAGCATTCTCCCACTACGCAGCGGGTTGGTACCCAAATACATGCACCATTCTGGCAGCATTCTCCCACTACGCAGCGCATTGGTACCCAAATACATGCACCATTCTCCCACTATGCAGCGCATTGTTACCCAAATACATGCACCATTCTGGCAGCATTCTCCCACTATGCAGCGCATTGGTACCCAAATACATGCACCATTCTCACAAAATGCAGCGCATTGTTACCCAAATACATGCAGCATTCTGGCAGCATTCTGGCAGCATTCTCCCACTATGCAGTGCATTGATACCCAAATACATGCACCATTCTCCCACTATGCAGCGCATTGGTACCCAAATACATGCACCATTCTGGCAACATTCTTCCACTACGCAGCTGGTTGGTACCCAAATACATGCACCATTCTGGCAGCATTCTCACACTACGCAGCGGGTTGGTACCCAAATACATGCACCATTCTGGCAACATTCTTCCACTACGCAGCGGGTTGGTACCCAAATACATGCACCATTCTGGCAGCATTCTCCCACTACGCAGCGGGTTAGTACCCAAATACATGCACCATTCTGGCAGCATTCTCCCACTATGCAGCGGGTTGGTACCCAAATACATGCAGCATTCTCCCACTACGCAGCGGGTTGGTACCCAAATACATGCACCATTCTGGCAGCATTCTCCCACTACGCAGCGCATTGGTACCCAAATACATGCACCATCCTCCCACTATGCAGCGCATTGTTACCCAAATACATGCACCATTCTGGCAGCATTCTCCCACTATGCAGCGCATTGGTACCCAAATACATGCAGCATTCTGGCAGCATTCTCCCACTATGCAGTGCATTGATACCCAAATACATGCACCATTCTCCCACTATGCAGCGCATTGGTACCCAAATACATGCACCATTCTGGCAACATTCTTCCACTACGCAGCTGGTTGGTACCCAAATACATGCACCATTCTGGCAGCATTCTCCCACTACACAGCGGGTTGGTACCCAAATACATGCACCATTCTGGCAGCATTCTCCCACTATGCAGCGGGTTGGTACCCAAATACATGCAGCATTCTCCCACTACGCAGCGGGTTGGTACCCAAATACATGCACCATTCTGGCAGCATTCTCCCACTATGCAGCGGGTTGGTACCCAAATACATGCACCATTCTGGCAGCATTCTCCCACTATGCAGCGCATTGGTACCCAAATACATGCACCATTCTGGCAGCATTCTCCCACTATGCAGCGGGTTGGTACCCAAATACATGCACCATTCTGGCAGCATTCTCCCACTATGCAGCGCATTGGTACCCAAATACATGCACCATTCTGGCAGCATTCTCCCACTATGCAGCGCATTGGTACCCAAATACATGCACCATTCTGGCAGCATTCTCCCACTACGCAGCGGGTTGGTACCCAAATACATGCACCATTCTGGCAGCATTCTCCCACTACGCAGCGGGTTGGTACCCAAATACATGCACCATTCTGGCAGCATTCTCCCACTATGCAGCGCATTGGTACCCAAATACATGCACCATTCTCCCACTATGCAGCGCATTGGTACCCAAATACATGCACCATTCTGGCAACATTCTCCCACTACGCAGCGGGTTGGTACCCAAATACATGCACCATTCTGGCAGCATTCTCCCACTATGCAGCGCATTGGTACCCAAATACATGCACCATTCTGGCAGCATTCTCCCACTATGCAGCGCATTGGTACCCAAATACATGCACCATTCTCCCACTACGCAGCGCGTTGGTACCCAAATACATGCACCATTCTGGCAGCATTCTCCCACTACGCAGCGGGTTGGTACCCAAATACATGCACCATTCTGGCAGCATTCTCCCACTACGCAGCGGTTTGGTACCCAAATACATGCACCATTCTCCCACTATGCAGCGCATTGGTACCCAAATACATGCACCATTCTGGCAGCATTCTCCCACTATGCAGCGGGTTGGTACCCAAATACATGCACCATTCTGGCAGCATTCTCCCACTACGCAGCGAGTTGGTACCCAAATACATGCACCATTCTGGCAGCATTCTCCCACTATGCAGCGCATTGATACCCAAATACATGCACCATTCTCCCACTATGCAGCGCATTGATACCCAAATACATGCACCATTCTGGCAGCATTCTCCCACTATGCAGCGGGTTGGTACCCAAATACATGCACCATTCTGGCAGCATTCTCCCACTATGCAGCGCATTGGTACCCAAATACATGCACCATTCTGGCAACATTCTTCCACTACGCAGCGGGTTGGTACCCAAATACATGCACCATTCTGGCAGCATTCTCCCACTACGCAGCGGGTTGGTACCCAAATACATGCACCATTCTGGCAGCATTCTCCCACTATGCAGCGGGTTGGTACCCAAATACATGCACCATTCTCCCACTACGCAGCGGGTTGGTACCCAAATACATGCATCATTCTCCCACTATGCAGCGGGTTGGTACCCAAATACATGCACCATTCTGGCAGCATTCTCCCACTATGCAGCGCATTGGTACCCAAATACATGCAGCATTCTCCCACTATGCAGCGCATTGGTACCCAAATACATGCATTTGGGCATTCTCCTACTATGCAGCGGGTTGGTACCCAAATACATGCAGCATTCTGGCAGCATTCTCCCACTATGCAGTGGGTTGGTACCCAAATACATGCACCATTCTGGGTTTCCCACTATGCAGCGCATTGGTACCCAAATACATGCACCATTCTGGCTTTTCCACTATGCAGCGGGTTGTTACCAAAATACATGCACCATTCTGGCAGCATTCTCCCACTACGCAGCGGGTTGGTACCCAAATACATGCACCATTCTGGAAGCATTCTCCCACTACGCAGCGGGTTGGTACCCAAATAC
>CM026391.1:42258718-42276218 GCA_014843695.1 Archivesica marissinica
TGGATTTATACACGGGTATATAGCACTGTAACAATGGATTTATACACGTGTATATAGCACTATAACAATGGATTTATACACGGGTATATAGCACTGTAACAATGGATTTATACACGGGTATATAGCACTTTAACAATGGATTTATACACGTGTATATAGCACCGTAACAATGGATTTATACACGTGTATATAGCACTATAACAATGGATTTATACACGGCTATATAGCACTGTAACAATGGATTTATACACGTGTATATAGCACTGTAACAATGGATTTATACACGGGTATATAGCACTGTAACAATGGATTTATACACACGGGTATATAGCACTGTAACAATGGATTTATACACGTGTATATAGCACTGTAACAATGGATTTATACACGTGTATATAGCACTGTAACAATGGAGTTATACACGTATATAGCACTGTACCATGGATTGATACACCGGTATATATGCACTGTAACAAGGATTTATACACGTGTATATAGCACTGTAACTGGATTTATAACGGGTATATAGCACTGTACCATGGATTTATACACGGGTATATAGCACTGTAACATGGATTTATACCGGGTATATAGCACTGTAACAATGGATTTATAAGGGTATATAGCACTGTAACAATGGATTTATAATGGTATAGCACTGTAACAATGGATTTATACACGGTACATAGCACTGTAACAATGGATTTATACACGGATATATAGCACTATAACAATGGATTTATACACGGGTATATAGAACTATAACAATGGATTGATAAATGGGTATATAGCACTGTAACAATGGATTTATACACGGGTATATAACACTGTAACAATGGATTTATACAACACGTGTATATAGCACTATAACAATGGATTTATACACGGTTATATAGCACTATAACAATGGATTTATACACGGGTATGTAGTACTATAACAATGGATTTATACATGGGTATATAGCACTGTATCAATGGATTTATTCACGTGTATATAGCACTATAACAATGGAATTATACACGGGTATATATCACTATAGCAATGGATATATATACGGTATATAGCAGTGTAACAATGGATTTATACACGGCTATATAGCACTGCAACAATGGATTTATACACGTGTATATAGCACTATAACAATGGATTTATACACGGGTATATAGCACTATAACAATGGATTTATACACGTGTATATAGCACTATAACAATGGATTTATACACGGGTATATAGCACTATCACAATGGATTTATACACGTGTATATAGCACTGTAACAATGGATTTATTCACGGCTATGTAGCACTATAACAATGGATTTATACACCTGTATATAGCACTGTAACAATGGATTTATACACGGGTATGTAGCATTATAACAATGGATTTATACACGGGTATATAGCACTGTAACAATGGATTATACATGGGTATATAGCACTGTAACAATGGATTTATACACGTGTATATAGCACTGTAACAATGGATTTATACACGGGTATATAGCACTGTAACAGTGGATTTATACACGGGTATATAGCACTGTAACAATGGATTTATACACGTGTATATATCACTGTAGCAATGGATTTATACACGGGTATATAGAACTGTAACAATGGATTTATACACGGGTATATAGCACTGTAACAATGGATTGATACACGGGTATATAGCACTATAACAAAGGATTTATACACGGGTATAAAGCACTGTAACAATGGATTTATACACGTGTATATAGCACTATAACAAAGGATTTATACACGGCTATATAGCACTGTAACAATGGATTTATACACTGGTATATAGACCTGTAACAATGGATTTATACACGGGTATATAGCACTGTAACAATGGATTTATACACGGGTATATAGCACTGTAACAATGGATTAATAACGTTTGTGTTGTTTATGGGTATATAGCACTGTAACAATGGATTTATACACGGGTATATAGCCTGTAACAATGGATTTATACACGGGTATATAGCACTGTAGCAATGGATTTATACACGGGTATATAGCTGTAACATGGATTTATACACGGTATATAGCACTGTAACAATGGATTTATACACGGGTATATAGCACTGTAACAATGGATTTATAAATGGGTATATAGCACTGTAACAATGGATTTATAAATGGGTATATAGCACTGTAACAATGGATTTATACACGGGTATATAGCACTGTAACAATGGATTTATACACGGTACATAGCACTGTAACAATGGATTTATACACGGATATATAGCACTATAACAATGGATTTATACACGGGTATATAGAACTATAACAATGGATTGATAAATGGGTATATAGCACTGTAACAATGGATTTATACACGGGTATATAACACTGTAACAATGGATTTATACACGTGTATATAGCACTATAACAATGGATTTATACACGGTTATATAGCACTATAACAATGGATTTATACACGGGTATGTAGTACTATAACAATGGATTTATACATGGGTATATAGCACTGTAACAATGGATTTATACACGTGTATATAGCACTATAACAATGGATTTATACACGGGTATATAGAACTGTAACAATGGATTTATACACGGGTATATAGCACTATAACAATGGATTTATACACGGTATATATCACTATAGCAATGGATATATAGGTTTGTGGTTTGTGGTTTCACGTGTATATAGCACTATACAATGGATTTATACACGGGTATATAGCACTATAACAATGGATTTATACACGTGTATATAGCACTATAACAATGGATTTATACACGGGTATATAGCACTATCACAATGGATTTATACACGTGTATATAGCACTGTAACAATGGATTTATTCACGGCTAAGACTATAACATGGATTTATACACTGTATATAGCACTGTACAATGGATTTATACAGGGTATGTAGCATATAACAATGGATTTATACACGGGTATATAGCACTGTAACAATGGATTTACATGGGTATATAGCACTGTAACAATGGATTTATACACGTGTATATAGCACTGTAACAATGGATTTATACACGGGTATATAGCACTGTAACAGTGGATTTATACACGGGTATATAGCACTGTAACAATGGATTTATACACGTGTATATATCACTGTAGCAATGGATTTATACACGGGTATATAGATCTGTAACAATGGATTTATACACGGGTATATAGCACTGTAACAATGGATTGATACACGGGTATATAGCACTATAACAAAGGATTTATACACGGGTATAAAGCACTGTAACAATGGATTTATACACGTGTATATAGCACTATAACAAAGGATTTATACACGGCTATATAGCACTGTAACAATGGATTTATACACTGGTATATAGACCTGTAACAATGGATTTATACACGGGTATATAGCACTGTAACAATGGATTTATACACGGGTATATAGCACTGTAACAATGGATTAATAAATGGGTATATAGCACTGTAACAATGGATTTATACAACACGGGTATATAGCACTGTAACAATGTATTTATACACGTGTATATAGCACTGTAACAATGGATTTATACATGGGTATATAGCACTGTAACAATGGATTTATACACGGGTATATAGCACTGTAACAATGGATTTATACACGGGTATATAGCACTGTAGCAATGGATTTATAAACGGGTATATAGACCTGTAACAATGGATTTATACACTGGTATATAGCACTGTAACAATGGATTTATACACGGGTATATAGCACTGTAACAATGGATTTATAAATGGGTATATAGCACTGTAACAATGGATTTATAAATGGGTATATAGCACTGTAACAATGGATTTATACACGGGTATATAGCACTGTAACAATGGATTTATACACGGTACATAGCACTGTAACAATGGATTTATACACGGATATATAGCACTATAACAATGGATTTATACACGGGTATATAGAACTATAACAATGGATTGATAAATGGGTATATAGCACTGTAACAATGGATTTATACACGGGTATATAACACTGTAACAATGGATTTATATACGTGTATATAGCACTATAACAATGGATTTATACACGGTTATATAGCACTATAACAATGGATTTATACACGGGTATGTAGTACTATAACAATGGATTTATACATGGGTATATAGCACTGTAACAATGGATTTATACACGTGTATATAGCACTATAACAATGGATTTATACACGGGTATATAGAACTGTAACAATGGATTTATACACGGGTATATAGCACTATAACAATGGAATTATACACGGGTATATATCACTATAGCAATGGATATATATACGGTATATAGCACTGTAACAATGGATTTATACACGGCTATATAGCACTGCAACAATGGATTTATACACGTGTATATAGCACTATAACAATGGATTTATACACGGGTATATAGCACTATAACAATGGATTTATACACGTGTATATAGCACTATAACAATGGATTTATACACGGGTATATAGCACTATCACAATGGATTTATACACGTGTATATAGCACTGTAACAATGGATTTATTCACGGCTATGTAGCACTATAACAATGGATTTATACACCTGTATATAGCACTGTAACAATGGATTTATACACGGGTATGTAGCATTATAACAATGGAATGATACACGGGTATATAGCACTGTAACAATGGATTATACATGGGTATATAGCACTGTAACAATGGATTTATACACGTGTATATAGCACTGTAACAATGGATTTATACACGTGTATATAGCACTGTAACAGTGGATTTATACACGGGTATATAGCACTGTAACAATGGATTTATACACGTGTATATAGCACTGTAGCAATGGATTGATACACGGGTATATAGCACTATAACAATGGATTTATACACGGGTATATAGCACTGTAACAATGGATTTATACACGTGTATATAGCACTATAACAATGGATTTATACACGGCTATATAGCACTGTAACAATGGATTTATACACGGGTATATAGACCTGTAACAATGGATTTATACACGGGTATATAGCACTGTAACAATGGATTTATACACGGGTATATAGCACTGTAACAATGGATTAATAAATGGGTATATAGCACTGTAACAATGGATTTATAAATGGGTATATAGCACTGTAACAATGGATTTATACACGGGTATTTAGCACTGTAACAATGGATTTATACACGGAACATAGCACTGTAACAATGGATTTATACACGGATATATAGCACTATAACAATGGATTTATACACGGGTATATAGAACTATAACATTCGATTTATAAATGGGTATATAGCACTGTAACAATGGATTTATACACGGGTATATAACACTATAACGATGGATTTATATACGTGTATATAGCACTATAACAATGGATTTATACACGGTTATATAGCACCATAACAATGAATTTATAAAAGGGTATGTAGTACTATAACAATGGATTTATACATGGGTATAAAGCACTGTAACAATTGATTTATACACGTGTATATAGCACTATAACAATGGATTGATACACGTCTATATAGCACTGCAACAATGGATGTATACACGTGTATATAGCACTATGACAATGGATTTATACACGGCTATATAGCACTATAACAATGGATTTATACACGTGTATATAGCACTATAACAATGGATCTATACACGGGTATACAGCAGTATCACAATGGATTTATACTCGTGTATATAGCACTGTAACAATGGATTGATACACGGCTATGTAGCACTATAACAATGGATTTATACACGTGTATATAGCACTGTAACAATGGATTTATACACGGGTATGTAGCATTATAACAATGGATTTATACACGGGTATATAGCACTGTAACAATGGATTATACATGGGTATATAGCACTGTAACAATGGATTTATACACGTGTATATAGCACTGTAACAATGGATTTATACACGGGTATATAGCACTGTAACAGTGGATTTATACACGGGTATATAGCACTGTATCAATGGATTTATACACGTGTATATAGCACTGTAGCAATGGATTTATACACGGGTATATAGAACTGTAACAATGGATTGATACACGGGTATATAGCACTGTAACAATGGATTGATACACGGGTATATAGCACTATAACAAAGGATTTATACACGGATATAAAGCACTCTAACAATGGATTTATACATGTGTATATAGCACTATAACAAAGGATTTATACACGGCTATATAGCACTGTAACAATGGATTTATACACGGGTATATAGACCTGTAACAATGGATTTATACACGGGTATATAGCACTGTAACAATGGATTTATACACGGGTATATAGCAAAGTAACAATGGATTAATAAATGGGTATATAGTACTGTAACAATGGATTTATAAATGGGTATATAGCACTGTAACAATGGATTTATAGACGGTTATATAGCACTGTAACAATGGATTTATACACGGTACATAGCACTGTAACAATGGATTTATACACGGATATATAGCACTATAACAATGGATTTATACACGGGTATATAGAACTATAACAATGGATTTATAAATGGGTATATAGCACTGTAACAATGGATTTATATACGGGTATATAACACTGTAACGATGGATTTATATACGTGTATATAGCACTATAACAATGGATTTATACACAGTTATATAGCACTATAACAATGGATTTATAAACGGGTATGTAGTACTATAACAATGGATTTATACATGGGTATAAAGCACTGTAACAATTGATTTATACACGTGTATATAGCACTATAACAATGGATTTAAACACGGGTATATATAACTGTAACAATGGATTTATACAAGGGTATATAGCACTTTAACAATGTAATTATACACGGGTATATATCACTATAGCAATGGATATATACACGGTATATAGCACTGTATCAATGGATTTATACACGTCTATATAGCACTGCAACAATGGATGTATACACGTGTATATAGCACTATAACAATGGATTTATACACGGGTATATAGCACTATAACAATGGATTTATACACGTGTATATAGCACTATAACAATGGATCTATACACGGGTATATAGCAGTATCACATTGGATTTATACACGTGTATATAGCACTGTAACAATGGATTTATACACGGCTATGTAGCACTATAACAATGGATTTATACACGTGTATATAGCAATGTAACAATGGATTTATACATTGGTACGTAGCATTATAACAATGGATTGATACACGGGTATATAGCACTGTAACAATGGATTATACACGGGTATATAGCACTGTAACAATGGATTTATACACGGGTATATAGCACTGTAACAATGGATTTATACGCGTTACATAGCACTGTAACAATGGATTTATACACGGATATATAGCACTATAACAATGGATTTATACACGGGTATATAGCACTGTAACAATGGATTTATACACGTGTATATAGCACCGTAACAATGGATTTATACACGTGTATATAGCACTATAACAATGGATTTATACACGGCTATATAGCACTGTAACAATGGATTTATACACTGGTATATAGCACTGTAACAATGGATTTATACACGTGTATATAGCACCGTAACAATGGATTTATACACGTGTATATAGCACTATAACAATGGATTTATACACGGCTATATAGCACTGTAACAATGGATTTATACACTGGTATATAGCACTGTAACAATGGATTTATACACGTGTATATAGCACCGTAACAATGGATTTATACACGTGTATATAGCACTATAACAATGGATTTATACACGGCTATATAGCACTGTAACAATGGATTTATACACTGGTATATAGCACTGTAACAATGGATTTATACACGTGTATATAGCACTGTAACAATGGATTTATACACGGGTATATAGCACTATAACAATGGATTTATACACGGGTATATAGCACTGTAACAATGGATTTGAACACGGGTATATAGCACTGTAACAATGGATTTATACACGGGTATATAGCACTGTAACAATGGATTTATACACGGGTATATAGCACTGTAACAATGGATTTATACACGGTATATAGCACTGTAACAATGGATTTATACACGGGTATATAGCACTGTAACAATGGATTTATACACGGGTGTATAGCACTATAACAATGATTTATACACGGTATATAGCACTATAACAATGGATTTATACACGGGTATATAGCACTGTAACAATGGATTTATACACGGGTATATAGCACTGTAACAATGGATTTATAAATGGGTATATAGCACTATAACAATGGATTTATACACGGGTATATAGCACTGTAACAATGGATTTATACACGGTATATAGCACTGTAACAATGGATTTATACAAGGGTATATAGCACTGTAACAATGGATTTATACACGGGTATATAGCACTATAACAATGGATTTATACACGGGTATATAGCACTGTAACAATGGATTTATACACGGGTATATAGCACTATAACAATGGATTTATACACGGGTATATAGCACTGTAACAATGGATTTATATACGGTATATAGCACTGTAACAATGGATTTATACACGGTTATATAGCACTGTAACAATGGATTTATACACGGGTATGTAGCACTATAACAATGGATTTATACACGGGTATATAGCACTGTAACAATGGATTAATACACGTGTATATAGCACTATAACAATGGATTTATACACGGGTATATATAACTGTAAAAATGGATTTATACACGGGTATATAGCACTATAGCAATGGATATATACACGGTATATAGCACTGTAACAATGGATTTATACACGGCTATATAGCACTGCAGCAATGGATTTATACACGTGTATATAGCACTATAACAATGGATTTATACACGGGTATATAGCACTATAACAATGGATTTATACACGTGTATATAGCACTATTACAATGGATTTATACACAGCTATATAGTACTATAACAATGGATTTATACACGTGTATTTAGCTCTGTAACAATGGATTTATACACGGGTATGTAGCACTATAACAATGGATTTATACATGGGTATATAGCACTGTAACAATGGAGTTATACACGGGTATATAGCACTGTAACAATGGATTTATACACGTGTATATAGCACTGTAACAATGGATTGATACATGGGTATATAGCACTGTAACAATGGATTTATACACGGGTATATAGCACTGTAACAATGGATTTATACACGGGTATATGGCACTGTAGCAATGGATTTATACATGTGTATATAGAACTGTAACAATGGATTTATACACGGGTATATAGCACTGTAACAATGGATTTATACACGGGTATATAGCACTATAACAATGGATTTATACACGGGTATATAGCACTGTAACAATGGATTTATACACGGGTATGTAGCTCTGTAACAATGGATTTATACACGGGTGTATAGCACTATAACAATGGATTTATACACGGTATATAGCACTATAACAATGGATTTATACACGGGTATATAGCACTGTAACAATGGATTTATACACGGGTATATAGCACTGTAACAATGGATTTATACACGGGTATTTAGCACTATAACAATGGATTTATAGACGGATATATAGCACTATAACAATGGTTTTTTATACACGGGTATATAGCACTGTAAAAATGGATTTATACACGGGTATATAGCACTGTAACAATGGATTTATACACGGGTATATAGAACTGTAACAATGGATTTATACACGGGTAAATAGCACTGTAACAATGGATTTATACACGGGTATATAGCACTGTAACAATGGATTTATACACGGGTATATAGCACTATAAAACTGGATTTATACACGGGTATATAGCACTGTAACAATGGATTTATACACGGTATATATCACTGTAACAATGGATCTATACACGGGTGTATAGCACTATAACAATGGATTTATACAAGGGTATATAGTACTCTAACGATAGATTTATACACGGATATATAGCACTGTAACAATGGATTTATACACGGGTATATAGCACTGTAACAATGGATTTATACACGGTATATAGCACTGTAACAATGGATTTATAAACGGGTATATAGCACTGTAACAATGGATTTATACACAGGTATATAGAACTGTAACAATGTATTTATACACGGGTATATAGCACTGTAACAATGGATTTATACACGGGTATATAGCACTGTAACAATGGATTTATACACGGTATATAGCACTGTAACAATGGATTTATACACGGGTATATAGCAGTGTAACAATGGATTTATACACTGGTATATAGTACTGCAGCAATGGATTTATACACCTGTATATAGAACTGTAACAATGGATTTATACACGGGTATATAGCACTGTAACAACGGATTTATACACGGGTGTATAGCACTATCACAATGGATTTATACACGGTATATAGCACTCTAACAATGGATTTATACATGGGTATATAGCACTGTAACAAAGGAATTATACACGGGTATATAGCACTGTAACAATGGATTCATAAATGGGTATATAGCACTGTAACAATGGATTTATAAATGGGTATATAGCACTGTAACAATGGATTTATACACGGGTATATAGCACTGTAACAATGGATTTATACACGGTACATATCACTGTAACAATGGATTAATACACGGATATATAGCACTATAACAATGGATTTATACACGGGTATATAGCACTGTAACAATGGATTTATACACGGGTATATAGAACTATAACAATGGATTTATACACGGGTATATAGCACTGTAACAACGGATTTATACACGGGTGTATAGCACTATCACAATGGATTTATACACGGTATATAGCACTCTAACAATGGATTTATACATGGGTATATAGCACTGTAACAAAGGATTTATACACGGGTATATAGCACTGTAACAATGGATTCATAAATGGGTATATAGCACTGTAACAATGGATTTATAAATGGGTATATAGCACTGTAACAATGGATTTATACACGGGTATATAGCACTGTAACAATGGATTTATACACGGTACATATCACTGTAACAATGGATTAATACACGGATATATAGCACTATAACAATGGATTTATACACGGGTATATAGCACTGTAACAATGGATTTATACACGGGTATATAGAACTATAACAATGGATTTATACACGTGTATATAGCACTGTAACAATGGATTGATAAATGGGTATATAGCACTGTAACAATGGATTTATACACGGGTAAATAGCACTGTAACAATGGATTTATATATGTGTATATAGCACTATAACAATGGATTTATACACGGGTATATAGCACTGTAACAATGGATTTATACACGGGTATGTAGCACTATAACAATGGAATTATACACGGGTATATAGCACTGTAACAATGGATTTATACACGTGTATATAGCACTATAACAATGGATTTATACACGGGTATATAGACCTGTAACAATGGATTTATACACGGGTATATAGCACTATAACAATGGAATTATACACGGGTATATATCACTATAGCAATGGATTTATACACAGTATATAGCACTGTAACAATGGATTTATACACGGTACATATCACTGTAACAATGGATTAATACACGGATATATAGCACTATAACAATGGATTTATACACGGGTATATAGCACTGTAACAATGGATTTATACACGGGTATATAGAACTATAACAATGGATTTATACACGTGTATATAGCACTGTAACAATGGATTGATAAATGGGTATATAGCACTGTAACAATGGATTTATACACGGGTAAATAGCACTGTAACAATGGATTTATATATGTGTATATAGCACTATAACAATGGATTTATACACGGGTATATAGCACTGTAACAATGGATTTATACACGGGTATGTAGCACTATAACAATGGAATTATACACGGGTATATAGCACTGTAACAATGGATTTATACACGTGTATATAGCACTATAACAATGGATTTATACACGGGTATATAGACCTGTAACAATGGATTTATACACGGGTATATAGCACTATAACAATGGAATTATACACGGGTATATATCACTATAGCAATGGATTTATACACAGTATATAGCACTGTAACAATGGATTTATACACGGCTATATAGCACTGCAACAATGGATTTATACACGTGTATATAGCACTATAACAATGGATTTATACACGGGTATATAGCACTATAACAATGGATTTATACACGTGTATATAGCACTATAACAATGTATTAATACACGTGTATATAGCACTGTAACAATGGATTGATACACGGGTATATAGCACTGTAACAATGGATTGATACACGTTTATATAGCACTGTAACAATGGATTTATACACGGGTATATAGCACTGTAACAATGGATTTATACACGTGTATATAGCACTGTAACAATGGATTTATACACTGGTATATAGCACTGTAACAATGGATTTATACACGGGTATATAGCACTGTAACAATGGATTTATTCACGGCTATATAGCACTGCAACAATGGATTTATACACGTGTATATAGCACTATAACAATGGATTTATACACGTGTATATAGCACTATAACAATGGATTTATACACGGGTATATAGAACTATAACAATGGATTTATACACGTGTATATAGCACTGTAACAATGGATGTATACACGGCTATATAGCACTATAACAATGGATTTATACACGTGTATATAGCACTGTAACAATGGATTTATACACGGGTATATAGCACTGTAACAATGGATTGGTACACGTTTATATAGCACTGTAACAATGGATTTATACACGGGTATATAGCACTGTAACAATGGATTTATACACGTGTATATAGCACTGTAACAATGGATTTATACACTGGTATATAGCACTGTAACAATGGATTTATACACGGGTATATAGCACTGTAACAATGGATTTATACACGTGTATATAGCACTGTAACAATGGATTTATACACGGGTATATAGCACTGTAACAATGGATTTATACACGTGTATATAGCATTGTAACAATGGATATATACACGGGTATATAGCACTATTACAATGGATTCATACACGGGTATATAGCACTGTAACAATGGATTTATACACGTGTATATAGCACTGTAACAATGGATTTATACACGGGTATATATAACTGTAACAATGGATTTATACACGGGTAGATAGCACTGTAACAATGGATTTATACACGGGTATATAGCACTGTAACAATGGATTTATACACGGATATATTGCACTGTAACAATGGATTTATACACGGTATATAGCACTATAACAATGGATTTATACACGGGTATGTATCACTGAAACAATGGATTAATAAACGGGTATATAGCACTATAACACTACATGACAATATATACCCGCTCCACTGTTGTAGTAGAACATAACAATATATACTCGCTCCACTAGTGTAGTGGGACATAACAATATATACCCGCTCCACTGTTGTAGTGGAACATAACAATATATACCCGCTCCACTATTGTAGTGGAACATAACAATATATACCCGCTCCACTATTGTAGTAGAACATAACATTATATACCCGCTCCACTATTGTAGTGGAACATAACAATATATACCCGCTCCACTATTGTAGTAGAACATAACAATATATACTCGCTCCACTATTGTAGTAGAACATAACAATATATACCCGCTCCACTGTTGTAGTGGGACATAACAATATATACCCGCTCCACTATTGTAGTGGGACATAACAATATATACCCGCTCCACTAGTGTAGTGGGACATAACAATATATACCCGCTCCACTAGTGTAGTGGAACATAACAATATATACCCGCTCCACTATTGTAGTAGAACATAACAATATATACCCGCTCCACTAGTGTAGTGGAACATAACAATATATACCCGCTCCACTAGTGTAGTGGGACATAATAATATATACCCGCTCCACTATTGTAGTGGGACATAACAATATATACCCGCTCCACTATTGTAGTGGGACATAACAATATATACCCGCTCCACTATTGTAGTGGAACATAACAATATATACCCGCTCCACTATTGTAGTGGGACATAACAATATATACCCGCTCCACTATTGTAGTGGGACATAACAATATATACCCGCTCCACTATTGTAATGGGACATAACAATATATACCCGCTCCACTAGTGTAGTGGAACATAACAATATATACCCGCTCCACTAGTGTAGTGGAACATAACAATATGTACCCGCTCCACTAGTGTAGTGGGACATAATAATATATACCCGCTCCACTATTGTAGTGGGACATAACAATATATACCCGCTCCACTATTGTAGTGGGACATAACAATATATACCCGCTCCACTATTGTAATGGGACATAACAATATATACCCGCTCCACTAGTGTAGTGGAACATAACAATATAACCCGTTCCACTATTGTACAATATATGGCCGCTCCACTATTGTAGATGATACCAATAGGTTTCTCAAAGTCGGGGACCTCAGAAACAATTTCAATAAATGTATACATGCATGCATTAATATATACATCGTGACACGAACTTGCAAACTCAACTTCTACAGATCGACTGTCAGAGTCCTGGACACACAACAGGAATATATATAATAATTATATTACATGAATGAGATAAGCATCTTCCTAAATATTTTCTTATTCAGATTGGCATAACCTTAAAATGATACCGACGTACACAGTCTACACACTCTAATCTACACACTTTAATATACACACTCTCATAGATTGTGATTCCCAACTTTACCCTGTGCGAATGTTTCTCATGTGGTCAATTTGGTATAAAATATCTAAAGCAAAACGTAAAATCAGTACAATATTTTTCTTATTTTTAAAATAAAGTGATTCCCAACTAAAACCGAAACAGGATTGTGGGACTAGTTCACGGTTGCTTCAGCGAGACCATGGTCTCAGACCAATGACAATGCATGCAATGACGTAACGCCAGAATGTATACACCAATCAACGTCACCTACATAAGCGAGACTAATGACAATATCGATGCCAGACGGATCAGTAGTCGTTCGATCCCCCGTCTGACCCTAATATAATTAACAGTCTTTCAGATGGGACGTTAAACCAAGGTCTCGTGTCGGTGCTTTACACCGTGCACGTAAAAGAACCAGAGGAGACTCTGGAATGGATCACTGTCTGTATCATTGCACTATCCTCCAAAATCTAAAATGACTAATCTCTTCAGGAGGCGTCGCTCATATGGGCAACCGGTAGCGACGATAACTAAACGTAAAACATCCATGGCATAGTTAATAATGGGCACAAGAGGTCAACCAATTCACGGAATCACAAACAGTTTGTAGGATACGGTATTGTCAGCCCAATAAGGTTTTTCTCAATCACACGAACGACTGCAAATGCATGCCAAACCATTAATAACGTTAACTGATAATTGGTTGTTTTTTTCAGATGCATTATTGATAAATCACTGCTTAATTTGATTAATTTATACAAATTTATTTGAGCTCGATTGTGAAACAAGTTCTTACGACTTATATTAATCACTCTCGAGACCTCATTCCTGATGGAATCCATCGCCACGAAGGGGAGAGAAGAGACAACGTGGCATTTAAGTGCCTTGCCGAACGGCACAATCGTAACGGCTCCAGCGAGGCTAGAACTTCGCACCTGAAGCGAACGCGCATCAACTGCTCTATCAATTAATTTGATTTGTGGGTGTTGTGCCCCGCCACAGTAGTGGAGTTGTCATAAGACAACGAAGCTCGTCTGAAGGCAACCAGTAAATCAATATGGCCAAACAATAAAATGTGCCTTAAGTTTGTGGCTGTAGGGGCATACAATTCAACATCATATAAAGTGTGCTGACTCATTTGTGAAATTTGGAAGTATCGGAAATTAACGAGATCCTCGGACTGGGTAGTATGTGATATGGTACGGTGGTCGCCATATCGGACAGGTGGGGTTTCTCCGGGTACTCCGGTTTCCTCCCACACTAAAGACCACATATACGCTTTCATCCGCGCCAACGAGAGTGATTAATATAAGTTATTAAAACTTTCTTCGCAATCCTTGTAAAATAAATAAATTTTAAACTTTCAATTAACGAGATAGTTAAGTTTTCGAAAAGGCTCGTTTTCTATGGCTTGACCTTGGCTTGGAAAACATAATGCAGCAGCGAATAAAGCTGGATGATGGTATGAATGCATACATGAAATATCGAAGATCTCCATTGAGGGAAACAGAAATTATTAACCATTGACGAGAAGATCAGATTATCTGTTGAACACCTCTAGCTCGTCCTGCAATTTCGAGCTAAAATAGATCAGATCAATCCCCGGAAAGACACTTATTAAACAAACACCCTTTTCATGAAACATGGCACACAAATTGCACCAATATAATTATTTATACCCCCTCCATAACTCAACCCATTTGTGTATCCCCCGAGACATCGTATTCTGGAGATATACTGTTGAGAACGATATACATTACTTGAGCTTTTCAACTTTTCTTTTCTCGCCTACTATCCAGTTGTGAATGGTGTTTTTAATCTTCTTCCAATGGAGTGTGGCGACTTTCTCGATGGATATAGCGAGTGAGTATTTGGTTTAACGGCGCATCAGCACTCTGTGTATATAAAAGTTTGAATTCATCAGTTATTTGCATTGTTTGACAGTAAAGGAATGTAAAGCAAATGTAACCGAACTCAAACCGAGAAGACTTTGTCTTAGTCCTTTGTGGAAATAGACGTATAACAACAGACAGAGGTAGATGAAATGTAGATATAAATATAACAACACACAGAGGTAATATGTGTGGATGAAATGTAGATATAAATATAACAACACACAGAGGTAATATGTGTCGATGAAATGTAGATATAAATATAACAACAGACAGAGGTAAGATGTGTGGATGAAATGTAGATATAAATATAACAACAGACAGAGGTAATATGTGTGGATGGAATGTAGATATAAATATAACAACACACAGAGGTAATATGTGTGGATGGAATGTAGATATAAATATAACAACACACAGAGGTAAGATGTGTGGATGGAATGCAGATATAAATATAACAACACACAGAGGTAATATGTGTGGATGGAATGTAGATATAAATATAACAACACACAGAGGTAATATGTGTGGATGGAATGTAGATATAAATATAACAACACACAGAGGTAATATGTGTGGATGGAATGTAGATATAAATATAACAACACACAGAGGTAATATGTGTGGATGGAATGTAGATATAAATATAACAACACACAGAGGTAATATGTGTGGATGGAATGTAGATATAAATATAACAACACACAGAGGTAATATGTGTGGATGGAATGTAGATATAAATATAACAACACACAGAGGTAATATGTGTGGATGGAATGTAGATATAAATATAACAACACACAGAGGTAATATGTGTGGATGAAATGTTGATATAATAAGTACATGTATAACAACAGACAATGTAGACATATCAAAAATAAAAAAACAGAACAATGCCTAATGGAGACAGACAATTTACATAGCAAAAGGGTC
>CM026391.1:42281218-42319215 GCA_014843695.1 Archivesica marissinica
GATTTCCACATTTAGCATAGGTAGGCATTGAACAGCTGATCAAAAATTACTCAAATGTCATGACTTCTTAGCAAGTCATACGGATTGATGAATAGACGAAGGTAAAACTATTTACCACCTACACTATCGTAAAACAAAACAACAAGAGCATGATCTGAGAAGAACACCGGTCGGAGAGATACCCTGACATTACAATATATTAAAATGATGGTGAGGTACATCGCCAAATGGCAGAATGTCACCGATATTTACACACCCATATGTTGCTAGCATAACATAGTGAGGTACATTTGTACATCACATAATATTATCGTGACATTTAGAGGTACATCACCAAATGACAGAATGTCACCGAGATTTCCACACCCATATATGTTGGCATACCATAGTTAGGTACATCTGTACATACATAATGTTATAGTGACATTTATCCCGAATGTATATAAGTCCTTTTAGTTGGAATAATTTGTTTTTATTGTTATTTTCTACAAATTTATAAATTTATTTTAGATCGATTGCGAAACAAGTTTTTGCAACTTATATTACTCGCTCTCGATACCTCATTCCTAATAGAATCCATCGTCGTCAGGAGGGAAGAAGACAATGTAAAATTTAAATGCTTTGCCTAAGGGCACACTCGTAACAGCTACAGCTTGGCGAACTCCGTGCTGTTCGCACCTGAAGCGAGACGCTACCACAGCGCTATCACGACTTCCACTTCAATAACAAGATGTTACCGTATGGTAACTGTGATTTTATAAAAATGTTAATTGATTGAAAACATTTTTGAGAATAAAGTACCCATCGGATATACAGAATACACTTAGTATCATTTGATCATATCGGTAAAACCAAGTTGTCAGTAAAACTATAAGACAAGGATGCAGTGACTTGCCATATGCATACATTAATACAAACACTTTCAAGTAGTAAGTTTACTTGCACATCAAACAATTTAGTAGACAAATAGTCAGGTAGTGGGTTTGATTACACAGCACACATGTGCACACAAGAGTCACGAAGATGTGTATACACCGAATTACCAAGTTAGTTTGTTTACACAAAAGAGATTTGCTACACACAGAGTCATGACGTTTGTTGATTTACACAAAAGAGATTTGCTACACACAGAGACATGACGTTTGTTGATTTACACAAAAGATATTTGCTACATACAGAGTCACGAACTGAGTTTGATTGCTCATGAAACAATCAGTAAAACACACATAGCAACAAGTAGTGAGTTGGCATCGGAATAAATTAAAACAAACACACTTTTAACTAGTGCGTTTGCATAATAATGTTCATTAGTACATGTGTACATTTATAAAAGTAATCCATTAAGTGGCGAGAAGTTAAACAGGCATTTGGAAAATTGAGCATCTTTCTCATACCATGTGATATGGAACCAATGTCTTCTATCTGTTCTTCATCTGAATTGTCCATCTGTTCTTCCCGTGGTGGTGAGGGCAGACCCGGGGTAGAGAGCATCGGAGTGACCTGGGCCCGAGGTTATAAAATGTTCTCAGATCTCAAACTTGAGCTCAAGAGATTTGATTGGTAGATTCTGAGTTTTACTGTCAGCTGAATAAATTAGAGTGTTGAGATTGGAGAAAGTTTTATACGCTCTGAGCCAGGGGGACAGCATCTTTATTCCCGAAATCATTATGTGTCCAAACAGGTATAAATTTAATATGTCTTGTTACAAATCAACGCAGACTCTATGTCAACAAACTTGTTCTGCAGAAGTAACAACAATCCTGGAGTGAATCATTTCTTTTCTAAAGAAAAAAAGGGCCAAAACGTTGAAAAGCATTGAGTAACCTGAGTAACTATTGAATGGGTAATGATTTAATGAGCAAAATAAGTACCATCAGACTTAGTGAGCAAGCAAAGCTGGGCCAGTGAGCAAGCAACTGCGCCAGTGAGCAACCAAAACTGGGCCAGTGAGCAAGCAAAACTGGGCCAGTGAGCAAGCAAAACTGCGCCAGTGAGCAAGCAAAACTGGGCCAGTGAGCAAGCAAAACTGCGCCAGTGAGCAAGCAAAACTGGGCCAGTGAGCAAGCAAAACTGGGCCAGTGAGCAAGCAAAACTGGGCCAATGCTATTATAATATGGCATATCTATATATATCTATATATATCATCTTAGATTTAAGTTTTGTGGATGTTGGATGAGATGATAGGTTTAATTTTTAAGCAATATACTCAAGTTTCTTGAGGTATTTACATTATAATGTTTTGGAATATAATTGATTACTATATGGAATTTTACTATTCAAAATGTATCAAGTTTTATTAACACTACCAAATCACTTGCTGCTTAAAATAAATAAATAAATAGACACAATGGTTTGTATTTATGAGAATATATTTAACTATCTTCTCAGTAATAACATCTTAATCGTACAATTAATACAACTTGTGAAACACGTAGTAAATTTATCGTCACCAAGAGTTACCAACATGGCCGACGCCCTGAGATAATTGTTAGTTGTTAATGCGTGTAGTGCAAGATACGCAAGAGCCAGGAATGCAATCCAGCTCCCTGGATCTTCAACGTGCCCGATGTAAAGCACCGATACACGGGACCTTCATTTAACGTCTCATCCGAGATAACAAGTAAAGAGATTAATTAGTTGGGTGGGAGATACATTGTATGTCTAATAAGAGAAAAGAAACGTGTGCGATTTCATTCAGACACACTAACGGGACTAGCTTCCAAGGATAATTGGAGCGTACCTGTGAAAAGATCAGTGACTTTTGCTGACATAATTAAAACTATTGGAACGCCGTCCAAGCCCCGTTGTAACGGTATTCCGGTTAGGATAACACAACGAGGATGTGGTGATGAGGGGTTCACTGAATTCCAGAAAAAAACGGACAAAACACTATTTTGTTGGAGGATACAAAATGGGCGTAACAGAGGCGAACATTGTGAAGTATGTCACTAGACGTGGTCCAAAAGTGACAATGGTCCGAATTTGTCCATGCCGACGAAATCCCAATTATATCCGTTTAAACGTGGAGGCTGATGACAATTCATCCCTTGTGGAGACCAATGGGTTCTGGCCCCCGGAGGTTTACTGTAAACCATGGAACACACATGATGAGCGCCTACGTATGCGCAATAACGCTAACATGGGTCCTCGTCAACATAAATGGAATGCGCATTATCAACAAAGACCATACAGTGATAGGCAGTTTAACAGATATCGTGATCTTGGTCCATATAGTGATTACTATGTAGATTACAACAGGTATTCTAATCTCGAGGTCGACGTGGCACTGTGATGATTACAATGGATCACTTAAATATACTTACCTGGAATGTCACGGGACTAATGTCCAGTAGCTCATATCTCTGTGATATATTACATAGCCAAAATATTGACGTGTGTGGTATTTCTGAACACTGGTTACTAGAGAAAAACTTAAATTTTATTAACACAATAGATACTCATTATATATGTGTAGCATCTGTAGACAATGACTGTTCGCTAACTACCAACAGAACATTTGGGAAAGGTGGAGTTGCCCTCCTCTGGCATATAAAACTTGACAAGATCATCACGCCCTTGTCTCTTAATGATGACCGCATTGTAGGCATACAGGTGCAAATATCGCCTGATAACTTCATGTTTATTTTTCAGGTGTATCTACCATGCAGTAATCACTCGATTGCATATTTTAGGGAATATATATACACGTTAAATAGTATGTATTATATGTATTCAGAGCATGGTACAGTTATCTTTTTAGGCGATTTCAACTCGAAAGTTGTTCAACAGTCGATGCACTCGTACAGAGACATTTATTTCTCTAATTTTTTAAACGATACTAATTTGGTGGCAATAGATACTTTACCTTTATGTAAGGGAGCTAACTCAACCTTTGTGTCATATGATGGTCAATCAGAAAGTTTGATCGACCATATTTGCGTACCAATTGAAAAATTGGATTGCATTAAATATTGCGAGATCATCGACGATCACTGTCTAAATGTTTCTAACCATCGACCAGTTATGTGTTGTCCTATTATTATGTATGCTAATGATTACTGTGTTACAAACCGTATTAACTGGAATAAGGTCTCTGAGGCTGAGTATAATTGCTATGAAAATACATCTCATCGCCGAATGATATCGACAGCATATACACCAATATCGTTACTGCTGTTCAGGAAGCGTCGACAGCATCTATGCGTAAACGAACATTTAAGCATTTCTTAAAGCCTTACTGGACTAAAAACTTAACGCTTCTGCAGAAAAATATAAGTCGTTTACGTCATATATGGTTGTCTGAAGGAAAACCGCGTGGCTTTAGCCAATCTTACTGCAATTATAAAGACGCAAAGCGCGAATTTAGACGCACGCATAGACGTATCGTCGAAACGTTCATGCGGGATCAAGACGATGAGGTGAAGTTGACCAGAAGCAATTTTGGCGCATAATTAATAGGAAATGCAAAGGTTGCAATAAAGCTGGCTGTGAAATTAAAGTTTGGCAGTGTCATGTACCGCGATGCGTTATCACAGACCAGTGGAAACAATATTTCGCAGACTTATATACTCCTGACGAAAATGCAAATTACAATTCAGCATGGAAAAATACTGTTGATGACACGGTTCATAGCTTACAGTCCCCTATAGATAGTGCCACAAGCAATGTATATCTTAATACGTCAATTCCGCCAGCTCTTTTAGCCGACTTATTGCGTAAATGCAAAAAAGGTAAAATGCCCGGTTATGATAATGTTTTCTATGAGCATTTGATTCATGGTGGTAACACCTTAATATTAGTTCTAGCACGTCTGTACTCGACAATGCTAAAATGTAGTTATGTACCCCCATACATGAACCGGGGCGTAATTGTGACGCTACACAAGGGCGGTCGTAAAAGAAAACATGATCCACATAATTACCGCGCTATTACATTAACCTCTACAATATTAAAGTTGTATGAAAGTGTTCTTTTAACCCGTGCAGGGGATGATATCCTGAAATATCTAAGTCCTCAGCAAGGTGGCTTCCAACAACAACTAGGCTGTATAATGACATCGTTTTCCTTAAGGGAGTCAATATCATTTGCAAAAGAGCACCACAGCAAGGCCTTCATTTGTTACTTAGATTGTCGCTAGGCATTTGACCGTGTCTGGCATACTGGTCTAATTTATAAACTAGAGGCGTGTGGTCTAGACCATCTCACATTCAAATCTTTTGTATCCCTCTATAGTAACATGAATAGTTGTGTCCGCAATCAGTCATTCACATCGGAGTGGTTCCCCGTTAGGCAGGGTACCAGACAGGGAGGGAAGAGTTCCCCTCTCCTTTTTTTTACTTTACATAAATGGCCTAATACAGGAGTTAGAAAACTCTAAGCTAGGCTTTTGTATATATAATTTTTAACATTTGTAGTCCAACAGTTGCTGATGACATGATTCTATTCTCCATGTCCAAGTACGGACTAGATCAGATGTTACAAATATGTTATGAATATTCATTAAAATGGAGGTTTGAATACAATGCCAAGAAATGCTCTGTCGTTGTGTACAATGAAACAAAACATGAGTTTGATCAATCAGATAGGTCATGGAAACTTGGTGATCAAACTATCACTGAAGACATCCAATATACTCACCTGGGGATTATATGTAACAAGTACTGCTCATTAAATGACAATATTCACTCGGCAAGTATCAAACTCCGTGGTACCCTACTTAACATTTCCAATAGTGGTGTTGGATCTGGGAACCTAAACATATTCAGTCTCACAAAACTGTATAGGACAGTAGTATTGCCGACATCCCTATACGGGTGTGAACTGTGGAGCTATCTTACATCCGCCAATATCCTTGGAATCGAACGAGCCCATAGATTTTGCATGAAATATAAACGTATCTTTATAAACAGGTTGGTACGCTATAAATCTTGCATTGAAAGACAAAGCCTTGGGTTTATTCCTGATGTGCTTGGATTACTTAGGAAGTATGATCTCATGCATTATGTAGATATCTTTCTTGAAACTGCATACTTTCCATCGAAATATCAATGGAAATATATTCTTAAACAGAATGTATATGGAATTGATTCCGAAAAAGGTACTATATCAGCATGTAGCTCCTTGCCTACAGGTATTGGTAAAACTATATTCCAAAAACAGGAACATTGTACTATCTGGTAAATTCCCAAGCGGAAAAAATTACTGTTTCACAGCTATATATGTACTGTGTAGATTACTTTCTTTCTCACGTCCTGAGTTATGCACACAATGCGATAAATGTGTTGTGAATTTAGTTGTTCATAAGCTGTTATTATGTACATCTCAGGATAAATTAAGAAAGTGCTTATGGCAGAACATAAGTTGTGTGACTGGTATTAAGACATACATTGATTTTATCAAACAACCACCCGAGACACAGATATATGATATGCTTGCAGGACTGGAGACACATGAACTTCCAGACACCGCAAGCGAAACACTTATGATAATATGTTTTAGGGCATTCTGGCAAATGCTCCAAACTTAAGGTTGTGGTAAATCAGTAATCTAAACATGTTTGCTTCTATTTAAATAGTGTTGCTTTTAGGTACCTGAACCGTTTTCTTTACTGAAGAATGGTGTTCCGGTTATAAACACTGTAACAGCTTTTGTGTGCGCTACCATCATCTCTTTCCCTTGCATTTCGTTTCGGCAAGTAATGATGATCGATATACACTAATTAATAGCTGCATGGTTATGTCAGTTCTTATGACCATTATTGTACACTTGTACTACTTTGTATATATGTATGTTTATATGTGTCCATATAAAACGTGTAATTGTATATTATGTATGTTCACTTGTGCTCTTCATGTATATGGAGGTAATAAAAGGATTATTATTATTATTATACATTTTACCTCTATTAAGCAGCCACCTGTGCTAAGCAGCCACTTTTTGTGATTCGCTTGGCTGGCTGCTTAAGGCAGGTTTGACTGTATACACATTATTACAAGCCTACCTTCTACATCACAGCAATCGGCATCAGCATTGTTTGCAAGGTGCTCCTGTTCCACAACAAATGGGTCATCGTCATCTACAGTATTTCATAATTATAATATAAGTTTTATTACCACTGTGTTGTTTCAAGGTAACCGTTTCTCATTAAATACATGAAGTCATCCATACAGAGACTCTTAAAGCTTAAACTTTATTTATTTTACAACGATTGCGAAGCAAGTTTTAGCAACTTATATTAATCACTCTCGTTGGCGCGGATGTAAGCGTACATGTGGTAATTCGTGTGGGAGGAAACCGGAGTACCCGGAGAAAACCCACCTGTCCGATCTGGCGACCACCGTACCATCTCACATACTTCCCTGTCCGAGGATCGAACCCGGGTTGCATTGGTGAGAAGCGAGCGCGCTAACCACCGCTAGACTATATTACATATTAGAATGTCATTGTTTCTAAGCGAGCTGCTAGAGCTTCCCTCTATGGGAATGACCATTCAACAACACATACATGTATAACTACCGGCAACACATACATGTATAACTACCGGGAAAATATTCTGGAGTATCTGGATCCAGAAATATTTATTTTTATTATTATAAGCATTATTAATTTTAATGTGTAAATAGCTATTCATAGCTAATGTTATTTGTTGTAAATGTATATGTATATGTAAATGTATATGTAAATGTATATGTATATGACAATAAATAATGTGTGTATCTTGTATCTAAAATCAAATGACACTTGGACATTCATAGTAGTGAGGCAGGATCCCAAAATGACAACATCATTGTATATAGGGTGGTGGGGTGGTGTATAAAAATCTGTTTCCAGAATATGCCAATTTTAACACCTTTTTAGAAATTTGCTGATACGGAAAAACATTGAAATTTAAGGGAGAAGACGAATTGCTCATGCAACGGTTAGTATTCAGCATACAATATTCAATGACCAATCGAAATGAAGGCTTTCATGTATACTACAAGATCAAATATGCCAACTAATTATGGATTCTTCGTAAAGGTCAAGTGAGCATGCAAACCCCCATATTTCGGGAAATGTTCACATTTTACCCCCTAATAAATGTTATAATGTAAAATAATACCATTTGTACACTTGATTCATACAGTAACCATATGAAGGAAGTATTTGAAAAATAAGAGAACCTGACATGGCTATTTTATTACGATTAGTGGGGCTTTCAAACAGGCCATTTTTTGTAAAGTTGGCACAAAAGTGTTGATACGGCGATTATAGGTGGGGGAAAGGAGAAACTCCTGTCAAACGATAAGTATTCATCATAGAGTAAGTATTGGCAACTCCAAATGAAGTGTATTATGTCCTCAACATATTAAACATGCCAAACAATTATGGATTCTTTCTAATGGTCACAGGAGGTTGAAAGGTAAAATAAATCCTATTTAAACTTGATAGGGTGTTGATATCAAGGATGAACTCAACTTGATATCGCCATTAGGGTATTAATAGTGGGGGTTCCAAACGGGCATGTTGTGCTAAAAATTACAAAACGTTTGATAAGTCGATTATAGGTGAGTAAAGGAGAAATTCCTATCACACGGTACGTATTCATCATCAGTAATAAATGACCACTCAAAATGAAGGATGTCATGTCGTCAGCAGATATAATATGCCATACAATATGGATTTGTTCTAAGGGTTTATGTGGGTTGACGTGAGTCTGTAAGCCCCGCAATTTCGGATATTTTTCAAATTTGGCCATAATCACAATGTTGTACTGTAAAATCAACCTCATTTACACCTGATTCATACAGTGTCCATATTAAGGAATGTTTTGATTTAAGAAAACAACTTGATATCGCGATTGGGTACAAATATGGGGGTTCCAAACATACCGTTCTCACTACAATTGACAACAATGTTGACCGAGTATAGATGGGAGAAGGAGAAACTCCTACCAAACAACAAGTATTCATCATATAGTTGATAACATTACAGGTAAAGCCTAACGGACATTGGCATTTATTAAACCCAACTTGAAATTGTGTCCATCTTCTGTCAAAGAAAGAAGTTATCAAGTGATGGTCCGTCCCAAGTTAAAATTCTCTTGTCCAATATGGAATCCACAACACACTCAATTAAATCACATTGAACAGATCATAGGTAATGCGGCTAGATTTGTTGCCAACAAACCCTTCAATCCACATAAACCAGACAGTGTCTCTTCCATCATTTCATCTCTCCATTAGCCATTTTTACAACAACGACGCCAACACTCTGATTTGGTTCTGCTCTACAGAGGTTTTCATGGACTTGTTGCAGTGCCTGCCTCGTATTTACCATATCCTGCACTCATTCGTTCAACTAGTCATAGTAACGAGATGAAGTTTATACAACTTCATTGCCGCCTGAATGTCTACCAGCACTCGTGTTGTCCGAGGATGAAGTTGTTACAACCGCATTGCCGCTGAATGTCTACGCATTGCCGCTGATTGTCTACACGTACTTGTGACTGCCCGGACACATTGAAGTTAATTTTCCAGTCTCACTCTGCTTGCCGGGCCTAGTGATGAATAATATACACTGTATAGTATTAATACAAATTGGTGTGCGTTCTTTGAATCCCATTCATTATAAATATAAATACAATACAAATACATAGCATTTATATAGCGCAACAATTAAATATTATTCTATTGCGCTTCACAATTACATATGCAATTTTAAACATTTACCCATGCCAATAATATATGGAAATATAAATAAAAATGTATACATATATAGATATAACTAGGATTCTAGGAATTGGATAAGAACATATTTTATCATGATATCTACACCATTACAGTATATAAGTGAGTGATTGGATTAACGATACAAGTGGCAATATGAACCATAGACCCAAACACCGCCGTAAGAATGACAACCGTGATGCGGCCAGTACAGTGAATGGGCCGGTACAGTGATCCGCCCATCCGACAGAGCTCGAACCCAAGAGAATGCCCATACAACACTTCACTCGTCAATCCAATACTTAAAAAGTCGATCTTTGATCTTATTGAACACAAATATTGTATTTAAACCGTTTTATATCATCACAGATGTTATTTTTCTACAAAGAGCACAAAACTTATCGTTCATAAAATTGCCTAAACAGATGGGTTTTCAGTTTTAATCGTTCAATAATTTGGGTCCAACGACGGCCATAGATCTATCGGCTAATTTTGTTCGTCGTCTTGGGATGTTAAAGTTATTGTCACTTTGTGATCTTAGTCTGTACTTTCCTCGAATGGGTACAAACATTTCTCCCAGATATACTGGAGCTGTTCCATTATTGACACGGAATACCATCACTAGAACTTTGAAAATGATTCTGGCTTTAACTGGAAGCCAGTGGAGTTCTTTCAGAAGTTCCGCACTTGGTTGTTCAAATGAGGCATTAAGGACAACTCTAGCGGCATGATTTTGGACTCGCTGTAGTTTGTCGACTTGGTAGGCTGGAATGTCGGTAAACAGACCGTTGCAGACGTCGATGTGCGAATGAACCAACCCGTGCACTAATGATTCAGTATACTTTTTTGTGAGATGTTTACGCATAGCTTTAAGATTTCGTAACTGCACACGTGCTATTTGACACTTTTTTGGATGTGATGGTCGAAGTTGAGTGTATTAGACATGTGAACACCCAGATCTCTGACATGATCAACGCATTTTACGTCACAACCGCAAACGTTGACGCTAGAAATGTTTAATTTTGATATTTGTTGCCTGGTTCCATAAATGATTACTTCCGTTTTAGAGTTATTCATCTTCAGTTTGAAAGTTGTCATCCATGATATTATTTCATTGAGGCAACTGTCAAGTTGTCGTAGAACAATTGCCTCGTTTGGAGAATTGCCTGCTTGAATTCTGAATGCAATCTTATGATCGTCTGCATATCCATACAGATCGGCTGGATATTTCTGCACCACGCGATTCAGGGCTGATATGTACAGGGCAAAGATCACCGGTCCAGCACACGAACCCTGTGGAACACCGAACCTCAATGGCTCAGTTTCGGATGCTGACTGTTCGACCATGACTTTCATTGTTCTGTTCGTGAGATAAGACTCGATCCATTTCAAGGTAGTGCTTTGAATACCAAATTCTTCCTGCAGGATTTTGATCAGTATCGGGATATGGATGGTATCGAATGCTGCGCTCAAGTCCATCATGACCACGATTGTGACTTGGTTTTTATCAATGGTTTCTAAGATATCACTACACATTTTGACCATAGCCGTTTCAACACCATGTTATTTTCTATACTCACTTTGGTAATCTGGAAGGAGACTGTTAGCTTCGATATGTTTATTGATTTGGTTTAGTGCAGCTTTTTCAAGAATTTTGGAGATGAATGTTAGATTTGAGACCGGCCGGTAGTTTTTCAGTTCCAGCGGGAGACCTTTCTGCTTTAACAAGGGTTTAATCACAGCACTTTTCCACTCCTCGGGGAACACACCAGATAGCAGTGATCGATTTACAATTTCTGTTACAACGGGTGCAAGTTGTGAAACATGTTCCTTTAATTGTGTAGTTGGAATCACATCAATTTCACATGTTGTAGATTTTGATGCATACACAAGTTTCAAGACGTCATTTTCTGAGAGGTGTCTAAATGCAGTAAATGTATTCATATTCACAGGTGGACTAGAACTACACGTATCACCATTGCTGTTTGTTTCAACTGTTATATTGTCAAGATCATTTCTCAGTTTGATTATTTTATCGGCAAATATCGCAAGAAGTCATTAGCCAAATATATTGTCCTTGGACCTTCCCAGTAAATCTGAAGTTACAGTATATAGCTTCTTGATGTTTCCCTCCGCCTCTCCAATCTTGTTCTGGTAGTACTCATCCTTGACCTTAGAAAGTTCTGAACAATACATGTTTCTAACCCCACTGTAGACCTTCTTTGACAGATCAGACTTGTTATTCATATTGATTTTCTCTATTGATCGTTTGTACTGTTTCAGCTGTTTTAAGTACCAAGAATACCACGGAACCGTCGGTCTACAGAGAATGGTCCTTTCTTTGAGGGGATCATGTTTATAGACTATATCTGATGTGATTCTTGTGAAATCAGATACTAGATCGTTGACTCTAGACGATTTCTCAGCGATTTTGTTTAATTCTCCAAGATCTGATTGTAACATGTCTCTGGATACAGATTTCCAATTGCGAGATTTGATTTCTTTTCATACCAAAGGCGGTCGGGTCGACATTGTTCAATGTTACAACTGACAAAGCAGTGGTCAGAGATGTAATAGTCTGATAAGGGTTCGGAGACACTCACACGTTTATCTTCTAGCTTTGTAATTATCAAGTCAAGAATGTGACCACCAGAATGAGTTGGAGTATTCACATGTTGGACCAGCCCATATGATTTCAAACACTGTTGGAATTGTTTCGTGTAGCAGTCAGACTTATTGTCAATATGGATGTTAAAGTCACCTAGCAGCACAGGTGAATCAGATCTATTCGTCATTTGTTCGAGGAACTCTATGAATTATGTCGTTAACATAGCCTGAGTCACTGGATGTCTCTCTGAATATGGTGGTCTATAAATACCAAAGATGTAGAACATGAAAGATTGACTACATACTTTCCATTCAGCACATTCGAACGACCGAAAGATTTTTTTCTGGGCATTTTGACACATTTATATTATTTCTGTATAATAGTCCTCTCCCTTTACTGTCGGATCTCGGAAGATCATCAAAACAGTAAGATGTCAGTGGCGTCGGGGAGTACCTCGTTGAAGTTGAAGAGTAATATATGACAATTTAAAATGAAGAGTTTCAAGTCTTCAACAATGCGAACTATCCAGAAATTGATTTATAGAGCCATGAAGGCCATATGACAGCACATAGAAGCACCAGTTCTGAGTGATATATTGGTTGAAGATGCTATGTTTGGGGGAAATACGACTCTTTGGTGGATACTGTGGCCAATGGGTCTGTTCTGGGCGAAGGAATATAGGAAAGTAGTTGGTGAAGAACTCAAGGAACATGTTGAGTAAGTCATATCACAATTTGTAAACTATAAAGCTGAAGAGGTGACAAAAGTCGTTTGAAATGCTAGTTGATACAGCAAGTAGCAGTGCATGGTTACTGGAAGATTATCGGAGAAATAAAGTATAGAGACATTGCATGTAGATGGTCTCAATCCTCATGGGATTCATTCGTGCTGATCGGGAAGGAAACTGGGAACAATACCTTGAACATTTGCAAATATGCTACCATATAATCACACCACTTATGCTTGTTTGGGTTCAGTTTACATGGCAGACCTGAACCAGCTAGAAAGTACCGACACTGATGTACACATGGAATTCTTGGCAGGGCGGTTCTCCATCAAAAGATCAAGCAGGCCATATTTCCTGTCCACACAATTAATAATGTGACACCAGAGGAAGTGAAGACTGAACTTTTAACTGCCTGGCAAATGTGTGACACTCTTGTTCAGGAATCAGCTTAATCCAGTTGTGTCGATGTAGAAGAAATCCGCAAATTATCAATGCTGATTTTCACCCTCAACAGCTACGCTGACAACAACACATTACCTGTACTATAAGTTGTATGCTCTGATCATGTGACCTACTGAGGTGGAGTCTTTTCAGTTTGGCGGCCATTTTGGATTATACAAATTATGCCAATTTTCATGATGGGATTTTTTTGGGACTTTCAGAATAATGTGTAGGAAACATAGAAATACAATGCGACAAAACAATTGCTTTTTTCCAAGTTGACCTTACAAATGAGTATTGCAGACAAATCGCATCTCGGATAATCAATCTCAATGGGCATATCTGTATTCGGCATTGTAAGGCTTTTCGGTGAATAGCTTGTAGTCATTCTCTTTTACAGTAGGTGAAATAATATCATTTTTGCATTTAAAATATAATATTATAATGTTGTATTCTGTAGAATGTGTTTCATGACATTGTCACGTGACCTTCCTAAGCAGTCGTTGCAATGTCTCATTTTACACACAACCCCAACAAAACATATATCTTTCTATTTACCTCTGTTGAAAGACCAATAAAATAGCTAGACCTGTTTAAGAGTATAAATTTGCAAAACTAGTCTGTACCGACACGAGTGATATTTCGTAAAAAGGTGTACATTATATATTAGACGCGATCGCAATACCTCAGGTAACACTACATCTGCATGTGCGTGGCCGATTACTTCCCCTTGTATTTAGACTGATTGGGCTGTCCGATTAGCGCAGTGGTTAGCGCGCTCGCTTCTCACCAATGCAACCCGGGTTCGATCCTCGGACCGGGAAGTATGTGAGATGGTACGATGGTCGCCAGATCGGACAGGTGGGTTTTCTCCGGGTACTCCGGTTTCCTCCCACACGAATGACCACATTTACGCTTCCACCCGCGCCAACAAGAGTGATTAATATAAGTTGTTAAAATTTGCTTCGCAATCGTTGGTGTCAAATAAATAAAGTTTAAAACTAGACTGATGTGACGTCACAAGCGAATCCGCCATATTGAATTTAGTATACACTTGTATGAATGTGCATTATTTTCTGTAATATTTCTGGTTTATTTATTGTGATTATTTGATGTTGTACGCATTCGTAGATCTGATAGATACGATACTTCAATCGTACAACGCCATCAATATGGTTCTTTGTACCACGCCATCAATATGGTTCTTTGTACCACGCCATCAATATGGTTCTTTGTACCACGCCATCAATATGGTTCTTTGTACCACGCCACCAATATGTTTCTTTGTACCACGCCATCAATATGGTTCTTTGTACCACGCCATCAATATGGTTCTTTGTACCACGCCATAAATATGGTTCTTTGTACCACGCCATAAATATGGTTCTTTGTACCACGCCACAAATATGGTTCTTTGTACCACGCCATCAATATGGTTCTTTGTACCACGCCATCAATATGGTTCTTTGTACCACGCCATCAATATGGTTCTTTGTACCACGCCATCAATATGGTTCTTTGTACCACGACATCAATATGTTTCTTTGTACCACGCCATCAATATGGTTCTTTGTACCACGCCATCAATATGGTTCTTTGTACCACGCCATCAATATGGTTCTTTGTACCACGCCATCAATATGTTTCTTTGTACCACGCCATCAATATGGTTCTTTGTACCACACCATCATTATGGTTCTTTGTACCACGCCATCAATATGGTTCTTTGTACCACGCCATCAATATGGTTCTTTGTACCACGCCATCAATATGGTTCTTTGTACCACGCCATAAATATGGTTCTTTGTACCACGCCATAAATATGGTTCTTTGTACCACGCCATCAATATGGTTCTTTGTACCACGCCATCATTATGGTTCTTTGTACCACGCCATCAATGTGGTTCTTTGTACCACACCATCAATATGGTTCTTTGTACCACGCCATAAATATGGTTCTTTGTACCACGCCATCAATATGGTTCTTTGTACCACGCCATCAATATGGTTCTTTGTACCACGCCATCATTATGGTTCTTTGTACCACGCCATCAATGTGGTTATTTGTACCACACCATAAATATGGTTCTTTGTACCACGCCATCAATATGGTTCTTTGTACCACGCCATCAATATGGTTCTTTGTACCATGCCATCAATATGGTTCTTTGTACCACGCCATAAATATGGTTCTTTGTACCACGCCATAAATATGGTTCTTTGTACCACGCCATCAATATGGTTCTTTGTACCACGCCATCATTATGGTTCTTTGTACCACGCCATCAATGTGGTTCTTTGTACCACACCATCAATATGGTTCTTTGTACCACGCCATAAATATGGTTCTTTGTACCACGCCATCAATATGGTTCTTTGTACCACGCCATCAATATGGTTCTTTGTACCACGCCATCATTATGGTTCTTTGTACCACGCCATCAATGTGGTTCTTTGTACCACACCATCAATATGGTTCTTTGTACCACGCCATAAATATGGTTCTTTGTACCACACCATCAATATGGTTTATTGTACCACACCATCAATATGGTTCTTTGTACCACGCCATAAATATGGTTCTTTGTACTACACCATCAATGTGGTTCTTTGTACCACGCCATCAATATGGTTCTTTGTACCACGCCATCAATGTGGTTCTTTGTACCACGCCATCAATATGGTTCTTTGTACCACGCCATCAATGTGGTTCTTTGTACCACACCATCAATGTGGTTCTTTGTACCACGCCATAAATATGGTTCTTTGTACCACGCCATCAATATGGTTCTTTGTACCACGCCATCATTATGGTTCTTTGTACCACGCCATCAATGTGGTTCTTTGTACCACACAATCAATATGGGTCTTTGTACCACGCCATCAATATGGTTCTTTGTACCACGCCATCAATATGGTTCTTTGTACCACGCCATCATTATGGTTCTTTGTACCACGCCATCAATGTGGTTCTTTGTACCACACCATCAATATGGTTCTTTGTACCACGCCATAAATATGGTTCTTTGTACCACACCATCAATATGGTTTATTGTACCACACCATCAATATGGTTCTTTGTACCACGCCATAAATATGGTTCTTTGTACCACACCATCAATGTGGTACTTTGTACCACGCCATCAATATGGTTCTTTGTACCACGCCATCAATGTGGTTCTTTGTACCACGCCATCAATATGGTTCTTTGTACCACGCCATCAATGTGGTTCTTTGTACCACACCATCAATGTGGTTCTTTGTACCACGCAATCAATATGGTTCTTTGTACTACGCCATCAATATGGTTCTTTGTACCACGCCATAAATATGGTTCTTTGTACCACGCCATCAATATGGTTCTTTGTACCACGCCATAAATATGGCTCTTTGTACCACGCCATCAATATGGTTATTTGTACCACGCCATAAATATGGTTCTTTGTACCACGCCATCAATATGGTTCTTTGTACCACGCCATCAATATGGTTCTTGTACCACACCATCAATATGGTTCTTTGTACTACACCATCAATATGGTTCTTTGTACCACGCCATCAATATGGTTCTTTGTACCACGCCATCATTGTGGTTCTTTGTACCACACCATCAATGTGGTTCTTTGTACCACGCCATCAATATGGTTCTTTGTACCACGCCATAAATATGGTTCTTTGTACCACGCCATCAATATGGTTCTTTGTACCACGCCATCAATGTGGTTCTTTGTACCACGCCATCAATATGGTTCTTTGTACTGCGCCATCAATATGGTTCTTTGTGCCACGTTTGGGTGTACTTTGAGAACGGATGGAAATGTGGATGGTGTCAGTTTCGTTTGTTTTCCGATGGGCCAGAAGCGGAAGAAAGTGTGGGCAAACTTGCTATATCGCTCGCAATATGTTGTAGACGTCAATTCTAGACTGTGTAGTGAACACGTCACTGACGACCAATTCGTAAGGAGCCGGTCGGATTTTCGGGAACATTTAAACTCCTTCTAAAGCGGGATGCAGTGCCCACAATTTTCTTCAGGAACGGAAATAATTCTCCCAATAATTTGAATCACGGACGGCAGCAATTGAAGACATATATATTATATTATAACACCATAATGCACCAGTCCAGATGTATCTGATTTATCTGTTCATTTTCCGGAATGATGTTTTATGTAATTTCTGGATTTTCAAATGTGAGGCCATTTTCTGGATTTGAATAGTTGCCGTGTTGGAATCTGTATAGTTGAACTGTTGGAATCTGTATAGTTGAACTGTTGGAATCTGTACGACTAGTTGAACTGTTGGAATCTGTACGACTAGTTGAACTGTTGGAATCTGTACGACTAGTTGAACTGTTGGAATATGTACGACTAGTTGAACTGTTGGAATCTGTACGACTAGTTGAACTGTTGGAATATGTACGACTAGTTGAACTGTTGGAATCTGTACGACTAGTTGAACTGTTGGAATCTGTACGACTAGTTGAACTGTTGGAATCTGTACGACTAGTTGAACTGTTGGAATCTGTACGACTAGTTGAACTGTTGGAATCTGTATGACTAGTTGAACTGTTGGAATATGTACGACTAGTTGAACTGTTGGAATCTGTACGACTAGTTGAACTGTTGGAATCTGTGCGACTAGTTAAACTGTTGGAATCTGTATAGTTGAACTCTTGGAATCTGTACGACTAGTTGAGCTGTTGGAATCTGTATAGTTGAACTGTTGGAATCTGTACGACTAGTTGAGCTGTTGGAATATGTACGACTAGTTGAGCTGTTGGAATCTGTTCGATTAGTTGAGCTGTTGGAATCTGTACGACTAGTTGAGCTGTTGGAATCTGTACGACTAGTTGAACTGTTGGAATCTGTACGACTAGTTGAGCTGTTGGAATCTGTACGACTAGTTGAACTGTTGGAATCTGTACGATTAGTTGAGCTGTTGGAATCTGTACGACTAGTTGAACTGTTGGAATCTGTACGACTAGTTGAGCTGTTGGAATCTGTACGACTAGTTGAACTGTTGGAATATGTACGACTAGTTGAACTGTTGGAATCTGTATAGTTGAACTCTTGGAATCTGTATAGTTGAACTCTTGGAATCTGTACGACTAGTTGAACTGTTGGAATCTGTACTACTAGTTGAACTGTTGGAATCTGTACGACTAGTTGAACTGTTGGAATATATACGACTAGTTGAACTGTTGGAATATGTTCGACTAATTGAACTGTTGGAATCTGTACGACTAGTTGAGCTGTTGGAATCTGTACGACTAGTTGAGCTGTTGGAATATGTACGACTCGTTGAGCTGTTGGAATCTGTACGACTAGTTGGAGCTGTTGGAATATGTACGACTAGTTGAGCTGTTGGAATCTGTACGACTAGTTGAGCTGTTGGAATATGTACGACTAGTTGAACTGTTGGAATCTGTACGACTAGTTGAACTGTTTGAATCTGTACGACTAGTTGAACTGTTGGAATATGTACGACTAGTTAAACTGTTGGTATCTGTACAACTAGTTGAACTGTTGGTATCTGTACAACTAGTTGAACTGTTGAAATCTGTACGACTAGTTGAACTGTTGAAATCTGTACGACTAGTTGAACTGTTGGAATCTGTACGACTAGTTGAACTGTTGGAATATATACGACTAGTTGAGCTGTTGGAATGTGTACGACTAGTTGAACTGTTGGGATATATACGACTAGTTGAGCTGTTGGAATGTGTACGACTAGTTGAACTGTTGGGATATATACGACTAGTTGAGCTGTTGGAATATATACGACTAGTTGAACTGTTGGGATATGTACGACTAAGTGAACTACATATACTGGAACACCATTGTATAATTTGCAGCCTAATAATAATTAACATAATTAGTCAGATGATATTATGCAAATTATCCGTGTAGTATGACACATGTGTACCAATTCCATCATTAAATACTCATTAACCACCTATATAATGAATCTGAGAGCCGTCCTATAATGCCATTGATGGTCCAACGGACTGTATTAGTTTAGGTTATACAGATTTATTTTAGTTCGATTGCGAAACAAGTTCTTAATCACTAGAGACCCCATTCCTGATGGACTCCATCGACACGATGGAGAGATAAGAGGCAATGTGGATTTAAACGCTTTGCCTAATGGCACAATCGACGATTATCGTAATGACTACAGCCTAGCGCCTGACCCTAATAAAATTAACAGTATTTCAGATAGGACGTTAAACCGAGGTCTCGTGTCGGTGCTTTACACCGTGCACGTAAAGGAACCAAAGGAGATTCTGGAATGGGTCTCTGTCTGTATCATGCTGCAGTGTAAATATGTGTTGTGAATATGAACAAACAGAATAACACCAATATATGTAAACTATTTGAAGTTTAATATTATTAAACCTATATAATCACAATATCCGTTGCAGATACACCTGTACATGTAATTGTGTTATTGGCCAATTGTCAGGTTTTCTTTTTTTTTGTGAAGCTCAGCGGCTTCGTTTATTTTATATCAATATATACAGTATGTACACATTATATCTAAACAGTATACAATATAACAATATATTCAAACTGATTATAATAATATTGCAATTTATAATATGCATGTGCAATTACAGATTTCAATAACATTGCAATTTATAATATGCATGTGAAAGAGGATGAATTGGTTTTTATTACCATGAAGTCAGGAACTTCGTTTAACATAATTATTTTATAAATCATTACACTAAACGTTTAGAAGTCTAGTATTTTAGAAGAAGTATCAAAAGTATTATTATTATTATTTTTAAACAACCCATCATCCAGCTGACAAAGAAACGAAATATGAAGCGAGGATATTAGGACATTTATATAATGCAAACCATACATTCGGCCTGATAAGAATTTCTAATAATGAACCAAAACTATTAGGTTATTCTAATAGGCTGATGATGAACTATAAGTTATTATGAAATTGTCGTAGTAACGATGTTAGCTTTTTCTTTTCTTTCAGGTAAACATATAACAAATTAAACTCATGCACAAATAGGTTTCTAATGTCAAGAGGAGTCGTTCTCTTTTCACTTTGGTAGTAAGATTTATATAAACAGAATATAACTAAATTTAGTATAATGTTAACATCATTATAGTATTCTGATTCCATTTTATATCCAATCACAATATTATATAAAGTATTCATATTCTTGTTGATTCCACACATTGCAAATCTATTGTTTATGTATGCCCAGAAATTTCGGATCAGTGTACAATTTACGAAAAAGTGTTCATAATCTTCAAGAACTCCACAACTAATGCATGTTGGAAGTTCTACTAGTTTCCATTTAAATAAATCTTGTCTCGTGGCAACAATGTTGTGAACTATCTTGAATTTAAGTTGTTTTATACGATTGTCAATACAATTAAACCTTAAAGAGTTGTAAAACTTTTCCCAGTTTATAGTCTTGTTAAATGTTTGGCTCCAGTAATTGTGTAGATAAGGCTTTTCAGAGAATTTATCTACCAATATCCTGTAAAAGTCTTTATTTGTCAACGAGTTTAGTGGACATCTATTTTTTCCAAACGAAAGTTTCAAATTGGTTCTAACATATGATGAAGTAGATGCAAATGATTTTAGTATGTGTTTCCATGGTTTCGGTAAACATAACCGCAAATTACGAATCTCTGTTATCCAGTTAGCTTTATTATCTAATCTAAACTTCCCTGATATTTCCGTTTTTGCCAAGAACGTCATTTATAAAAATTATTCCCGATTTAATCCACGAATTGAATACAAGACATTTACCGTTCATTTTAATGTATTTATTACCCTAAATTATCTGTGTTCGAACTTCATAATAATTATTTGGAAATGATTTCTTATTTTCGTCTAGCTGTTTAAATTCAAACCAATTACTTAAAAGATGTAAGTAAAATTCGGTAGGGAGTTTTGTCTTAGGCAGACTTTTTATTTCTTCGTTTTTAAAATGAAAAACAAGATAATTATTTCCGAATTGATTTAACAGACATTTAGCAATTAATTTCCAATTTGCATTATCATCAGTCAGCAACATTTTGACCCATTTTATTTTTAAAGAATTTATGAACATTTGTATATCAATCATATCTAAACCACCAGATTCTTTTTTTCCTATTAATATTTTCCTCTTAATTTTTTCTTTTTTACCATCCCAAAGAAAGTTGAAGAACATTTTGTTTATCCGAATTACTATTTCTTTCGGAACTATCATAGTTTGGAATAAATATATAAATGTTGGCACAAGTATCGCCTTTATAACCGTTATTTTACCATATATACTTAATTTTCTTTTGGACCAAAGATTTATCATTTTTGCACATACATTTATTTGTTTATCCCAATTTAACCGTGAACATAATTCTTTATCATTGCTAAAATGAATACCCAGAGATTTGATCTGTTTGGAATGTTTTATTTCTTTAATATTTAAAGTCTTATTTTTTGATTTTCCAACCAATAGACATTCAGTTTTATTTTTATTTAATTCTAGACCTGAATGATATCCAAATTCGTCTACAATTTTTAGTGCAGTTGTAATGTCGTTTTCATCTTTCACAAAAATAGTAGTGTCATCTGCCAACTGTGTGATTTTTACCGTTTTATATTCATTATTATTAAGTTTTATTTCTATTCCTTTCAAATCATGATTTGACCTAATCTTATCAGCATGAACCACTGCAACAATAATAAATAATAGGGCAGATAAAGGGCACCCTTGTCTAATTCCTCTTGATGCACTGAATGATTTAGATTTCCAACCGTTGTTTATTATACAAGCTGAAATATTTCTATATAAAGTCTTTACCCAGTTTATAAAAGAACTACCAAAACCTACGTTTTCTAGCACTTTGAACATAAAGCTCCATTCCACCGTGTCAAAGGCTTTGCGGAAATCAAGATATAAAATTGCCCCATCTATATTTAAACGTTTTGTATAATCTATTATGTCTTGTATAAGACGAATATTGTATCCAATATATCTATTTTTTATATATCCTTGCTGATCTAGACTGATTATTTTAGGTAAAATTTGTTGTAAACGTTTTGCTAGGTTTCGAGCTGCTATCTTATAATCTATATTTAGTAATGATATCGGTCTCCAATTTTCCAGGTTGGAAGGATCATCTTTTTTATACAGTAACGATATAATACTATGTTTTTGACTATTGGATAGATGCTTTTTAATGTAGCCCTCATTTAATGAGTTTAGAACAATATTTCCAATTTTCGACCAAAAATGCCGATACAATTCAACACTTAACCCATCATTACCAGGACTTTTATTCAATTTCATTCCAGAAAGTGATTCGAAACACTTGTCCAAAGAGAATAGACCATCACATAATTTAGCTGTATCTTCGTTGATCATTGGGATATTGCTATCCGATAGATACGCATCGATGTTATTATAATTTACATTATTTGACTTATGAAGAGTATGATGAAATTTGACTTGTTCTTCCAAAATTTCATCCTTATTAAAGACAGTCTTATTTCCACTTCTTAAGTAATGCATACATTTCCGCGCTTGTCGGGATTTTTCCATGTTAAGAAAGAATTTTGAACATTTTTCACCATCTTCTATTAATTGTATTCTTGACCTAATCATCGCCCCTAAATCGTATATACTTTCTATTTCAGTTTCAAGTTCTTTTATTTTAGAAGCAATTTGGTTTGGTATAAGTGTATTTCCATCATATTTTTTAATTATATATTTCAAATCAGTTTCCAGTTGTTTTAGTCTTATATTCCGTTTTCTTGATTTCGTTTTCGAGTATTCTATGGTAACATTTTTAATCTCAAGTTTTATGATCAATTGTCAGGTTTTCATAAATATCAGAATTGAAAGTCCGTAAATCATAGATGCCATGTTTTAATTTGCATAATGTCACAGATGCTAATTCGGACATGTTTTTTCAGACTGTATTTGGCAGGGCTACACTTCAATGAAAATGCTGGTAGACGACAAGCAATAACAAAGGCTGGTACACTACGACATTCATCTCCATTCCCAAAGCCAGAAAGGTGGAAGCAGTGGCCAGGACATATAGGAAGCAGCTACGTTTGGTAAGTCAGTGTGCATATGGGATATTCGTAATCAGTATTCATGAACACAGCATTTTTATGTAATTGTTATTCGTGCAAAATACACAAACACATGTATTCCTAATGTACTCAATTACAGCTCCAAATGATTGTGTATTCATGAATACATTTTAATGAATACACTTATTATTATAAATGAGTAGATCGTATCGGGCGCGAACATGTTAGTCAAGGCTGTTCCAGAGATATTATATCACCAAAATTAGTGTAATGGAAATGATCAGATGCAGTGTGTGTGTGTGTTTTACTTTTATTTAGCGTCACTACCGGTTGCCCATATGAGCGACGCCTACTGATGAGATTAGTTATTTTAACCCTCGTTTTACATTCTCATGGATAAACTATATAGATTAATGAACACAAATATAAAATTCGGCTTGATTGTCCCGAGAAGTAATAATTATTCGATCTTGTGTTTCTAATGAAAATCATTGTTCTTTTTGCCATGCACATTTTGGCTTTTTTTTGGGGGAAATAATCACATAAATAAAACCGTAATGTTGCTTGTATATAAAGACAATTACTTTAATTAGTGTACCAACCATTCGAATGCATTCGGCAAGTGGTTTTCGCCGTAATCACTTTCGGTCTCCGTTCCACTCGATTCTGACGACAATCCTTCGGGAACTGTTATCATGTACTATTCTGAACATCGTTGTTTTATTGGTCTTTAAGGTTTTATTTGGGATTAAATGGAATTCATGAAAACATCAACATTTACATATTTCGAAATAAAATATGAATATTTACCTGCATGTAGCGCATTGTGCTCGTTGGAAAGTTACAGTGTGAACACCTTAAGTAAAGCACATGCTACTGAGAGCGGTGATGTCATTCGCGTTCCGGAAGTAAACACAATCACGTGAATAAACAACGTCCGGAAACAGGCGAAGTACGAAATCAGGGTGATTGGCGATACGTTATGTGTAGATGCATGATGCATGGGCATGATGCAAAATTGGGAGCAGCAAACTAGTAATTGCAATGCCAATAAGCGACGGTATGTGCTTTAATCTACTCACTGCCTCAATGCGCATGCACCATGGCTGCTGTCACGTGGTGAGCATCAATATCAAACAAGATGAAATTGTGGGAGGGGCAAAGTGTATGTTACTTATTGATCCCTTATACGGTGTTCTCACCTATAGACAGGCTTTTCAAGTGAGATAAATCTGTCTAACCAGATAGACAATGTACTTTATGATAATTAGATATCACGAACAAGTCCGGTAGGTTCCGTCTATTTCCGCGTCCTAATCATTTCATTGGATAACGGTAAAATCCGAATACTGCCTTAAGGTGACGCCATTATAATAATAGTGATTCATCATCGATGACGCACTTAATGACGCATCGCTACCATTCACGTGTTGTTCACATGCCTATTATTATCCATTGAAACACAATTTACTTGCATTGTTTGTAAACATTTTAATCTACAGTTAAGTTTTTATATATCATATATTATTTCCCTTGATTATGATGGTTAAAGTTATAGATTATTTATTTCTATACCGTGTTGGATTTATATGTTTAGCATTAAAGACATTAACTTGTTAAGCCTAACAGGTTGACCTTTAAATGACAATCAACATCAATGTGAGTAAACTGCCACATTCCAATGACCTCATCGTTTATGGTAAATGCTTACGCCATACACGGACACACGGTTTGGCTTATTATATAGTGCGCACCGTTTTGACCCACTTTCGCCAAAACGAGACTAACAGGTAAACAAACGTAAATATGCATTACTCGTATAGGAATGACACACCCAAGTGCCACATAATCTTTAAATTTACCAGTAGTTAGACGCAATATCTGTTCCTACGAATGTATATGGGTTATATGGTTCAGAGAATTACTTAGTGGGTCGTCCATTGTCCAGTGGTACAGTGGTAGAGTGTCTTATTTGGATTCAAAGGGTCCCGGGTTTGATACTAGTTTGGGGCACATATAGTGTCATGAGTGAGGCATCTCAGTACTGGTTAGTGACTTAAGTCTGCTAAGCCTGTCAAAAAACATGTCAAGGTCCCCACAAGGTGCTTGGCATCAATAAAACATACAATGTACATAAGTAATTGAATACATTAGTAACATTTAGGTCACACGCACCATATTAACCCATGACATTGGAATGGCCTTCCTCCCCTCAACGAAGGATCACTGCCGGCCCAATGGAAGTCAGCAAATGTTGCTCCCATTTACAAAAAAGGGGACAAGTCACACCCCGCCAACTATAGGCCTATCTCACTGACATGTGTTCTATGCAAGGTTCTAGAACATATACTTAGTTTCCTCCTCGATAGTAAAACACTTCACTAACCATAGTATTCTGTACCATTTGCAGCATGGTTTTAGAGAAAAACGGTCATGCGTGACCCAATTAGTAATGCTAATCAATGACATGGTTACCTCTGTCTACAATAAGCATCAGGTAGATCTCATCCTATTAGACTTCAGTAAGACTTTCGATAAGGTCAATCACGAGAAAGTACTACTAAAAATGCATGAATATGGAGTCAGAGGTCAAACATTAAGGTGGATTAAGAGTTTTCTAGATAATAGACTCCAGTCAGTTGTCCTTAATGGTATTAGTTCAGATGCCATTCCTCTGGAGTCCCACATGGATCCGTACTTGGACTCCTGCTTTTCCTAGCCTATATAAACGACCTCCCACAACACATCAGTTCCAAAGTCTGTATCTGTGCAGATGATACTGCAGTCTATCTATCATCTGCAAGTGAATCGGTCACACTCCAAAACGATCTTAAGAGATTAGAAGAGTGGGAGTTGGAGTGGGACATGGAATTTAACCCCTCCAAATATCAAGTTATCCACGTCACCAGAAGGAAACATCCTATTACCAGTCAATATGAACTCCACTTGAATCGGTCACCTCAGCCAAATACCTTGGCGTGGATATCTCAAATAACCTGTCGTGGGACACTCACATAAAAAGGTCAACTAAGAAAACAAACCAAACATTAGGATTCATACGTAGAAAACTCCAGGTCAAATCCGAACCCCTTAAGTCCATGGCTTACCAGACACTAGTGAGACCCCAGCTTGAATATGGCTCCGAGATCTGGTTGCCCCATACCCAGACATTGATAGACCATATGAAGGTGTCCAGCGAAGAGCAGCCCGTTGGATAAAGGCTGACTTCTATCGTACATCTAGTGTTACAGACATGCTACATTCCCCAAATCTATGCAGACTAGATCAACAGCGTATTGACAATAGGTAATCCCTTCTGTATAAAATTCATAATGATCTTGTTGCTATTCCCATTGAAAATTACCTAGTTCCCCTCTCCCGTCCTGCTCGCCATTGCCATTCCATAAGCTATAGGTTAATTACAGCAACTACAGACTACTACAAGTCTTCCTTTTTTCCACGAACAATCTACCATTGGAACCATCTCCTTCTTGACAGTGTCCATCTCCCTACCACAGAGCAATTCAATACGACAGTTTGCCATATTGACCAAGTTGTTCTGCGCAGCTGCTTTTAAACTTTTACCACAACTTAATTTCATTACTTTCTTAAATTATGCTTTTAACTATTCATACTTTTAACTTCTTTGTGGGTTTTAACGCGTAACATGTCTACATCCCCGTAAGGGGTTCGACATTAAAGGAAGATAGATAAAGGTAGATAAAGATAGGTAGATAAGTAGATAAAGGTAGGTAGATAAAGGTAGGTAGATAAGGGTAGATAGGATAGGGTGGTAGGGGGTAGAGTAGGGTGGTATGGTAGGTAGATTAGTATAAGATACTATGTACAGTCCAGCCCCAGCCTTTACCATACTGGCTGAGCTGCTGGCCACTGTACCACTCAGGACTGTTTTTGACCTTAGTATGTGGTTATTTTCAACATTCTGTGTCTCAAATGAGATGTTTATCAACGATCCGTGACAGGCGCCACCCTGTCATACTCAGTAGTGTCTTCTGGGAGTAACCAGTGAATGTGGATGAATAAGTTACTACCCGAAATCATCGTTAGACGAAAGGGTATTTTAGATGAAACTAGTACGTGAATTCGTGTTTACTCTCGAATATTCACTTCTGTTATCAGTAGTTATATAAATATGGATATAATACAGTTACAAAACAACCTACCAAAGTAAACAGAGTATGTCGAAGGTAGTATATTGCCAAAATACGCTAAACCGGTGATTTTATAATGAACGGTTTTAATGTTTGTTTACTTGTTTATAAGAATCAGGGTCAAGACGGTGTCCAAACCGTGTTTCCGTGTATTGATACATGCATATCAGCTGACATAATGTTGTAAAGTTCACCAAATGCATAAGAAATGCGAGAAAATAAAGATACCACCCTCGGGCTGAAGTCTGAAAATGTGTACATATATCCAGTCCTCGGGTGAGATTTCCTTCACTGCAACTCTTGGAGGTGCTAAATTCACTTTATATACAAAAGAAGTGCCACTGTTCTCTGGCTAAGGCCACATTGTTCTTATTTTGCATAACCTTATATATGGTAGCCTATACTTATTTATTATATCAATACAACAACAACAACAACAACAACAACAACAACAACAACAACAAACAACGTGCAAATAACGACATCGTGTAATTCATGTACAGTCTTTAACTATGTTAACAATGTGCAAATAACGACATCGTGTAATTCATGTACAGTCTTTACCTATGTTAACAACGTGCAAATAACGACATAGTGTAATTCATGTACAGTCTTTAACTATGTTAACAACGTGCAATTAACGACATGTGTAATTCATGTACAGTCTTTAACTATGTTAACAACGTGCAAATAACGACATCATGTAATTCATGTACAGTCTTTACCTATGTTAACAACGTGCACATAATGATATCGTGTAATTCATGTACAGACTTTACCTATGTTAACAACATGCACATAATGATATCGTGTAATTCATGTACAGACTTTACCTAGGTTAACAACATGCACATAATGATATCGTGTAATTCATGTACAGTCTTTACCTAGGTTAACAACGTGCACATAACGACATCGTGTAATTCATGTACAGTCTTTAACTATGTTAACAACGTGCAAATAACGACATCGTGTAATTCATGTACAGTCTTTACCTATGTTAACAACGTGCAAATAACGACAGCCTGTAATTCATGTACAGTCTTTACCTATGTTAACAACGTGCAAATAACGACATCGTGTAATTCATGTACAGTCTTTACCTATGTTAACAACGTGCTAATAACGACATCGTGTAATTCATGTACAGTCTTTACCTATGTTAACAACGTGTAAATAACGACATCGTGTAATTCATGTACAGTCTTTACCTATGTTAACAACGTGCAAATAACGACATCGTGTAATTCATATACATTCTTTACCTATGTTAACAAAGTGCAAATAACGACATCGTGTAATTCATGTACAGTCTTTACATATGTTAACAACATGCACATAATTATATCGTGTAATTCTTGTACAGTCTGTACCTAAGTTAACAACGTGCAGATAATGATATCGTGTAATTCATGGACAGTCTTTACCTATGTTAACAACATGCACATAACGACATCGTATAATTCATGTACAGTCTTTACCTATGTTAACAACGTGCACATAATGATATCGTGTAATTCATGTACAGTCTTTACCTATGTTAACAACGTGCAATTAACGACATCGTGTAATTCATGTACAGTCTTTACCTATATTAACAACGTGCAGATAATGATATCGTGTAATTCATGTACAGTCTTTACCTATGTTAATAATGTGCAAATAACGACATCGTGTAATGCATGTACAGTCTTTACCTATGTTAACAACGACGTGCAAATAACGACATCGTGTAATTCATGTACAGTCTTTACCTATGTTAACAACGTGCACATAATGATATCGTGTAATTCATGTACAGACATTACCTATGTTACAATATGCACATAATGATATCGTGTAATTCATGTACAGTCTTTACCTATGTTAACAACGTGCAAATAACGACATCGTGTAATTCATGTACAGTCTTTACCTATGTTAACAACGTGCAAATAATGATATCGTGTAATTCATGTACAGTCTTTACCTATGTTAACAACGTGCACATAATGATATCGTGTACTTCATGTACAGTCTTTACCTATGTTAACAACGTGTAAATAACGACATCGTGCAATTCATGTATAATCTTTACCTATCAGAACAACGTGCAATAACGACATCGTGTAATTCATGTACAGTCTTTACCTATGTTAACAACGTGCTAATAACGACATCGTGTAGTTCATGTAATGTCTTTACCTATGTTAACAACGTGCAAATAACGACATGGTCTAATTCATGTACAGTCTTTACCTATGTTAACAACGTGCAAATAACGACATCGTGTAATTCAGGTACAGTCTTTAACTATGTTAACAACGTGTAAATAACGACATCGTGTAATTCATGTACAGTCTTTAACTATGTTAACAACGTGCAAATAACGACATCGTGTAATTCATGTACAGTCTTTACCTATGTTAACAACATGCAAATAACGACATCGTGTAATTCATGTACAGTCTTTACCTATGGTAACAACGTGCACATAATGATATCGTGTAATTCATGTACAGTCTTTACCTATGTTAACAACGTGTAAATAACGACATCGTGTAATTCATGTACATTCTTTACCTATGTTACCAACGTGTAAATAACGACATCGTGTAATTCATGTACAGTCTTTACCTATGTTAACAACTTGCAAATAACGACATCGTGTAATTCATGTACAGTCTTTACCTATGTTAACAACGTGCACATAATGATATCGTGTAAATCATGTACTGTCTTTACCTATGTTAACAACGTGCACATAATGATATCGTGTAATTAATGTACAGTCTTTACCTATGTTAACAACGTGCAGATAATGATATCGTGTAATTCATGTACAGTCTTTACCTATGTTAACAACGTGCACATAATGATATCGTGTACCTCATGTACAGTCTTTACCTATGTTAACAACGTGTAAATAACGACATCGTGTTATTCATGTACAATCTGTACCTATGTTAACAACGTGCAATAACGACATCGTGCAATTCATGTACAGTCTTTACCTATGTTAACAACGTGCTAATAACGACATCGTGTAATTCATGTTATGTCTTTACCTATGTTAACAACGTGCAAATAACGACATCGTGTAATTCATGTACATTCTTTACCTGTTAACAACATGCAAATAACGACATCGTGTAATTCATGTACAGTCTTTAACTATGTTAACAACGTGCACATAATGATATCGTGTAATTCATGTACAGTCTTTACCTATGTTAACAACGTGTAAATAACGACATCGTGTAATTCATGTACAGTCTTTACCTATGTTAACAACGTGCAAATAACGACATCGTGTAATTCATGTACAGTCTTACCTATGTTAACAACGTGCACATAATGATATCGTGTAATTCATGTACAGTCTTTACCTATGTTAACAACGTGCAAATAATGATATCGTGTAATTCATGTACAGTCTTTACCTATGTTAACAACGTGCAAATAATGATATCGTGTAATTCATGTACAGGTTTACCTATGTTAACAACGTGAACATAATGATATCGTGTAATTCATGTACAGTCTTTACCTATGTTAACAACGTGCACATAATGATCGTGTAATTCATGTACAGTGTTTACCTATGTTAACAACGTGCACATAATGATATCGTGTTCTTCATGTACAGTCTTTACCTATGTTAACAACGTGCTAATAACGACATCGTGTAATTCATGTAATGTCTTTACCTATGTTAACAACGTGCAAATAACGACATCGTGTAATTCATGTACATTCTTTACCTATGTTATCAACGTGCAAATAACGACATCGTGTAATTCATGTACAGTCTTTACCTATGTCAACAACATGCACATAATGATATCGTGTAATTCATGTACAGTCTGTACCTATGTTAACAACGTGCAGATAATGATATCGTGTAATTCATGTACAGTCATTACCTATGTTAACAACGTGCAAATAACGATATCGTGTAATTCATGTACAGTCTTTACCTATGTTAACAACGTGCACATAATGATATCGTGTAATTCATGTACAGTCTTTGCCTATGTTAACAACGTGCAAATAACGACATCGTGTAATTCATGTACAGTCTTTACGTATGTTAACAACGTGTAAATAACGACATCGTGTAATTCATGTACAGTCTTTACCTATGTTAACAACGTGTAAATAACGACATCGTGTAATTCTTGTATAGTCTTTACCTATGTTAACAACGTGCAAATAACGACATCGTGTAATTCATGTACAGTCTTTACCTATGTTAACAACGTGCTAATAACGACATCGTGTAATTCATTTACAGTCTTTACCTATTTTAACAACGTGCAAATAACGACATCGTGTAATTCATGTACAGTCTTTACCTATGTTAACAACGTGCAAATAACGACATCGTGTAATTCATGTACAGTCTTTACCTATGTTAACAACGTGCAAATAACGACATCGTGTAATTCATGTACATTCTTTACCTATGTTAACAACCTGCACATAATGATATCGTGTAATTCATGTACAGTCTTTACCTATGTTAACAACGTGCACATAATGATATCGTGTAATTCATGTACAGTCTTTACCTATGTTAACAACGTGCACATATTGATATCGTGTAATTCATGTACAGTCTTTACCTATGTTAACAACGTGCACATAATGATATCGTGTAATTCATGTACAGTCTTTACCTATGTTAACAACGTGCAAATAACGACATCGTGTAATTCATGTACAGTCTTTACCTATGTTAACAACGTGCAAATAATGATATCGTGTAATTCATGTACAGTCTTTACCTATGTTAACAACGTGCAAATAACGACATCGTGTAATTCATGTACAGTCTTTACCTATGTTAACAACGTGCAATAACGACATCGTGTAATTCATGTACCGTCTTTACCTATGTTAACAACGTGCAAATAACGACATCGTGTAATTCATGTACAGTCTTTACCTATTTTAACAACGTGCACATAACGACATCGTGTAATTCATGTACAGTCTTTACCTATGTTAACAACGTGCACATAACGATATCGTGTAATTCATGTACAGTCTTTACCTATGTTAACAACGTGCACATAATGATATCGTGTAATTCATGTACAGACGTTACCTATGTTACAATATGCACATAATGATATCGTGTAATTCATGTACAGTCTTTACCTATGTTAACAACGTGACAATAACGACATCGTGTAATTCATGTACAGTCTTTACCTATGTTAACAACGTGCAAATAATGATATCGTGTAATTCATGTACAGTCTTTACCTATGTTAACAACGTGCACATAATGATATCGTGTAATTCATGTACAGTCTTTACCTATGTTAACAACGTGCAGATAATGATATCGTGTAATTCATGTACAGTCTTTACCTATGTTAACAATGTGCACATAATGATATCGTGTACTTCATGTACAGTGTTTACCTATGTTAACAACGTGCACATAATGATATCGTGTAATTCATGTACAATCTTTACCTATGTTAACAACGTGCACATAACGACAGCCTGTAATTCATGTACAGTCTTTACCTATGTTAACAACGTGTAAATAACGACATCGTGTAATTCCTGTACAGTCTTTACCTATGTTAACAACGTGTAAATAACGACATCGTGTAATTCATGTATAGTCTTTACCTATGTTAACAACGTGCAAATAACGACATCGTGTAATTCATGTACAGTCTTTACCTATGTTAACAACGTGCTAATAACGACATCGTGTAATTCATTTACAGTCTTTACCTATTTTAACAACGTGCAAATAACGACATCGTGTAATTCATGTACAGTCTTTACCTATGTTAACAACGTGCAAATAACGACATCGTGTAATTCATGTACAGTCTTTACCTATGTTAACAACGTGCAAATAACGACATCGTGTGATTAATGTAGAGTCTTTACCTATGTTAACAACGTGCACATAATGATATCGTGTAATTCATGTACAGTCTTTACCTATGTTAACAACGTGCACATAATGATATCGTGTAATTCATGTACAGTCTTTACCTATGTTAACAACGTGCAGATAATGATATCGTGTAATTCATGTACAGTCTTTACCTATGTTAACAACGTGCACATAATGATATCGTGTAATTCATGTACAGTCTTTACCTATGTTAACAACGTGCACATAATGATATCGTGTAATTCATGTACAGTCCTTACCTATGTTAACAACGTGCAAATAACGACAGCCTGTAATTCATGTACAGTCTTTGCCTATGTTAACAACGTGCAAATAACGACATCGTGTAATTCATGTACAGTCTTTACCTATGTTAACAACGTGTAAATAACGACATCGTGTAATTCATCTACACTCTTTACCTATGTTAACAACGTGTAAATAACGACATCGTGTAATTCATGTACAGTCTTTACCTATGTTAACAACGTGCTAATAACGACATCGTGTAATTCATGTAATGTCTTTACCTATGTTAACAACGTGCAAATAACGACATCGTGTAATTCATGTACCGTCTTTACCTATGTTAACAACGTGCAAATAATGACATCGTGTAATTCATGTACAGTCTTTACCTATGTTAATAACGTGCACATAATGATATCGTGTAATTCATGTACAGTCTTTACCTATGTTAACAACGTGTAAATAACGACATCGTGCAATTCATGTACAATCTTTACCTATGTTAACAACGTGCAATAACGACATCGTGTAATTCATGTAATGTCTTTACCTATGTTAACAACGTGTAAATAACGACATCGTCTAATTCATGTACAGTCTTTACCTATGTTAACAATGTGCAAATATCGACATCGTGTAATTGATGTACAGTCTTTAACTATGTTAACAACGTGTAAATAACGACATCGTGTAATTCATGTACAGTCTTTAACTATGCTAACAACGTGCAAATAACGACATCGTGTAATTCATGTACAGTCTTTACCTATGTTAACAACGTGCAAATAACGACATCGTGTAATACATGTACAGTCTTTACCTATGTTAACAACGTGCATATAATGATATCGTGTAATTCATGTACAGTCTTTACCTATGTTAACAAAGTGCATATAATGATATCGTGTATTTCATGTACAGTCTTTACCTATATTAACATTGTGCACATAATGATATCGTGTAATTCATGTAAAGTCTTTACCTATGTAAACAACGTGCAAATAAAGTCATCGTGTAATTCATGTACAGTCTTTACCTATGTTAACAACGTGCAAATAACGACATCGTGTAATTCATGTACAGTCTTTACCTATGTTAACAACGTGCAAATAACGACATCATGTAATTCATGTACAGTCTTTACCTATGTTAACAACGTGCAAATAACGACATCGTGTAATTCATGTACAGTCTTTACCTATGTTAACAAATTGCAAATAATGATATCGTGTAATTCATGTACAGTCTGTACCTATGTTAACAACGTGCAGATAATGATATCGTGTAATTCATGTACAGTCATTACCTATGTTAACAACGTGCAAATAACGACATCGTGTAATTCATGTACCGTCTTTACCTATGTTAACAACGTGCAAATAACGACATCGTGTAATTCATGTACAGACTTTACTTATTTTAACAACGTGCAAATAACGACAGCCTGTAATTCATGTACAGTCTTTGCCTATGTTAACAACATGCAAATAACGACATCGTGTAATTCATGTACAGTCTTTACCTATGTTAACAACGTGTAAATAACGACATCGTGTAATTCATGTACAATCTTTACCTATGTTAACAACGTGCAATAACGACATCGTGTAATACATGTACAGTCTTTACCTATGTTAACAACGTGCTAATAAGGACATCGTGTAATTCATGTAATGTCTTTACCTATGTTAACAACGTGCAAATAACTACATCGTGTAATTCATGTACATTCTTTACCTGTGTTAACAACGTGCAAATAACGACATCGTGTAATTCATGTACAGTCTTTAACTATGTTAACAACGTGCACATAATGATATCGTGTAATTCATGTACAGTCTTTACCTATGTTAACAACTTGCAAATAACGACATCGTGTAAATCATGTACAGTCTTTACCTATGTTAACAACGTGCAAATAATGATATCGTGTAATTCATGTACAGTCTTTACCTATGTTAACAACGTGCACATAATGATATCGTGTAATTCATGTACAGTCTTTACCTATCTTAACAACGTGCAAATAACGACATCGTGTAATTCATGTACCGTCTTTACCTATGTTAACAACGTGCACATAATGACATCGTGTAATTCATGTACAGTCTTTACCTATGTTAATAACGTGCACATAATGATATCGTGTAATTCATGTACAGTCTTTACCTATGTTAACAACGTGCACATAATGATATAGTGTACTTCATGTACAGTCTTTACCTATGTTAACAACGTGTAAATAACGACATCGTGCAATTCATGTACACTCTTTACCTATGTTAACATGGTGCAATAACGACATCGTGTAATTCATGTAATGTCTTTACCTATGTTAACAACGTGCAAATAACGGCATCGTCTAATTCATGTACAGTCTTTACCTATGTTAACAACGTGCAAATAATGACATCGTGTAATTCATGTACAGTCTTTACCTATGTTAACAACGTGCAAATAATGATATCGTGTAATTCATGTACAGTCTTTACCTATGTAACAACGTGCAAATAATGACATCGTGTAATTCATGTACAGTCTTTACTATGTTAACAACGTGCACATAATGACATCGTGTAATTCATGTACAGTCTTTACCTATGTTAACAACGTGCAAATAACGACAGCCTGTAATTCATGTACAGTCTTTGCCTATGTTAACAACGTGCAAATAACGACATCGTGTAATTCATGTACAGTCTTTACGTATCTTATCAACGTGTAAATAATGACATCGTGTAATTCATGTACAGTCTTTACCTATGTTAACAACGTGTAAATAACGACATCATGTAATTAATGTACAGTATTTACCTATGTTAACAACGTGCACATAACGACATCGTGTAATTCATGTACAGTCTTTACCTATGTTAACAACTTGCAAATATCGACATCGTGTAATTCATGTACAGTCTTTACCTATGATAACAACGTGCACATAATGATATCGTGTATTTGATGTACAGTCTTTACCTATGTTAACAATGTGCAAATAACGACATTGTGTAATTCATGTACAGTCTTTACCTATGTTAACAACGTGCAAATAACGACATCGTGTAATTCATGTACAGTCTTTAACTATGTTAACAATGTGCAAATAACGACATTGTGTAATTCATGTACAGTCTTTACCTATGTTAACAACGTGCAAATAACGACATCGTGTAATTCATGTACAGTCTTTAACTATGTTAACAATGTGCAAATAACGACATTGTGTAATTCATGTACAGTCTTTACCTATGTTAACAACGTGCAAATAACGACATCGTGTAATTCATGTACAGTCTTTAACTATGTTAACAATGTGCAAATAACGACATTGTGTAATTCATGTACAGTCTTTACCTATGTTAACAACGTGCAAATAACGACATCGTGTAATTCATGTACAGTCTTTAACTATGTTAACAATGTGCAAATAACGACATTGTGTAATTCATGTACAGTCTTTACCTATGTTAACAACGTGCAAATAACGACATCGTGTAATTCATGTACAGTCTTTAACTATGTTAACAATGTGCAAATAACGACATCGTGTAATTCATGTACAGTCTTTACCTATGTTAACAACGTGCAATAACGACATCGTGTAATTCATGTACAGTCTTTACCTATGTTAACAACGTGCAAATAACGACATCGTGTAATTCATGTACAGTCTTTACCTACGTTAACAACGTGCACATAATGATATCGTGTAATTCATGTACAGTCTTTACCTATGTTAACAATGTGCAGATAATGATATCGTGTAATTCATGTACAGTCTTTGTCTATGTTAACAATGTGCGCATAATGATATAGTGTACTTCATGTACAGTCTTTACCTATGTTAGCAACGTGTAAATAACGACATCGTGTAATTCATGTACAATCTTTACCTATGTTAACAACGTGCAATAACGACATCGTGTAATTCATGTAATGTCTTTACCTATGTTAACAATGTGCAAATAACGACATCGTGTAATTCATGTACATTCTTTACCTATGTTAACAACGTGCAAATAACGACATCGTGTAATTCATGTACAGTCTTTAACTATGTTAACAACGTGCAAATAACGACATCGTGTAATTCATGTACAGTCTTTACCTATGTTAA
>CM026391.1:42320215-42340034 GCA_014843695.1 Archivesica marissinica
CAACTGCACAATGACCATCAAGCAATACATGTAACAGATGTACCAACTGCACAATAACCATCATTCAATACATGTAACATATGTACCAACTACACAATGACAATCATGCAATACATGTAACAGATGTACCAACTGCACAATCACCATCATGCAATACATGTATCATATGTACCAACTGCACAATGGCCATCATGCAATACATGCAACAGATGTACCAACTGCACAATCGCCATCATGCAATACATGTAACAGATGCACCAACTGCACAATGACCCTCATGCAATACATGTAACAGTTGTACCAACTGCACAATGACCATCATGCAATACATCATGCAATACATGTAACAGATGTACCAACTGCACAATGACCACCATACAATACATTTAACCTATGTACGAACTGCACAATGACCATCATGCAATACATCATGCAATTCATGTAACAGATGTATCAACTGCACAATAGCCATCATGAAATACATGTAACAGATGTATCAACTGCACAATAGCCATCATGCAATACATGTAACAGGTGTATCAACTGCACAATGACCATCATGCAATACATGTAACATATGTACCAACTGCACAATGACCATCATGCAATACATCATGCAATACATGTAACAGATGTACCAACTGCACAATGACCATCATGCAATACATGTAACAGATGTATCAACTGCACAATGACCATCATGCAATACATCATGCAATACATGTAACAGATGTACAAACGGCACAATGACCATCATGCAATTTCATCATGCAATATATGTAACAGATGTATCAACTGCACAATGGCCATCATACAATACATGTAACTGATGTACCAACTGCACAATGACCATCATGCAATACATGATGCAATAGATGTAACAGATGTACCAACTGCACAATGACCATCATGCAATACATAATGCAATACATGTAACAGATGTATCAACTGCACAATGACCATCATGCAATACATGTAACAGGTGTACCAACGTCACAATGACCATCATGCACTGCATGTAACAGGTGTACCAACGTCACAATGACCATCATGCACTGCATGTAACAGGTGTATCAACTGCACAATGACACTCATGGAATACATCATGCAATACATGTAACAGATGTATCAACTGCACAATGACCATCATGCAATACCTTATGCAATACATGTAACAAATGTACCAACTGCACAATGACCATCATGCAATACCTCATGCAATACATGTTACATATGTACCAACGGCACAATGACCATCATGCAATACATCATGCAATACATGTAACATATGTATCAACTGCACAATGGCCATCATGCAATACATGTAACAGATGTACCAACGGCACAATGACCATCATGCAATACATGATGCAATTCATGTAACAGATGTACCAACTGCACAATGACCAGCATGCAATACATCATGCAATACATGTAACAGATGTATCAACTGCACAATAACCATCATGCAATACATGTAACAGATGTACGATCTGCACAATGACCATCATGCAATGCTTGTAACAGATGTACCAACTGCACAATGACCATCATGCAATACATCATGCAATACATGTAACAGATGTATCAACTGTATAATGACCATCATGCAACACATCATGCAATACATGTAATATGTGTATCAACTGCACAATGGCCATCATGCAATACATGTAACAGATGCACCAATTGCACAATGATCATCATGCAATACATGTAACAGATGTATCAACTGCACAATGACCATCATGCAATACATGTTACAGATGTAACAACTGCCTAATGACCATCATGCAATACATGTAACAGATGTACCAACTGCACAATGACCATCATGCAATACATGTAACAGATGTAACAACTGTACAATGACCATCATTCAATACATGTAACGGATGTACCAACTGCACAATGACCATCATGCAATACATGTAACAGATGTACCAACTACACAATGACCATCATGCAATACATGTAACAGTTGTACCAACTACACAATGACCATCATGCAATACATATAACAGATGTATCAACTGCACAATGACCATCATGCAATACATCATGCAATACATGTAACAGATGTAACAACTGTACAATGACCATCTTGCAATACATCATGCAATACATGTAACAGATGTACCAACTGCACAATGACCATCATGCAATACATCATGCAATACATGTAACAGATGTATCAATTGTACAATGACCATCATGCAACACATCAGGCAATACATGTAATAGATGTATCAACTGCACAATGGCCATCATGCAATACATGTAACTGATGCACCAACTGCACAATGACCATCATGCAATACATGTAACAGTTGTACCAACTGCACAATGACCATCATGCAATACATCATGCAATACATGTAACAGATGTACCAACTGCACAATGACCATCATGCAATACATGTAACAGATGTATCAACTGCACAATGACCATCATGCAATACATGTTACAGATGTAACAACTGCATAATGACCATCATGCAATACATGTAACAGATGTACTAACTGCACAATGACCATCATGCAATACATGTAATAGATGTACCAACTGAACAATGACCATCATGCAATCCATGTAACAGATGTACCAGCTGCAAACTGACCATCATGCAATACATGTAACAGATGTACCAACTGCATAATGACCATCATGCAATACATGTAACAGATGTATCAACTGCACAAAGACCATCATGCAATACACGTAACAGATGTACCAACGGCACAATGGCCATCATGCAATACATCATGGAATACATCATTCAATACATGTAACAGATGTATCAACTGCAAAATGACCATCATGCAATACATGTAACAGGTGTATCAACGGCACAATGACCATCATGCAACACATGATGCAATACATGTAACTGATATACCAACTGCACAATGACCATCATGCAATACATGATGCAATACATGTAACTGATATACCAACTGCACAATGACCATCATGCAATACATCATGCAATACATGTAACAGATGTACCAACTGCACAATGACCATCATGCAATACATGTAACAGATGTACCAATTGCACAATGACCATCATGCAATACATCATGCAATGCATGTAACAAGTGTAACAACTGCACAGTGACCATCATGCAATACATGTAACAGATGTATCATCTGCACATTGACCATCATGCAATACATCCTGCAAAAATGTAACAGATGTATCAACTGCAAAATGGTCAGCATGCAATACACGTAACATATGTACCAACTGCACAATGACCATCACGCAATACATGTAACAGATGTACCAACTGCACAATCACCATCATGCAATACATGTATCATATGTACCAACTGCACAATGGCCATCATGCAATACATGCAACAGATGTAACAACTGCACAATGGCCATCATGCAATACATGTAACGGATGTACTAACTGCACAATGGCCATCATGCAATACATGTAACGGATGTATCAACTGCACAATGACCATCATGCAATACATGTTACAGATGTAACAACTGCATAATGACCATCATGCAATACATGTAACAGATGTACGAACTGCACAATGACCATCATGCAATACATGTAACAGGTGTATCAACGGCACAATGACCATCATGCAACACATGTAACAGGTGTATCACCTGCACAACGACCACCATGCAACACATGTAACAGGTGTATCAACTGCACAATGGCAATCATACAATACATGTAACTGATGTACCAACTGCACAATGACCATCATGCAATACATCATGCAATACATGTAACAGATGTACCAACGGCACCATGGCCATCATGCAATACACCAATACATGTAACAGATGTATCAACTGCACAATGACCATCATGCAATACATGTAACAGATGTACCAACTGCACAATGACCATCATGCAATCCATGTAACAGATGTATCAACTGCACAACGACCACCATGCAATACATGTAACAGGTGTAACAACTGCACAATGGCCATCATACAATACATGTAACTGATGTACCAACTGTATAATGACCATCATGCAATACATCATGCAATACATGTAACAGATGTACCAACTGCACAATAACCATCATGCAATACATCATGCAATACATGTAACAGATGTACCAACTGCACAATGACCATCATGCAATACATGTAACAGATGTACCAACTGCACAATGACCATCATGCAATACATCATGCAATGCATGTAACAAGTGTAACAACTGCACAGTGACCATCATGCAATACATGTAACAGATGTATCATCTGCACATTGACCATCATGCAATACATCCTGCAATACATGTAACAGATGTATCAACTGCAAAATGGTCAGCATGCAATACACGTAACATATGTACCATCTGCACAATGACCATCACGCAATACATGTAACAGATGTACCAACTGCACAATGACCATCATGCAATACATGTAACATATGTACCAACTGCACAATGACCATCATGCAATACATGTAACAGATGTACCAACTGCACACTCTCCATCATGCAATACATGTATCATATGTACCAACTACACAATGGCCATCATGCAATACATGCAACAGATGTACCAACTGCACAATGGCCATCATGCAATACATGTAACGGATGTACTAACTGCACAATGGCCATCATGCAATACATGTAACGGATGTATCAACTGCACAATGACCATCATGCAATACATGTTACAGATGTAACAACTTCATAATGACCATCATGCAATACATGTAACAGATGTACGAACTGCACAATGACCATCATGCAATACATGTAACAGGTGTATCAACGGCACAATGACCATCATGCAACACATGTAACAGGTGTATCACCTGCACAACGACCACCATGCAATACATGTAACAGGTGTATCAACTGCACAATGGCAATCATACAATACATGTAACTGATGTACCAACTGCACAATGACCATCATGCAATACATCATGCAATACATGTAACAGATGTACCAACGGCACAATGGCCATCATGCAATACATCATGGAATACATCATTCAATACATGTAACAGATGTATCAACTGCACAATGACCATCATGCAATACATGTAACAGATGTACCAACTGCACAATGACCATCATGCAATCCATGTAACAGATGTATCAACTGCACAACGACCACCATGCAATACATGTAACAGGTGTATCAACTGCACAATGGCCATCATACAATACATGTAACTGATGTACCAACTGTATAATGACCATCATGCAATACATCATGCAATACATGTAACAGATGTACCAACTGCACAATGACCATCATGCAATACATCATGCAATACATGTAACAGATGTACCAACTGCACAATGACCATCATGCAATACATGTAACAGATGTACCAACTGCACAATGACCATCATGCAATACATCATGCAATGCATGTAACAAGTGTACCAACTGCACAGTGACCATCATGCAATACATGTAACACATGTATCATCTGCACATTGACCATCATGCAATACATCCTGCAATACATGTAACAGATGTATCAACTGCAAAATGGTCAGCATGCAATACACGTAACATATGTACCAACTGCACAATGACCATCATGCAATACATGTAACAGATGTACCAACTGCACAATGACCATCATGCAATACATGTAACAGTTGTACCAACTGCATAATGACCATCATGCAATACATCATGCAATACATGTAACAGATGTACCAACTGCACAATGACCATCATGCAATACATGTAACAGATGTATCAACTGCACAATGACCACCATGCAATACATGTTACAGATGTAACAACTGCATAATGACCATCATGCAATACATGTAACAGATGTACCAACTGCACAATGACCATCATGCAATACATGTAACAGATGTAACTACTGCACAATGACCATCATGCAATCCATGTGACAGATGTACCAACTGCAAAATGACCATCATGCAATACATGTAACAGATGTACCAACTGCACAATGACCATCATGCAATACATGTAACAGATGTATCACCTGCACAATGACCATCATGCAATACACGTAACAGCTGTACCAACGGCACAATGGCCATCATGCAATATATCATGGAATGCATCATTCAGTACATGTAACAGATGTATCAACTGCACAATGACCATCATGCAATACATGTAACAGGTGTATCAACGACACAATGACCATCATGCAACACATGTAACAGGTGTATCAACTGCACAATCACCATCATGCAATACATGTATCATATGTACCAACTGCACAAAGGCCATCATGCAATACATGCAACAGATGTACCAACTGCACAATGGCCATCATGCAATACATGTAACGGATGTACTAACTGCACAATGGCCATCATGCAATACAGGTAACGGATGTACCAACTGCACAATGAGCATCATGCAATACATGTAACAGATGTACCAACTACACAATGACCATCATGCAATACAGGTAACAGTTGTACCAACTGCACAATGACCATTATGCAATACATGTAACAGATGTATCAACTGCACAATGACCATCATGCAATACATGTAACAGATGTACCAACTGCACAATGACCATCATGCAATACATCATGCAATGCATGTAACAAGTGTACCAACTGCACAGTGACCATCATGCAATACATGTAACACATGTATCATCTGCACATTGACCATCATGCAATACATCCTGCAATACATGTAACAGATGTATCAACTGCAAAATGGTCAGCATGCAATACACGTAACATATGTACCAACTGCACAATGACCATCACGCAATACATGTAACAGATGTACCAACTGCACAATTACCATCATGCAATACATGTAACAGATGTACCAACTGCACAATGACCATCATGCAATACATGTAACAGATGTATCAACTGCACAATGACCACCATACAATACATGTTACAGATGTAACAACTGCATAATGACCATCATGCAATACATGTAACAGATGTACCAACTGCACAATGACCATCATGCAATACATGTAACAGATGTACCTACTGCACAATAACCATCATGCAATCCATGTGACAGATGTACCAACTGCAAAATGACCATCATGCAATACATGTAACAGATGTACCAACTGCACAATGACCATCATGCAATACATGTAACAGATGTATCAGCTGCACAATGACCATCATGCAATACACGTAACAGATGTACCAACGGCACAATGGCCATCATGCAATATATCATGGAATGCATCATTCAGTACATGTAACAGATGTATCAACTGCACAATGACCATCATGCAATACATGTAACAGGTGTATCAACGGCACAATGACCATCATGCAACACATGTAACAGGTGTATCAACTGCACAATCACCATCATGCAATACATGTATCATATGTACCAACTGCACAATGGCCATCATGCAATACATGCAACAGATGTACCAACTGCACAATGGCCATCATGCAATACATGTAACGGATGTACTAACTGCACAATGGCCATCAGGCAATACAGGTAACGGATGTACCAACTGCACAATGACCATCATGCAATACATGTAACAGATGTACCAACTACACAATGACCATCATGCAATACAGGTAACAGTTGTACCAACTGCACAATGACCATTATGCAATACATGTACCAGATGTATCAACTGCACAATGACCATCATGCAATACATCATGCAATACATGTAACAGATGTACCAACTGCACAATGACCATCATACAATACATCATGCAATACATGTAATAGATGTATCAACTGCACAATGACCATCATGCAATACCTTATGCAATACATGTAACATATGTACCAACTGCACAATGGCCATCATGCAATACATGTTACAAATGTACCAACGGCACAATGACCATCAAACAATACATCATGCAATACATGTAACAGATGTACCAACTGCACAATGACCATCATGCAATACATGTAACAGATGTATCAACTGCACAATGACCATCATGCAATACATGTTACAGATGTAACAACTGCATAATGACCATCATGCAATACATGTAACAGATGTACTAACTGCACAATGACCATCATGCAATACATGTAACAGATGTACCAACTGAACAATGACCATCATGCAATCCATGTAACAGATGTACCAGCTGCAAACTGACCATCATGCAATACATGTAACAGATGTACCAACTGCATAATGACCATCATGCAATACATGTAACAGATGTATCAACTGCACAAAGACCATCATGCAATACACGTAACAGATGTACCAACGGCACAATGGCCATCATGCAATACATCATGGAATACATCATTCAATACATGTAACAGATGTATCAACTGCAAAATGACCATCATGCAATACATGTAACAGGTGTATCAACGGCACAATGACCATCATGCAACACATATGCAATACATGTAACTGATATACCAACTGCACAATGACCATCATGCAATACATGATGCAATACATGTAACTGATATACCAACTGCACAATGACCATCATGCAATACATCATGCAATACATGTAACAGATGTACCAACTGCACAATGACCATCATGCAATACATGTAACAGATGTACCAATTGCACAATGACCATCATGCAATACATCATGCAATGCATGTAACAAGTGTAACAACTGCACAGTGACCATCATGCAATACATGTAACAGATGTATCATCTGCACATTGACCATCATGCAATACATCCTGCAAAAATGTAACAGATGTATCAACTGCAAAATGGTCAGCATGCAATACACGTAACATATGTACCAACTGCACAATGACCATCACGCAATACATGTAACAGATGTACCAACTGCACAATCACCATCATGCAATACATGTATCATATGTACCAACTGCACAATGGCCATCATGCAATACATGCAACAGATGTACCAACTGCACAATGGCCATCATGCAATACATGTAACGGATGTACTAACTGCACAATGGCCATCATGCAATACATGTAACGGATGTATCAACTGCACAATGACCATCATGCAATACATGTTACAGATGTAACAACTGCATAATGACCATCATGCAATACATGTAACAGATGTACGAACTGCACAATGACCATCATGCAATACATGTAACAGGTGTATCAACGGCACAATGACCATCATGCAACACATGTAACAGGTGTATCACCTGCACAACGACCACCATGCAACACATGTAACAGGTGTATCAACTGAACAATGGCAATCATACAATACATGTAACTGATGTACCAACTGCACAATGACCATCATGCAATACATCATGCAATACATGTAACAGATGTACCAACGGCACCATGGCCATCATGCAATACATCATGGAATACATCATTCAATACATGTATCAGATGTATCAACTGCACAATGACCATCATGCAATACATGTAACAGATGTACCAACTGCACAATGACCATCATGCAATCCATGTAACAGATGTATCAACTGCACAACGACCACCATGCAATACATGTAACAGGTGTAACAACTGCACAATGGCCATCATACAATACATGTAACTGATGTACCAACTGTATAATGACCATCATGCAATACATCATGCAATACATGTAACAGATGTACCAACTGCACAATAACCATCATGCAATACATCATGCAATACATGTAACAGATGTACCAACTGCACAATGACCATCATGCAATACATGTAACAGATGTACCAACTGCACAATGACCATCATGCAATACATCATGCAATGCATGTAACAAGTGTAACAACTGCACAGTGACCATCATGCAATACATGTAACAGATGTATCATCTGCACATTGACCATCATGCAATACATCCTGCAATACATGTAACAGATGTATCAACTGCAAAATGGTCAGCATGCAATACACGTAACATATGTACCATCTGCACAATGACCATCACGCAATACATGTAACAGATGTACCAACTGCACAATGACCATCATGCAATACATGTAACATATGTACCAACTGCACAATGACCATCATGCAATACATGTAACAGATGTACCAACTGCACACTCTCCATCATGCAATGCATGTATCATATGTACCAACTACACAATGGCCATCATGCAATACATGCAACAGATGTACCAACTGCACAATGGCCATCATGCAATACATGTAACGGATGTACTAACTGCACAATGGCCATCATGCAATACATGTAACGGATGTATCAACTGCACAATGACCATCATGCAATACATGTTACAGATGTAACAACTTCATAATGACCATCATGCAATACATGTAACAGATGTACGAACTGCACAATGACCATCATGCAATACATGTAACAGGTGTATCAACGGCACAATGACCATCATGCAACACATGTAACAGGTGTATCACCTGCACAACGACCACCATGCAATACATGTAACAGGTGTATCAACTGCACAATGGCAATCATACAATACATGTAACTGATGTACCAACTGCACAATGACCATCATGCAATACATCATGCAATACATGTAACAGATGTACCAACGGCACAATGACCATCATGCAATCCATGTAACAGATGTATCAACTGCACAATGACCATCATGCAATACATGTAACAGATGTATCAACTGCACAATGGCCATCATGCAATACATGTAACAGATGTACCAACGGCACAACGACCATCATGCAATACATGTAACAGATGTATCAACTGCACAATGACCATCATGCAATACATCATGCAATACATGTAACAGATGTATCAACTGCACAATGACCATCATGCAATACATGTAATAGATGTATCAACTGCACAATGACCATCATGCAATGCTTGTAACTGATGTACCATCTGCACAATGACCATCATGCAATACATCATGCAATACATCATGCAATACATGTAACAGATGTATCAACTGCACAATGACCATCATGCAATACATGTAATAGATGTATCAACTGCACAATGACCATCATGCAATGCTTGTAACTGATGTACCATCTGCACAATGGCCATCATGCAATACATGTAACATATGTACCAACTGCACAATGACCATCATGCAATACCTCATGCAATACATGAAACAGATGTGTCAACTGTACAATGACCATCATGCAACACATCATGCAACACATCATGCAATACATGTAATAGATGTATCAACTGCACAATGGCCATCATGCAATACATGTAACAGATGTACCAACTGCACAATGACCATCATGCAATACATGTAACAGTTGTACCAACTGCATAATGACCATCATGCAATACATCATGCAATACATGTAACAGATGTACCAACTTCACAATGACCATCATGCAATACATGTAACAGATGTATCAACTGCACAATGACCATCATGCAATACATGTTACAGATGTAACAACTGCATAATGACCATCATGCAATACATGTAACATATGTACCAACTGCACAATGACCATCATGCAATACATGTAACAGATGTACCAACTGCACAATGACCATCATGCAATCCATATAACAGATGTACCAACTGCAAAATGACCATCATGCAATACATGTAACAGATGTACCAACTGCACAATGACCATCATGCAATACAAGTAACATATGTATCAACTGCACAATGACCATCATGCAATACACGTAACAGATGTACGAACGGCACAATGGCCATCATGCAATACATCATGGAATACATCATTCAGTACATGTAACAGATGCATCAACTGCACAATGACCATCATGCAATACATGTAACAGGTGTATCAACTGCACAATGACCGTCATGCAATACATGTAACAGGTGTATCAACGGCACAATGACCATCATGCAACAAATGTAACAGGTGTATCAACTGCACAATCACCATCATGCAATACATGTATCATATGTACCAACTGCACAATCACCATCATGCAATACATGTAACAGATGTACCAACTGCACAATGGCCATCATGCAATACATGTAACGGATGTACTAACTGCACAATGGCCATCATTCAATACATTTAACGGATGTACCAACTGCACAATGACCATCATGCAATACATGTAACAGATGTACCAACTAAACAATGACCATCATGCAATACATGTAACAGTTGTACCAACTACACAATGACCATCATGCAATACATGTAACAGATGTATCAACTGCACAATGGCCATCATGCAATACATGTAACAGATGTACCAACGGCACAATGACCATCATGCAATACATGATGCAATTCATGTAACAGATGTACCAACTGCACAATGACCATCATGCAATACATCATGCAATACATGTAACAGATGTATCAACTGTACAATGACCATCATGCAACACATCATGCAATACATGCAATAGATGTATCAACTGCACAATGGCCATCATGCAATACATGTAACAGATGCACCAACTGCACAATGACCATCATGCAATACATGTAACAGTTGTACCAACTGCACAATGACCATCATGCAATACATGTAACAGATGTATCAACTGCACAATGACCATCATGCAATCCATGTAACAGATGTACCAACTGCAAAATGACCATCATGCAATACATGTAACAGATGTACCAACTGCACAATGACCATCATGCAATACATGTAACAGATGTATCAACTGCACAATGACCATCATGCAATGCATGTAACAGATGTACCAACTGCACAATGACCATCATGCAATACATGTAACAGATGTATCAACTGCACAATGACCATCATGCAATACACGTAACAGATGTACCAACGGCACAATGGCCATCATGCAATACATCATGGAATACATCATTCAATACATGTAACAGATGTATCAACGGCACAATGACCATCATGCAATACACGTAACATATGTACCAACTGCACAATGACCATCACGCAATACATGTAACAGAAGTACCAACTGCACAATCATCATGCAATACATGTAACAGATGTACCAACTGCACAATGGCCATCATGCAATACATGTAACGAATGTACTAACTGCACAATGGCCATCATTCAATACATGTAACGGATGTACCAACTGCAAAATGACCATCATGCACTACATGTAACAGATGTACCAACTACACAATGACCATCATGCAATACATGTAACAGTTGTACCAACTACACAATGACCATCATGCAATACATGTAACAGATGTATCAACTGCACAATGACCATCATGCAATACATCATGCAATACATGTAACATATTTACCAACTGCACAATGACCATCATGCAATAGCTCATTCAATACATGTTACATATGTACCAACGGCACAATGACCATCATGCAATACATCATGCAATACATGTAACAGATGTATCAACTGCACAATGGCCATCATGCAATACATGTAACAGATGCACCAACTGCACATTGACCATCATGCAATACATGTAACAGTTGTACCAACTGCACAATGACCATCATGCAATACATTATGCAATACATGTAACATAGGTACCAACTGCACAATGACCATCATGCAATACATGTAACAGATGTATCAACTGCACAATGACCATCATGCAATCCATGTAACAGATGTACCATCTGCAAAATGACCATCATGCAATACATGTAACAGATGTACCAACTGCACAATGACCATCATGCAATACATGTAACAGATGTATCAACTGCACAATGACCATCATGCAATACACGCAACAGATGTACCAACGGCACAATGGCCATCATGCAATACATCATGGAATACATCATTCAATACATGTAACAGATGTATCAACTGCACAATGACCATCATGCAATACATGTAACAGGTGTATCAACGGCACAATGACCATCATGCAATACACGTAACATATGTACCAACTGCACAATGACCATCACGCAATACATGTAACAGAAGTACCAACTGCACAATCACCATCATGCAATACATGTAACAGATGTACCAACTGCACAATGGCCATCATGCAATACATGTAACGAATGTACTAACTGCACAATGGCCATCATTCAATACATGTAACGGATGTACCAACTGCACAATGACCATCATGCAATACATGTTACAGATGTACCAACTACACATTGACCATCATGCAATACATGTAACAGTTGTACGAACTACACAATGACCATCATGCAATACATGTAACAGATGTACCAACTGCACAATGACCATCATGCAATACATGTAACAGATGTATCAACTGCACAATGACCATCATGCAATACATGTAACAGGTGTATCAATGACACAATGACCATCATGCAACACATGTATCAGGTGTATCAACTGCACAATCACCATCATGCAATACATGTATCATATGTACCAACTGCACAATGGCCATCATGCAATACATGCAACAGATGTACCAACTGCACAATGGCTATCATGCAACACATGTAACGGATGTACTAACTGCACAATGGCCATCATGCAATACAGGTAACGGATGTACCAACTGCACAATGACCATCATGCAATACATGTAACAGATGTACCAACTACACAATGACCATCATGCAATACAGGTAACAGTTGTACCAACTGCACAATGACCATTATGCAATACATGTAACAGATGTATCAACTGCACAATGACCATCATGCAATACATCATGCAATACATGTAACAGATGTACCAACTGCACAATGACCATCATACAATACATCATGCAATACATGTAACAGATGTATCAACTGCACAATGACCATCATGCAATACATGTAACAGATGTACCAACTGCACAATGACCATCATGCAATACATCATGCAATGCATGTAACAAGTGTACCAACTGCACAGTGACCATCATGCAATACATGTAACACATGTATCATCTGCACATTGACCATCATGCAATACATATTGCAATACATGTAACAGATGTATCAACTGCAAAATGGTCAGCATGCAATACACGTAACATATGTACCAACTGCACAATGACCATCATGCAATACATGTAACAGATGTACCAACTGCACAATTACCATCATGCAATACATGTAACAGATGTACCAACTGCACAATGACCATCATGCAATACATGTAACAGTTGTACCAACTGCATAATGACCATCATGCAATACACCATGCAATACATGTAACAGATGTACCAACTGCACAATGACCATCATGCAATACATGTAACAGATGTATCAACTGTACAATGACCACCATACAATACATGTTACAGATGTAACATCTGCATAATGACCATCATGCAATACATGTAACAGATGTACCAACTGCACAATGACCATCATGCAATACATGTAACAGATGTACCTACTGCACAATAACCATCATGCAATCCATGTGACAGATGTACCAACTGCAAAATGACCATCATGCAATACATGTAACAGATGTACCAACTGCACAATGACCATCATGCAATACATGTAACAGATGTATCAGCTGCACAATGACCATCATGCAATACACGTAACAGATGTACCAACGGCACAATGGCCATCATGCAATATATCATGGAATGCATCATTCAGTACATGTAACAGATGTATCAACGGCACAATGACCATCATGCAACACATGTAACAGGTGTATCAACTGCACAATCACCATCATGCAATACATGTATCATATGTACCAACTGCACAATGGCCATCATGCAATACATGCAACAGATGTACCAACTGCACAATGGCCATCATGCAATACATGTAACGGATGTACTAACTGCACAATGGCCATCATGCAATACAGGTAACGGATGTACCAACTGCACAATGACCATCATGCAATACATGTAACAGATGTACCAACTACACAATGACCATCATGCAATACAGGTAACAGTTGTACCAACTGCACAATGACCATTATGCAATACATGTAACAGATGTATCAACTGCACAATGACCATCATGCAATACATCATGCAATACATGTAACAGATGTACCAACTGCACAATGACCATCATAGAATACATCATGCAATACATGTAACAGATGTATCAACTGCACAATGACCATCATGCAATACCTTATGCAATACAAGTAACATATGTACCAACTGCACAATGGCCATCATGCAATACATGTTACATATGTACCAACGGCACAATGACCATCAAACAATACATCATGCAATACATGTAACAGATGTATCAACTGCACAATGGCCATCATGCAATACATGTAACAGATGTACCAACGGCACAATGACCATCATGCAATACATGTAACAGATGTATCAACTGCACAATGACCATCATGCAATACATCATGCAATACATGTAACAGATGTATCAACTGCACAATGACCATCATGCAATACATGTTACAGATGTAACAACTGCATAATGACCATCATGCAATACATGTAACATATGTACCAACTGCACAATGACCATCATGCAATACATGTAACAGATGTACCAACTGCACAATGACCATCATGCAATCCATATAACAGATGTACCAACTGCAAAATGACCATCATGCAATACATGTAACAGATGTACCAACTGCACAATGACCATCATGCAATACAAGTAACATATGTATCAACTGCACAATGACCATCATGCAATACACGTAACAGATGTACGAACGGCACAATGGCCATCATGCAATACATCATGGAATACATCATTCAGTACATGTAACAGATGCATCAACTGCACAATGACCATCATGCAATACATGTAACAGGTGTATCAACTGCACAATGACCGTCATGCAATACATGTAACAGGTGTATCAACGGCACAATGACCATCATGCAACACATGTAACAGGTGTATCAACTGCACAATCACCATCATGCAATACATGTATCATATGTACCAACTGCACAATCACCATCATGCAATACATGTAACAGATGTACCAACTGCACAATGGCCATCATGCAATACATGTAACGGATGTACTAACTGCACAATGGCCATCATTCAATACATTTAACGGATGTACCAACTGCACAATGACCATCATGCAATACATGTAACAGATGTACCAACTACACAATGACCATCATGCAATACATGTAACAGTTGTACCAACTACACAATGACCATCATGCAATACATGTAACAGATGTATCAACTGCACAATGGCCATCATGCAATACATGTAACAGATGTACCAACGGCACAATGACCATCATGCAATACATGATGCAATTCATGTAACAGATGTACCAACTGCACAATGACCATCATGCAATACATCATGCAATACATGTAACAGATGTATCAACTGTACAATGACCATCATGCAACACATCATGCAATACATGTAATAGATGTATCAACTGCACAATGGCCATCATGCAATACATGTAACAGATGCACCAACTGCACAATGACCATCATGCAATACATGTAACAGTTGTACCAACTGCACAATGACCATCATGCAATACATGTAACAGATGTATCAACTGCACAATGACCATCATGCAATCCATGTAACAGATGTACCAACTGCAAAATGACCATCATGCAATACATGTAACAGATGTACCAACTGCACAATGACCATCATGCAATACATGTAACAGATGTATCAACTGCACAATGACCATCATGCAATACATGTAACAGATGTACCAACTGCACAATGACCATCATGCAATACATGTAACAGATGTATCAACTGCACAATGACCATCATGCAATACACGTAACAGATGTACCAACGGCACAATGGCCATCATGCAATACATCATGGAATACATCATTCAATACATGTAACAGATGTATCAACGGCACAATGACCATCATGCAATACACGTAACATATGTACCAACTGCACAATGACCATCACGCAATACATGTAACAGAAGTACCAACTGCACAATCATCATGCAATACATGTAACAGATGTACCAACTGCACAATGGCCATCATGCAATACATGTAACGAATGTACTAACTGCACAATGGCCATCATTCAATACATGTAACGGATGTACCAACTGCAAAATGACCATCATGCACTACATGTAACAGATGTACCAACTACACAATGACCATCATGCAATACATGTAACAGTTGTACCAACTACACAATGACCATCATGCAATACATGTAACAGATGTATCAACTGCACAATGACCATCATGCAATACATCATGCAATACATGTAACATATTTACCAACTGCACAATGACCATCATGCAATAGCTCATTCAATACATGTTACATATGTACCAACGGCACAATGACCATCATGCAATACATCATGCAATACATGTAACAGATGTATCAACTGCACAATGGCCATCATGCAATACATGTAACAGATGCACCAACTGCACAATGACCATCATGCAATACATGTAACAGTTGTACCAACTGCACAATGACCATCATGCAATACATCATGCAATACATGTAACATATGTACCAACTGCACAATGACCATCATGCAATACATGTAACAGATGTATCAACTGCACAATGACCATCATGCAATCCATGTAACAGATGTACCAACTGCAAAATGACCATCATGCAATACATGTAACAGATGTACCAACTGCACAATGACCATCATGCAATACATGTAACAGATGTATCAACTGCACAATGACCATCATGCAATACACGCAACAGATGTACCAACGGCACAATGGCCATCATGCAATACATCATGGAATACATCATTCAATACATGTAACAGATGTATCAACTGCACAATGACCATCATGCAATACATGTAACAGGTGTATCAACGGCACAATGACCATCATGCAATACATGTAACAGGTGTATCAACTGCACAACGACCAACATGCAATACATGTAACAGGTGTATCAACTGCACAATGGCCATCATACAATACATGTAACTGATGTACCAACTGCACAATGACCATCATGCAATACATGTAACGAATGTACAACTGACACAATGGCCATCATGCAATACATGTAACGGATGTACCAACTGCACAATGACATCATGCAATACATGTAAGATGTACCAAATACACAATGACCATCATGCAATACATGTAACAGTTGTACGAACTACACAATGACACATCATGCAATACATGTAAACAGAGTAACAACTACACAATGACCATCATGCAATACATGTAACAGATGTATCAACTGCACAATGACCATCATGCAATACATGTAACAGGTGTATCAACGGCACAATGACCATCATGCAATACATGTAACAGGTTTATCAACTGCACAATAACCATCATGCAATACATGTAACAGATGTACCAACTGCACAATGGCCATCATGCAATACATGTAACAGATGTACCAACTGCACAATGGCCATCATGCAATACATCATGCAATACATGTAACAGATGTACCAACTGCACAATGACCATCATGCAATACATGTAACAGATGTACCAACTGCACAATGACCATCATGCAATACAGGTAACAGTTGTACAACTGCACAATGACCATTATGCAATACATGTAACAGATGTATCAACTGCACAATGACCATCATGCAATACATCATGCAATACATGTAACAGATGTACCATCTGCACAATGACCATCATGCAATACATCATGCAATACATGTAACAGATGTATCAACTGCACAATGACCATCATGCAACACATGTAACAGATGTATCAACTGCACAATGACCATCATGCAATACATGTAACAGGTGTACCAACTGCACAATGACCATCATGCAATACATGTAACAAATGTATCATCTGCACATTGACCATCATGCAATACATCCTGCAATACATGTAACAGATGTATCAACTGCAAAATGGTCAGCATGCAATACACGTAACATATGTACCAACTGCACAATGACCATCACGCAATACATGTAACAGATGTACCAACTGCACAATCACCATCATGCAATACATGTAACAGATGTACCAACTGCACAATGACCATCATGCAATACATGTAACAGATGTACCAACTGC
>CM026391.1:42341034-42496752 GCA_014843695.1 Archivesica marissinica
CATGCAATACATGTAACAGATGTATCATCTGCACATTGACCATCATGCAATACATCCTGCAATACATGTAACAGATGTATCAACTGCAAAATGGTCAGCATGCAATACACGTAACATATGTACCAACTGCACAATGACCATCACGCAATACATGTAACAGATGTACCAACTGCACAATGACCATCATGCAATACATGTAACATATGTACCAACTGCACAATGACCATCATGCAATACATGTAACAGATGTACCAACTGCACACTCTCCATCATGCAATACATGTATCATATGTACCAACTGCACAATGGCCATCATGCAATACATGCAACAGATGTACCAACTGCACAATCGCCATCATGCAATACATGTAACAGATGCACCAACTGCACAATGACCCTCATGCAATACATGTAACAGTTGTACCAACTGCACAATGACCATCATGCAATACATCATGCAATACATGTAACAGATGTACCAACTGCACAATGACCACCATACAATACATTTAACCTATGTACGAACTGCACAATGACCATCATGCAATACATCATGCAATTCATGTAACAGATGTATCAACTGCACAATAGCCATCATGAAATACATGTAACAGATGTATCAACTGCACAATAGCCATCATGCAATACATGTAACAGGTGTATCAACTGCACAATGACCATCATGCAATACATGTAACATATGTACCAACTGCACAATGACCATCATGCAATACATCATGCAATACATGTAACAGATGTACCAACTGCACAATGACCATCATGCAATACATGTAACAGATGTATCAACTGCACAATGACCATCATGCAATACATCATGCAATACATGTAACAGATGTACAAACGGCACAATGACCATCATGCAATTTCATCATGCAATATATGTAACAGATGTATCAACTGCACAATGGCCATCATACAATACATGTAACTGATGTACCAACTGCACAATGACCATCATGCAATACATGATGCAATAGATGTAACAGATGTACCAACTGCACAATGACCATCATGCAATACATAATGCAATACATGTAACAGATGTATCAACTGCACAATGACCATCATGCAATACATGTAACAGGTGTACCAACGTCACAATGACCATCATGCACTGCATGTAACAGGTGTACCAACGTCACAATGACCATCATGCACTGCATGTATCAGGTGTATCAACTGCACAATGACACTCATGCAATACATCATGCAATACATGTAACAGATGTATCAACTGCACAATGACAATCATGCAATACCTTATGCAATACATGTAACAAATGTACCAACTGCACAATGACCATCATGCAATACCTCATGCAATACATGTTACATATGTACCAACGGCACAATGACCATCATGCAATACATCATGCAATACATGTAACAGATGTATCAACTGCACAATGGCCATCATGCAATACATGTAACAGATGTACCAACGGCACAATGACCATCATGCAATACATGATGCAATTCATGTAACAGATGTACCAACTGCACAATGACCAGCATGCAATACATCATGCAATACATGTAACAGATGTATCAACTGCACAATGACCATCATGCAATACATGTAACAGATGTACGATCTGCACAATGACCATCATGCAATGCTTGTAACAGATGTACCAACTGCACAATGACCATCATGCAATACATCATGCAATACATGTAACAGATGTATCAACTGTATAATGACCATCATGCAACACATCATGCAATACATGTAATATATGTATCAACTGCACAATGGCCATCATGCAATACATGTAACAGATGCACCAATTGCACAATGATCATCATGCAATACATGTAACAGATGTACCATCTGCACATTGACCATCATGCAATACATGTAACAGATGTATCAACTGCACAATGACCATCATGCAATACATGTTACAGATGTAACAACTGCCTAATGACCATCATGCAATACATGTAACAGATGTACCAACTGCACAATGACCATCATGCAATACATGTAACAGATGTAACAACTGCACAATGACCATCATTCAATACATGTAACGGATGTACCAACTGCACAATGACCATCATGCAATACATGTAACAGATGTACCAACTACACAATGACCATCATGCAATACATGTAACAGTTGTACCAACTACACAATGACCATCATGCAATACATATAACAGATGTATCAACTGCACAATGACCATCATGCAATACATCATGCAATACATGTAACAGATGTAACAACTGTACAATGACCATCTTGCAATACATCATGCAATACATGTAACAGATGTATCAAATGCACAATGACCATCATGCAATACATCATGCAATACATGTAACAGATGTAACAACTGCACAATGACCATCATGCAATACATCATGCAATACATGTAACAGATGTATCAACTGCACAATGACCATCATGCAATACCTTATGCAATACATGTAACATATGTACCAACTGCACAATGACCATCATGCAATACATCATGCAATACATGTAACAGATGTATCAATTGTACAATGACCATCATGCAACACATCATGCAATACATGTAATAGATGTATCAACTGCACAATGGCCATCATGCAATACATGTAACTGATGCACCAACTGCACAATGACCATCATGCAATACATGTAACAGTTGTACCAACTGCACAATGACCATCATGCAATACATCATGCAATACATGTAACAGATGTACCAACTGCACAATGACCATCATGCAATACATGTAACAGATGTATCAACTGCACAATGACCATCATGCAATCCATGTAACAGATGTACCAGCTGCAAACTGACCATCATGCAATACATGTAACAGATGTACCAACTGCATAATGACCATCATGCAATACATGTAACAGATGTACTAACTGCACAATGACCATCATGCAATACATGTAACAGATGTACCAACTGAACAATGACCATCATGCAATCCATGTAACAGATGTACCAGCTGCAAACTGACCATCATGCAATACATGTAACAGATGTACCAACTGCATAATGACCATCATGCAATACATGTAGCAGATGTATCAACTGCACAAAGACCATCATGCAATACACGTAACAGATGTACCAACGGCACAATGGCCATCATGCAATACATCATGGAATACATCATTCAATACATGTAACAGATGTATCAACTGCAAAATGACCATCATGCAATACATGTAACAGGTGTATCAACGGCACAATGACCATCATGCAACACATGATGCAATACATGTAACTGATATACCAACTGCACAATGACCATCATGCAATACATGATGCAATACATGTAACTGATATACCAACTGCACAATGACCATCATGCAATACATCATGCAATACATGTAACAGATGTACCAACTGCACAATGACCATCATGCAATACATGTAACAGATGTACCAATTGCACAATGACCATCATGCAATACATCATGCAATGCATGTAACAAGTGTAACAACTGCACAGTGACCATCATGCAATACATGTAACAGATGTATCATCTGCACATTGACCATCATGCAATACATCCTGCAAAAATGTAACAGATGTATCAACTGCAAAATGGTCAGCATGCAATACACGTAACATATGTACCAACTGCACAATGACCATCACGCAATACATGTAACAGATGTACCAACTGCACAATCACCATCATGCAATACATGTATCATATGTACCAACTGCACAATGGCCATCATGCAATACATGCAACAGATGTACCAACTGCACAATGGCCATCATGCAATACATGTAACGGATGTACTAACTGCACAATGGCCATCATGCAATACATGTAACGGATGTATCAACTGCACAATGACCATCATGCAATACATGTTACAGATGTACAACTGCATAATGACCATCATGCAATACATGTAACAGATGTACGAACTGCACAATGACCATCATGCAATACATGTAACAGGTGTATCAACGGCACAATGACCATCATGCAACACATGTAACAGGTGTATCACCTGCACAACGACCACCATGCAACACATGTAACAGGTGTATCAACTGCACAATGGCAATCATACAATACATGTAACTGATGTACCAACTGCACAATGACTATCATGCAATACATCATGCAATACATGTAACAGATGTACCAACGGCACAATGGCCATCATGCAATACATCATGGAATACATCATTCAATACATGTATCAGATGTATCAACTGCACAATGACCATCATGCAATACATGTAACAGATGTACCAACTGCACAATGACCATCATGCAATACATGTAACAGATGTACCAATTGCACAATGACCATCATGCAATACATCATGCAATGCATGTAACAAGTGTAACAACTGCACAGTGACCATCATGCAATACATGTAACAGATGTATCATCTGCACATTGACCATCATGCAATACATCCTGCAAAAATGTAACAGATGTATCAACTGCAAAATGGTCAGCATGCAATACACGTAACATATGTACCAACTGCACAATGACCATCACGCAATACATGTAACAGATGTACCAACTGCACAATCACCATCATGCAATACATGTATCATATGTACCAACTGCACAATGGCCATCATGCAATACATGCAACAGATGTACCAACGGCACAATGGCCATCATGCAATACATCATGGAATACATCATTCAATACATGTAACAGATGTATCAACTGCAAAATGACCATCATGCAATACATGTAACAGGTGTATCAACGGCACAATGACCATCATGCAACACATGATGCAATACATGTAACTGATATACCAACTGCACAATGACCATCATGCAATACATGATGCAATACATGTAACTGATATACCAACTGCACAATGACCATCATGCAATACATCATGCAATACATGTAACAGATGTACCAACTGCACAATGACCATCATGCAATACATGTAACAGATGTACCAATTGCACAATGACCATCATGCAATACATCATGCAATGCATGTAACAAGTGTAACAACTGCACAGTGACCATCATGCAATACATGTAACAGATGTATCATCTGCACATTGACCATCATGCAATACATCCTGCAAAAATGTAACAGATGTATCAACTGCAAAATGGTCAGCATGCAATACACGTAACATATGTACCAACTGCACAATGACCATCACGCAATACATGTAACAGATGTACCAACTGCACAATCACCATCATGCAATACATGTATCATATGTACCAACTGCACAATGGCCATCATGCAATACATGCAACAGATGTACCAACTGCACAATGGCCATCATGCAATACATGTAACGGATGTACTAACTGCACAATGGCCATCATGCAATACATGTAACAGATGTATCAACTGCACAATGACCATCATGCAATACATGTTACAGATGTAACAACTGCATAATGACCATCATGCAATACATGTAACAGATGTACCAACTGCACAATGACCATCATGCAATACATGTAACAGGTGTATCAACGGCACAATGACCATCATGCAACACATGTAACAGGTGTATCAACTGCACAATGACCACCATGCAATACATGTAACAGGGTATCAACTGCACAATGGCAATCATACAATACATGTAACGATGTACCAACTGCACAATGACTATCATGCAATACATCATGCAATACATGTAACAGATGTACCAACGGCACAATGGCCATCATGCAATACATCATGGAATACATCATTCAATACATGTATCAGATGTATCAACTGCACAATGACCATCATGCAATACATGTAACAGATGTACCAACTGCACAATGACCATCATGCAATACATGTAACAGATGTACCAATTGCACAATGACCATCATGCAATACATCATGCAATGCATGTAACAAGTGTAACAACTGCACAGTGACCATCATGCAATACATGTAACAGATGTATCATCTGCACATTGACCATCATGCAATACATCCTGCAAAAATGTAACAGATGTATCAACTGCAAAATGGTCAGCATGCAATACACGTAACATATGTACCAACTGCACAATGACCATCACGCAATACATGTAACAGATGTACCAACTGCACAATCACCATCATGCAATACATGTATCATATGTACCAACTGCACAATGGCCATCATGCAATACATGCAACAGATGTACCAACTGCACAATGGCCATCATGCAATACATGTAACGGATGTACTAACTGCACAATGGCCATCATGCAATACATGTAACGGATGTATCAACTGCACAATGACCATCATGCAATACATGTTACAGATGTAACAACTGCATAATGACCATCATGCAATACATGTAACAGATGTACGAACTGCACAATGACCATCATGCAATACATGTAACAGGTGTATCAACGGCACAATGACCATCATGCAACACATGTAACAGGTGTATCACCTGCACAACGACCACCATGCAACACATGTAACAGGTGTATCAACTGCACAATGGCAATCATACAATACATGTAACTGATGTACCAACTGCACAATGACCATCATGCAATACATCATGCAATACATGTAACAGATGTACCAACGGCACAATGGCCATCATGCAATACATCATGGAATACATCATTCAATACATGTATCAGATGTATCAACTGCACAATGACCATCATGCAATACATGTAACAGATGTACCAACTGCACAATGACCATCATGCAATCCATGTAACAGATGTATCAACTGCACAACGACCACCATGCAATACATGTAACAGGTGTAACAACTGCACAATGGCCATCATACAATACATGTAACTGATGTACCAACTGTATAATGACCATCATGCAATACATCATGCAATACATGTAACAGATGTACCAACTGCACAATAACCATCATGCAATACATCATGCAATACATGTAACAGATGTACCAACTGCACAATGACCATCATGCAATACATGTAACAGATGTACCAACTGCACAATGACCATCATGCAATACATCATGCAATGCATGTAACAAGTGTAACAACTGCACAGTGACCATCATGCAATACATGTAACAGATGTATCATCTGCACATTGACCATCATGCAATACATCCTGCAATACATGTAACAGATGTATCAACTGCAAAATGGTCAGCATGCAATACACGTAACATATGTACCAACTGCACAATGACCATCACGCAATACATGTAACAGATGTACCAACTGCACAATGACCATCATGCAATACATGTAACATATGTACAAACTGCACAATGACCATCATGCAATACATGTAACAGATGTATCAACTGTACAATGACCATCATGCAACACATCATGCAATACATGTAATAGATGTATCAACTGCACAATGGCCATCATGCAATACATGTAACAGATGCACCAACTGCACAATGACCATCATGCAATACATGTAACAGTTGTACCAACTGCACAATGACCATCATGCAATACATCATGCAATACATGTAACAGATGTACCAACTGCACAATGACCACCATACAATACATGTAACCTATGTACGAACTGCACAATGACCATCATGCAATACATCATGCAATTCATGTAACAGATGTATCAACTGCACAATAGCCATCATGCAATACATGTAACAGATGTATCAACTGCACAATAGCCATCATGCAATACATGTAACAGGTGTATCAACTGCACAATGACCATCATGCAATACATGTAACATATGTACCAACTGCACAATGACCATCATGCAATACATCATGCAATACATGTAACAGATGTACCAACTGCACAATGACCATCATGCAATACATGTAACAGATGTATCAACTGCACAATGACCATCATGCAATACATCATGCAATACATGTAACAGATGTACAAACGGCACAATGACCATCATGCAATTTCATCATGCAATATATGTAACAGATGTATCAACTGCACAATGGCCATCATACAATACATGTAACTGATGTACCAACTGCACAATGACCATCATGCAATACATGATGCAATAGATGTAACAGATGTACCAACTGCACAATGACCATCATGCAATACATAATGCAATACATGTAACAGATGTATCAACTGCACAATGACCATCATGCAATACATGTAACAGGTGTACCAACGTCACAATGACCATCATGCACTGCATGTAACAGGTGTACCAACGTCACAATGACCATCATGCACTGCATGTAACAGGTGTATCAACTGCACAATGACACTCATGCAATACATCATGCAATACATGTAACAGATGTATCAACTGCACAATGACCATCATGCAATACCTTATGCAATACATGTAACAAATGTACCAACTGCACAATGACCATCATGCAATACCTCATGCAATACATGTTACATATGTACCAACGGCACAATGACCATCATGCAATACATCATGCAATACATGTAACAGATGTATCAACTGCACAATGGCCATCATGCAATACATGTAACAGATGTACCAACGGCACAATGACCATCATGCAATACATGATGCAATTCATGTAACAGATGTACCAACTGCACAATGACCAGCATGCAATACATCATGCAATACATGTAACAGATGTATCAACTGCACAATGACCATCATGCAATACATGTAACAGATGTACGAACTGCACAATGACCATCATGCAATGCTTGTAACAGATGTACCAACTGCACAATGACCATCATGCAATACATCATGCAATACATGTAACAGATGTATAAACTGTATAATGACCATCATGCAACACATCATGCAATACATGTAATATATGTATCAACTGCACAATGGCCATCATGCAATACATGTAACAGATGCACCAATTGCACAATGATCATCATGCAATACATGTAACAGATGTACCATCTGCACATTGACCATCATGCAATACATGTAACAGATGTATCAACTGCACAATGACCATCATGCAATACATGTTACAGATGTAACAACTGCCTAATGACCATCATGCAATACATGTAACAGATGTACCAACTGCACAATGACCATCATGCAATACATGTAACAGATGTAACAACTGCACAATGACCATCATTCAATACATGTAACGGATGTACCAACTGCACAATGACCATCATGCAATACATGTAACAGATGTACCAACTACACAATGACCATCATGCAATACATGTAACAGTTGTACCAACTACACAATGACCATCATGCAATACATATAACAGATGTATCAACTGCACAATGACCATCATGCAATACATCATGCAATACATGTAACAGATGTAACAACTGTACAATGACCATCTTGCAATACATCATGCAATACATGTAACAGATGTATCAACTGCACAATGACCATCATGCAATACATCATGCAATACATGTAACAGATGTAACAACTGCACAATGACCATCATGCAATACATCATGCAATACATGTAACAGATGTATCAACTGCACAATGACCATCATGCAATACCTTATGCAATACATGTAACATATGTACCAACTGCACAATGACCATCATGCAATACATCATGCAATACATGTAACAGATGTATCAATTGTACAATGACCATCATGCAACACATCATGCAATACATGTAATAGATGTATCAACTGCACAATGGCCATCATGCAATACATGTAACTGATGCACCAACTGCACAATGACCATCATGCAATACATGTAACAGTTGTACCAACTGCACAATGACCATCATGCAATACATCATGCAATACATGTAACAGATGTACCAACTGCACAATGACCATCATGCAATACATGTTACAGATGTAACAACTGCATAATGACCATCATGCAATACATGTAACAGATGTACTAACTGCACAATGACCATCATGCAATACATGTAACAGATGTACCAACTGAACAATGACCATCATGCAATCCATGTAACAGATGTACCAGCTGCAAACTGACCATCATGCAATACATGTAACAGATGTACCAACTGCATAATGACCATCATGCAATACATGTAACAGATGTATCAACTGCACAAAGACCATCATGCAATACACGTAACAGATGTACCAACGGCACAATGGCCATCATGCAATACATCATGGAATACATCATTCAATACATGTAACAGATGTATCAACTGCAAAATGACCATCATGCAATACATGTAACAGGTGTATCAACGGCACAATGACCATCATGCAACACATGATGCAATACATGTAACTGATATACCAACTGCACAATGACCATCATGCAATACATGATGCAATACATGTAACTGATATACCAACTGCACAATGACCATCATGCAATACATCATGCAATACATGTAACAGATGTACCAACTGCATAATGACCATCATGCAATACATGTAACAGATGTACCAATTGCACAATGACCATCATGCAATACATCATGCAATGCATGTAACAAGTGTAACAACTGCACAGTGACCATCATGCAATACATGTAACAGATGTATCATCTGCACATTGACCATCATGCAATACATCCTGCAAAAATGTAACAGATGTATCAACTGCAAAATGGTCAGCATGCAATACACGTAACATATGTACCAACTGCACAATGACCATCACGCAATACATGTAACAGATGTACCAACTGCACAATCACCATCATGCAATACATGTATCATATGTACCAACTGCACAATGGCCATCATGCAATACATGCAACAGATGTACCAACTGCACAATGGCCATCATGCAATACATGTAACGGATGTACTAACTGCACAATGGCCATCATGCAATACATGTAACGGATGTATCAACTGCACAATGACCATCATGCAATACATGTTACAGATGTAACAACTGCATAATGACCATCATGCAATACATGTAACAGATGTACGAATTGCACAATGACCATCATGCAATACATGTAACAGGTGTATCAACGGCACAATGACCATCATGCAACACATGTAACAGGTGTATCACCTGCACAACGACCACCATGCAACACATGTAACAGGTGTATCAACTGCACAATGGCAATCATACAATACATGTAACTGATGTACCAACTGCACAATGACCATCATGCAATACATCATGCAATACATGTAACAGATGTACAAACGGCACAATGGCCATCATGCAATACATCATGGAATACATCATTCAATACATGTATCAGATGTATCAACTGCACAATGACCATCATGCAATACATGTAACAGATGTACCAACTGCACAATGACCATCATGCAATCCATGTAACAGATGTATCAACTGCACAACGACCACCATGCAATACATGTAACAGGTGTAACAACTGCACAATGGCCATCATACAATACATGTAACTGATGTACCAACTGTATAATGACCATCATGCAATACATCATGCAATACATGTAACAGATGTACCAACTGCACAATAACAATCATGCAATACATCATGCAATACATGTAACAGATGTACCAACTGCACAATGACCATCATGCAATACATGTAACAGATGTACCAACTGCACAATGACCATCATGCAATACATCATGCAATGCATGTAACAAGTGTAACAACTGCACAGTGACCATCATGCAATACATGTAACAGATGTATCATCTGCACATTGACCATCATGCAATACATCCTGCAATACATGTAACAGATGTATCAACTGCAAAATGGTCAGCATGCAATACACGTAACATATGTACCAACTGCACAATGACCATCACGCAATACATGTAACAGATGTACCAACTGCACAATGACCATCATGCAATACATGTAACATATGTACCAACTGCACAATGACCATCATGCAATACATGTAACAGATGTACCAACTGCACACTCTCCATCATGCAATACATGTATCATATGTACCAACTGCACAATGGCCATCATGCAATACATGCAACAGATGTACCAACTGCACAATGGCCATCATGCAATACATGTAACAGATGCACCAACTGCACAATGACCATCATGCAATACATGTAACAGTTGTACCAACTGCACAATGACCATCATGCAATACATCATGCAATACATGTAACAGATGTACCAACTGCACAATGACCACCATACAATACATTTAACCTATGTACGAACTGCACAATGACCATCATGCAATACATCATGCAATTCATGTAACAGATGTATCAACTGCACAATAGCCATCATGCAATACATGTAACAGATGTATCAACTGCACAATAGCCATCATGCAATACATGTAACAGGTGTATCAACTGCACAATGACCATCATGCAATACATGTAACATATGTACCAACTGCACAATGACCATCATGCAATACATCATGCAATACATGTAACAGATGTACCAACTGCACAATGACCATCATGCAATACATGTAACAGATGTATCAACTGCACAATGACCATCATGCAATACATCATGCAATACATGTAACAGATGTACAAACGGCACAATGACCATCATGCAATTTCATCATGCAATATATGTAACAGATGTATCAACTGCACAATGGCCATCATACAATACATGTAACTGATGTACCAACTGCACAATGACCATCATGCAATACATGATGCAATAGATGTAACAGATGTACCAACTGCACAATGACCATCATGCAATACATAATGCAATACATGTAACAGATGTATCAACTGCACAATGACCATCATGCAATACATGTAACAGGTGTACCAACGTCACAATGACCATCATGCACTGCATGTAACAGGTGTACCAACGTCACAATGACCATCATGCACTGCATGTATCAGGTGTATCAACTGCACAATGACACTCATGCAATACATCATGCAATACATGTAACAGATGTATCAACTGCACAATGACAATCATGCAATACCTTATGCAATACATGTAACAAATGTACCAACTGCACAATGACCATCATGCAATACCTCATGCAATACATGTTACATATGTACCAACGGCACAATGACCATCATGCAATACATCATGCAATACATGTAACAGATGTATCAACTGCACAATGGCCATCATGCAATACATGTAACAGATGTACCAACGGCACAATGACCATCATGCAATACATGATGCAATTCATGTAACAGATGTACCAACTGCACAATGACCAGCATGCAATACATCATGCAATACATGTAACAGATGTATCAACTGCACAATGACCATCATGCAATACATGTAACAGATGTACGATCTGCACAATGACCATCATGCAATGCTTGTAACAGATGTACCAACTGCACAATGACCATCATGCAATACATCATGCAATACATGTAACAGATGTATCAACTGTATAATGACCATCATGCAACACATCATGCAATACATGTAATATATGTATCAACTGCACAATGGCCATCATGCAATACATGTAACAGATGCACCAATTGCACAATGATCATCATGCAATACATGTAACAGATGTACCAACTGCACAATGACCATCATGCAATACATGTAACAGATGTATCAACTGCACAATGACCATCATGCAATACATGTAACAGATGTAACAACTGCACAATGACCATCATGCAATACATGTAACAGATGTAACAACTGCACAATGACCATCATGCAATACATGTAACAGATGTAACAACTGCACAATGACCATCATGCAATACATGTAACAGATGTACCAACTGCACAATGACCATCATGCAATACATGTAACAGATGTACCAACTACACAATGACCATCATGCAATACATGTAACAGATGTATCAACTGCACAATGACCATCATGCAATACATGTAACAGATGTAACAACTGTACAATGACCATCTTGCAATACATCATGCAATACATGTAACAGATGTATCAAATGCACAATGACCATCATGCAATACATGTAACAGATGTAACAACTGCACAATGACCATCATGCAATACATCATGCAATACATGTAACAGATGTATCAACTGCACAATGACCATCAGCAATACCTTATGCAATACATGTAACATATGTACCAACTGCACAATGACCATCATGCAATACATCATGCAATACATGTAACAGATGTACCAACTGCACAATGACCATCATGCAATACATGTAATAGATGTATCAACTGCACAATGGCCATCATGCAATACATGTAACTGATGCACCAACTGCACAATGACCATCATGCAATACATGTAACAGATGTACCAACTGCACAATGACCATCATGCAATACATCACAAACATGTAACAGATGTACCAACTGCACAATGACCATCATGCAATACATGTAACAGATGTATCAACTGCACAATGACCATCATGCAATACATGTAACAGATGTACCAACTGCACAATGACCATCATGCAATACATGTAACAGATGTACCAACTGCACAATGACCATCATGCAATACATCATGCAATACATGTAACAGATGTACCAACTGCACAATGACCATCATGCAATACATGTAACAGATGTACCAACTGCACAATGACCATCATGCAATACATGTAACAGATGTACCAACTGCAAAATGACCATCATGCAATACATGTAACAGATGTACCAACTGCACAATGACCATCATGCAATACATGTAACAGATGTACCAACTGCACAAAGACCATCATGCAATACACGTAACAGATGTACCAACTGAACAATGACCATCATGCAATACATGTAACAGATGTATCAACTGCAAAATGACCATCATGCAATACATGTAACAGGTGTATCAACGGCACAATGACCATCATGCAACACATGATGCAATACATGTAACTGATATACCAACTGCACAATGACCATCATGCAATACATGATGCAATACATGTAACTGATATACCAACTGCACAATGACCATCATGCAATACATCATGCAATACATGTAACAGATGTACCAACTGCACAATGACCATCATGCAATACATGTAACAGATGTACCAACTGCACAATGACCATCATGCAATACACACAACATGTAACAAATGTAACAACTGCACAATGACCATCATGCAATACATGTAACAGATGTATCATCTGCACATTGACCATCATGCAATACATCCTGCAAAAAGTAACAGAAGTATCAACTGCAAAATGGTCAGCATGCAATACACGTAACATATGTACCAACTGCACAATGACCATCACGCAATACATGTAACAGATGTACCAACTGCACAATCACCATCATGCAATACATGTATCATATGTACCAACTGCACAATGGCCATCATGCAATACATGCAACAGATGTACCAACTGCACAATGGCCATCATGCAATACATGTAACGGATGTACTAACTGCACAATGGCCATCATGCAATACATGTAACGGATGTATCAACTGCACAATGACCATCATGCAATACATGTTACAGATGTAACAACTGCATAATGACCATCATGCAATACATGTAACAGATGTACGAACTGCACAATGACCATCATGCAATACATGTAACAGGTGTATCAACGGCACAATGACCATCATGCAACACATGTAACAGGTGTATCACCTGCACAACGACCACCATGCAACACATGTAACAGGTGTATCAACTGCACAATGGCAATCATACAATACATGTAACTGATGTACCAACTGCACAATGACTATCATGCAATACATCATGCAATACATGTAACAGATGTACCAACGGCACAATGGCCATCATGCAATACATCATGGAATACATCATTCAATACATGTATCAGATGTATCAACTGCACAATGACCATCATGCAATACATGTAACAGATGTACCAACTGCACAATGACCACACAAACAAACAAACCAACACAAACCACACAAACAAACAAAACAACCACAACCACACAAACAAACAAACACCACAACCACACAAACACCCAAAAAAACAAACAACCAAAACATCATGCAATACACGTAACATATGTACCAACTGCACAATGACCATCACGCAATACATGTAACAGATGTACCAATTGCACAATGACCATCATGCAATACATCATGCAATGCATGTAACAAGTGTAACAACTGCACAGTGACCATCATGCAATACATGTAACAGATGTATCATCTGCACATTGACCATCATGCAATACATCCTGCAAAAATGTAACAGATGTATCAACTGCAAAATGGTCAGCATGCAATACACGTAACATATGTACCAACTGCACAATGACCATCACGCAATACATGTAACAGATGTACCAACTGCACAATCACCATCATGCAATACATGTATCATATGTACCAACTGCACAATGACCACACAAACAAACAAACAACCACAAACCATCATGCAATACATGCAACAGATGTACCAACGGCACAATGGCCATCATGCAATACATGTAAAAGATGTACCAACTGCACAATGACCATCATGCAATACATGTAACAGATGTAACAACTGCACAATGACCATCATGCAATACATGTAACAGATGTATCAACGGCACAATGACCATCATGCAATACATAGCAATACATAACTGATATACCAACTGCACAATGACCATCATGCAATACATGATGCAATACATGTAACTGATATACCAACTGCACAATGACCATCATCAAACATCATGCAATACACTTAACAGATGTATCAACTGCACAATGACAATCATGAAATACATGAAACAGATGTACCAACTGCACAATGACCATCATGCAATACACGTAACAGATGTATCAACTGCACAATGACCATCATGCAATACATGTAACAGATGTAACAACTGCACAATGACCATCATGCAATAAATGTAACAGATGTATCAACTGCACAATGACCATCATGCAATACATGTAACAGATGTATCAACTGCACAATGACCATCATGCAATACACGTAACAGATGTATCAACTGCACAATGACCATCATGCAATACATGTAACAGATGTAACAACTGCACAATGACCATCATGCAATAAATGTAACAGATGTATCAACTGCACAATGACCATCATGCAATACATGTAACAGATGTACCAACTGCACAATGACCATCATGCAATACATGTAACAGATGTACCAACTGCACAATGACCATCATGCAATACACGTAAAAGATGTATCAACTGCACAATGACCATCATGCAATACATGTAACAGATGTATCAACTGCACAATGACCATCATGCAATACATGTAACAGATGTACCAACTGCACAATGACCATCATGCAATACATGTAACAGATGTATCAACTGCACAATGGCCATCATGCAATACATGTAACAGATGTATCAACTGCACAATGACCATCATGCAATACATGTAACAGATGTACCAACTGCACAATGACTATCATGCAATACATGTAACAGATGTACCAACGGCACAATGGCCATCATGCAATACATCATGGAATACATCATTCAATACATGTATCAGATGTATCAACTGCACAATGACCATCATGCAATACATGTAACAGATGTACCAACTGCACAATGACCATCATGCAATACATGTAACAGATGTACCAATTGCACAATGACCATCATGCAATACATCATGCAATGCATGTAACAAGTGTAACAACTGCACAGTGACCATCATGCAATACATGTAACAGATGTATCATCTGCACATTGACCATCATGCAATACATCCTGCAAAAATGTAACAGATGTATCAACTGCAAAATGGTCAGCATGCAATACACGTAACATATGTACCAACTGCACAATGACCATCACGCAATACATGTAACAGATGTACCAACTGCACAATCACCATCATGCAATACATGTATCATATGTACCAACTGCACAATGGCCATCATGCAATACATGCAACAGATGTACCAACGGCACAATGGCCATCATGCAATACATCATGGAATACATCATTCAATACATGTAACAGATGTATCAACTGCAAAATGACCATCATGCAATACATGTAACAGGTGTATCAACGGCACAATGACCATCATGCAACACATGATGCAATACATGTAACTGATATACCAACTGCACAATGACCATCATGCAATACATGATGCAATACATGTAACTGATATACCAACTGCACAATGACCATCATGCAATACATCATGCAATACATGTAACAGATGTACCAACTGCACAATGACCATCATGCAATACATGTAACAGATGTACCAATTGCACAATGACCATCATGCAATACATCATGCAATGCATGTAACAAGTGTAACAACTGCACAGTGACCATCATGCAATACATGTAACAGATGTATCATCTGCACATTGACCATCATGCAATACATCCTGCAAAAATGTAACAGATGTATCAACTGCAAAATGGTCAGCATGCAATACACGTAACATATGTACCAACTGCACAATGACCATCACGCAATACATGTAACAGATGTACCAACTGCACAATCACCATCATGCAATACATGTATCATATGTACCAACTGCACAATGGCCATCATGCAATACATGCAACAGATGTACCAACTGCACAATGGCCATCATGCAATACATGTAACGGATGTACTAACTGCACAATGGCCATCATGCAATACATGTAACGGATGTATCAACTGCACAATGACCATCATGCAATACATGTTACAGATGTAACAACTGCATAATGACCATCATGCAATACATGTAACAGATGTACGAACTGCACAATGACCATCATGCAATACATGTAACAGGTGTATCAACGGCACAATGACCATCATGCAACACATGTAACAGGTGTATCACCTGCACAACGACCACCATGCAACACATGTAACAGGTGTATCAACTGCACAATGGCAATCATACAATACATGTAACTGATGTACCAACTGCACAATGACTATCATGCAATACATCATGCAATACATGTAACAGATGTACCAACGGCACAATGGCCATCATGCAATACATCATGGAATACATCATTCAATACATGTATCAGATGTATCAACTGCACAATGACCATCATGCAATACATGTAACAGATGTACCAACTGCACAATGACCATCATGCAATACATGTAACAGATGTACCAATTGCACAATGACCATCATGCAATACATCATGCAATGCATGTAACAAGTGTAACAACTGCACAGTGACCATCATGCAATACATGTAACAGATGTATCATCTGCACATTGACCATCATGCAATACATCCTGCAAAAATGTAACAGATGTATCAACTGCAAAATGGTCAGCATGCAATACACGTAACATATGTACCAACTGCACAATGACCATCACGCAATACATGTAACAGATGTACCAACTGCACAATCACCATCATGCAATACATGTATCATATGTACCAACTGCACAATGGCCATCATGCAATACATGCAACAGATGTACCAACTGCACAATGGCCATCATGCAATACATGTAACGGATGTACTAACTGCACAATGGCCATCATGCAATACATGTAACGGATGTATCAACTGCACAATGACCATCATGCAATACATGTTACAGATGTAACAACTGCATAATGACCATCATGCAATACATGTAACAGATGTACGAACTGCACAATGACCATCATGCAATACATGTAACAGGTGTATCAACGGCACAATGACCATCATGCAACACATGTAACAGGTGTATCACCTGCACAACGACCACCATGCAACACATGTAACAGGTGTATCAACTGCACAATGGCAATCATACAATACATGTAACTGATGTACCAACTGCACAATGACCATCATGCAATACATCATGCAATACATGTAACAGATGTACCAACGGCACAATGGCCATCATGCAATACATCATGGAATACATCATTCAATACATGTATCAGATGTATCAACTGCACAATGACCATCATGCAATACATGTAACAGATGTACCAACTGCACAATGACCATCATGCAATCCATGTAACAGATGTATCAACTGCACAACGACCACCATGCAATACATGTAACAGGTGTAACAACTGCACAATGGCCATCATACAATACATGTAACTGATGTACCAACTGTATAATGACCATCATGCAATACATCATGCAATACATGTAACAGATGTACCAACTGCACAATAACCATCATGCAATACATCATGCAATACATGTAACAGATGTACCAACTGCACAATGACCATCATGCAATACATGTAACAGATGTACCAACTGCACAATGACCATCATGCAATACATCATGCAATGCATGTAACAAGTGTAACAACTGCACAGTGACCATCATGCAATACATGTAACAGATGTATCATCTGCACATTGACCATCATGCAATACATCCTGCAATACATGTAACAGATGTATCAACTGCAAAATGGTCAGCATGCAATACACGTAACATATGTACCAACTGCACAATGACCATCACGCAATACATGTAACAGATGTACCAACTGCACAATGACCATCATGCAATACATGTAACATATGTACCAACTGCACAATGACCATCATGTAATACATGTAACAGATGTACCAACTGCACACTCTCCATCATGCAATACATGTATCATATGTACCAACTGCACAATGGCCATCATGCAATACATGCAACAGATGTACCAACTGCACAATGGCCATCATGCAATACATGTAACAGATGCACCAACTGCACAATGACCATCATGCAATACATGTAACAGTTGTACCAACTGCACAATGACCATCATGCAATACATCATGCAATACATGTAACAGATGTACCAACTGCACAATGACCACCATACAATACATGTAACCTATGTACGAACTGCACAATGACCATCATGCAATACATCATGCAATTCATGTAACAGATGTATCAACTGCACAATAGCCATCATGCAATACATGTAACAGATGTATCAACTGCACAATAGCCATCATGCAATACATGTAACAGGTGTATCAACTGCACAATGACCATCATGCAATACATGTAACATATGTACCAACTGCACAATGACCATCATGCAATACATCATGCAATACATGTAACAGATGTACCAACTGCACAATGACCATCATGCAATACATGTAACAGATGTATCAACTGCACAATGACCATCATGCAATACATCATGCAATACATGTAACAGATGTACAAACGGCACAATGACCATCATGCAATTTCATCATGCAATATATGTAACAGATGTATCAACTGCACAATGGCCATCATACAATACATGTAACTGATGTACCAACTGCACAATGACCATCATGCAATACATGATGCAATAGATGTAACAGATGTACCAACTGCACAATGACCATCATGCAATACATAATGCAATACATGTAACAGATGTATCAACTGCACAATGACCATCATGCAATACATGTAACAGGTGTACCAACGTCACAATGACCATCATGCACTGCATGTAACAGGTGTACCAACGTCACAATGACCATCATGCACTGCATGTAACAGGTGTATCAACTGCACAATGACACTCATGGAATACATCATGCAATACATGTAACAGATGTATCAACTGCACAATGACCATCATGCAATACCTTATGCAATACATGTAACAAATGTACCAACTGCACAATGACCATCATGCAATACCTCATGCAATACATGTTACATATGTACCAACGGCACAATGACCATCATGCAATACATCATGCAATACATGTAACATATGTATCAACTGCACAATGGCCATCATGCAATACATGTAACAGATGTACCAACGGCACAATGACCATCATGCAATACATGATGCAATTCATGTAACAGATGTACCAACTGCACAATGACCAGCATGCAATACATCATGCAATACATGTAACAGATGTATCAACTGCACAATAACCATCATGCAATACATGTAACAGATGTACGATCTGCACAATGACCATCATGCAATGCTTGTAACAGATGTACCAACTGCACAATGACCATCATGCAATACATCATGCAATACATGTAACAGATGTATCAACTGTATAATGACCATCATGCAACACATCATGCAATACATGTAATATGTGTATCAACTGCACAATGGCCATCATGCAATACATGTAACAGATGCACCAATTGCACAATGATCATCATGCAATACATGTAACAGATGTATCAACTGCACAATGACCATCATGCAATACATGTTACAGATGTAACAACTGCCTAATGACCATCATGCAATACATGTAACAGATGTACCAACTGCACAATGACCATCATGCAATACATGTAACAGATGTAACAACTGTACAATGACCATCATTCAATACATGTAACGGATGTACCAACTGCACAATGACCATCATGCAATACATGTAACAGATGTACCAACTACACAATGACCATCATGCAATACATGTAACAGTTGTACCAACTACACAATGACCATCATGCAATACATATAACAGATGTATCAACTGCACAATGACCATCATGCAATACATCATGCAATACATGTAACAGATGTAACAACTGTACAATGACCATCTTGCAATACATCATGCAATACATGTAACAGATGTACCAACTGCACAATGACCATCATGCAATACATCATGCAATACATGTAACAGATGTATCAATTGTACAATGACCATCATGCAACACATCAGGCAATACATGTAATAGATGTATCAACTGCACAATGGCCATCATGCAATACATGTAACTGATGCACCAACTGCACAATGACCATCATGCAATACATGTAACAGTTGTACCAACTGCACAATGACCATCATGCAATACATCATGCAATACATGTAACAGATGTACCAACTGCACAATGACCATCATGCAATACATGTAACAGATGTATCAACTGCACAATGACCATCATGCAATACATGTTACAGATGTAACAACTGCATAATGACCATCATGCAATACATGTAACAGATGTACTAACTGCACAATGACCATCATGCAATACATGTAATAGATGTACCAACTGAACAATGACCATCATGCAATCCATGTAACAGATGTACCAGCTGCAAACTGACCATCATGCAATACATGTAACAGATGTACCAACTGCATAATGACCATCATGCAATACATGTAACAGATGTATCAACTGCACAAAGACCATCATGCAATACACGTAACAGATGTACCAACGGCACAATGGCCATCATGCAATACATCATGGAATACATCATTCAATACATGTAACAGATGTATCAACTGCAAAATGACCATCATGCAATACATGTAACAGGTGTATCAACGGCACAATGACCATCATGCAACACATGATGCAATACATGTAACTGATATACCAACTGCACAATGACCATCATGCAATACATGATGCAATACATGTAACTGATATACCAACTGCACAATGACCATCATGCAATACATCATGCAATACATGTAACAGATGTACCAACTGCACAATGACCATCATGCAATACATGTAACAGATGTACCAATTGCACAATGACCATCATGCAATACATCATGCAATGCATGTAACAAGTGTAACAACTGCACAGTGACCATCATGCAATACATGTAACAGATGTATCATCTGCACATTGACCATCATGCAATACATCCTGCAAAAATGTAACAGATGTATCAACTGCAAAATGGTCAGCATGCAATACACGTAACATATGTACCAACTGCACAATGACCATCACGCAATACATGTAACAGATGTACCAACTGCACAATCACCATCATGCAATACATGTATCATATGTACCAACTGCACAATGGCCATCATGCAATACATGCAACAGATGTAACAACTGCACAATGGCCATCATGCAATACATGTAACGGATGTACTAACTGCACAATGGCCATCATGCAATACATGTAACGGATGTATCAACTGCACAATGACCATCATGCAATACATGTTACAGATGTAACAACTGCATAATGACCATCATGCAATACATGTAACAGATGTACGAACTGCACAATGACCATCATGCAATACATGTAACAGGTGTATCAACGGCACAATGACCATCATGCAACACATGTAACAGGTGTATCACCTGCACAACGACCACCATGCAACACATGTAACAGGTGTATCAACTGCACAATGGCAATCATACAATACATGTAACTGATGTACCAACTGCACAATGACCATCATGCAATACATCATGCAATACATGTAACAGATGTACCAACGGCACAATGGCCATCATGCCATCATGCAATACATGTAACAGATGTATCAACTGCACAATGACCATCATGCAATACATGTAACAGATGTACCAACTGCACAATGACCATCATGCAATCCATGTAACAGATGTATCAACTGCACAACGACCACCATGCAATACATGTAACAGGTGTAACAACTGCACAATGGCCATCATACAATACATGTAACTGATGTACCAACTGTATAATGACCATCATGCAATACATCATGCAATACATGTAACAGATGTACCAACTGCACAATAACCATCATGCAATACATCATGCAATACATGTAACAGATGTACCAACTGCACAATGACCATCATGCAATACATGTAACAGATGTACCAACTGCACAATGACCATCATGCAATACATCATGCAATGCATGTAACAAGTGTAACAACTGCACAGTGACCATCATGCAATACATGTAACAGATGTATCATCTGCACATTGACCATCATGCAATACATCCTGCAATACATGTAACAGATGTATCAACTGCAAAATGGTCAGCATGCAATACACGTAACATATGTACCATCTGCACAATGACCATCACGCAATACATGTAACAGATGTACCAACTGCACAATGACCATCATGCAATACATGTAACATATGTACCAACTGCACAATGACCATCATGCAATACATGTAACAGATGTACCAACTGCACACTCTCCATCATGCAATACATGTATCATATGTACCAACTACACAATGGCCATCATGCAATACATGCAACAGATGTACCAACTGCACAATGGCCATCATGCAATACATGTAACGGATGTACTAACTGCACAATGGCCATCATGCAATACATGTAACGGATGTATCAACTGCACAATGACCATCATGCAATACATGTTACAGATGTAACAACTTCATAATGACCATCATGCAATACATGTAACAGATGTACGAACTGCACAATGACCATCATGCAATACATGTAACAGGTGTATCAACGGCACAATGACCATCATGCAACACATGTAACAGGTGTATCACCTGCACAACGACCACCATGCAATACATGTAACAGGTGTATCAACTGCACAATGGCAATCATACAATACATGTAACTGATGTACCAACTGCACAATGACCATCATGCAATACATCATGCAATACATGTAACAGATGTACCAACGGCACAATGGCCATCATGCAATACATCATGGAATACATCATTCAATACATGTAACAGATGTATCAACTGCACAATGACCATCATGCAATACATGTAACAGATGTACCAACTGCACAATGACCATCATGCAATCCATGTAACAGATGTATCAACTGCACAACGACCACCATGCAATACATGTAACAGGTGTATCAACTGCACAATGGCCATCATACAATACATGTAACTGATGTACCAACTGTATAATGACCATCATGCAATACATCATGCAATACATGTAACAGATGTACCAACTGCACAATGACCATCATGCAATACATCATGCAATACATGTAACAGATGTACCAACTGCACAATGACCATCATGCAATACATGTAACAGATGTACCAACTGCACAATGACCATCATGCAATACATCATGCAATGCATGTAACAAGTGTACCAACTGCACAGTGACCATCATGCAATACATGTAACACATGTATCATCTGCACATTGACCATCATGCAATACATCCTGCAATACATGTAACAGATGTATCAACTGCAAAATGGTCAGCATGCAATACACGTAACATATGTACCAACTGCACAATGACCATCATGCAATACATGTAACAGATGTACCAACTGCACAATGACCATCATGCAATACATGTAACAGTTGTACCAACTGCATAATGACCATCATGCAATACATCATGCAATACATGTAACAGATGTACCAACTGCACAATGACCATCATGCAATACATGTAACAGATGTATCAACTGCACAATGACCACCATGCAATACATGTTACAGATGTAACAACTGCATAATGACCATCATGCAATACATGTAACAGATGTACCAACTGCACAATGACCATCATGCAATACATGTAACAGATGTACCTACTGCACAATGACCATCATGCAATCCATGTGACAGATGTACCAACTGCAAAATGACCATCATGCAATACATGTAACAGATGTACCAACTGCACAATGACCATCATGCAATACATGTAACAGATGTATCACCTGCACAATGACCATCATGCAATACACGTAACAGATGTACCAACGGCACAATGGCCATCATGCAATATATCATGGAATGCATCATTCAGTACATGTAACAGATGTATCAACTGCACAATGACCATCATGCAATACATGTAACAGGTGTATCAACGGCACAATGACCATCATGCAACACATGTAACAGGTGTATCAACTGCACAATCACCATCATGCAATACATGTATCATATGTACCAACTGCACAATGGCCATCATGCAATACATGCAACAGATGTACCAACTGCACAATGGCCATCATGCAATACATGTAACGGATGTACTAACTGCACAATGACCATCATGCAATACATGTAACAGATGTACCAACTGCACAATGACCATCATGCAATACATGTAACAGATGTACCAACTGCACAATGACCATCATGCAATACATGTAACAGATGTACCAACTGCACAATGACCATTATGCAATACATGTAACAGATGTACCAACTGCACAATGACCATCATGCAATACATGTAACAGATGTACCAACTGCACAATGACCATCATGCAATACATCATGCAATGCATGTAACAAGTGTACCAACTGCACAATGACCATCATGCAATACATGTAACAGATGTATCATCTGCACAATGACCATCATGCAATACATCCTGCAATACATGTAACAGATGTATCAACTGCAAAATGGCCATCATGCAATACACGTAACATATGTACCAACTGCACAATGACCATCATGCAATACATGTAACAGATGTACCAACTGCACAATGACCATCATGCAATACATGTAACAGATGTACCAACTGCACAATGACCATCATGCAATACATGTAACAGATGTACCAACTGCACAATGACCATCATGCAATACATGTAACAGATGTAACAACTGCACAATGACCATCATGCAATACATGTAACAGATGTACCAACTGCACAATGACCATCATGCAATACATGTAACAGATGTACCAACTGCACAATGACCATCATGCAATCCATGTAACAGATGTACCAACTGCACAATGACCATCATGCAATACATGTAACAGATGTACCAACTGCACAATGACCATCATGCAATACATGTAACAGATGTATCAACTGCACAATGACCATCATGCAATACACGTAACAGATGTACCAACGGCACAATGACCATCATGCAATAATCATGGAATGCATCATTCATACATGTAACAGATGTATCAACTGCACAATGACCATCATGCAATACATGTAACAGATGTATCAACTGCACAATGACCATCATGCAACACATGTAACAGATGTATCAACTGCACAATCACCATCATGCAATACATGTAACATATGTACCAACTGCACAATGGCCATCATGCAATACATGCAACAGATGTACCAACTGCACAATGGCCATCATGCAATACATGTAACGGATGTACTAACTGCACAATGACCATCATGCAATACATGTAACAGATGTACCAACTGCACAATGACCATCATGCAATACATGTAACAGATGTACCAACTGCACAATGACCATCATGCAATACAGGTAACAGATGTACCAACTGCACAATGACCATCATGCAATACATGTAACAGATGTATCAACTGCACAATGACCATCATGCAATACATCATGCAATACATGTAACAGATGTACCAACTGCACAATGACCATCATCAATACATCATGCAATACATGTAACAGATGTATCAACTGCACAATGACCATCATGCAAATATGCAATACATGTAACATATGTACCAACTGCACAATGACCATCATGCAATACATGTAACAGATGTACCAACGGCACAATGACCATCAACAATACATCATGCAATACATGTAACAGATGTACCAACTGCACAATGACCATCATGCAATACATGTAACAGATGTATCAACTGCACAATGACCATCATGCAATACATGTAACAGATGTACCAACTGCACAATGACCATCATGCAATACATGTAACAGATGTACCAACTGCACAATGACCATCATGCAATACATGTAACAGATGTACCAACTGCACAATGACCATCATGCAATACATGTAACAGATGTACCAACTGCACAATGACCATCATGCAATACATGTAACAGATGTACCAACTGCACAATGACCATCATGCAATACATGTAACAGATGTACCAACTGCACAATGACCATCATGCAATACATGTAACAGATGTACCAACTGCACAATGACCATCATGCAATACATATGCAATACATGTAACAGATGTATCAACTGCACAATGACCATCATGCAATACATGTAACAGGTGTATCAACGACACAATGACCATCATGCAACACATGTAACAGGTGTATCAACTGCACAATCACCATCATGCAATACATGTATCATATGTACCAACTGCACAATGGCCATCATGCAATACATGCAACAGATGTACCAACTGCACAATGGCCATCATGCAATACATGTAACGGATGTACTAACTGCACAATGGCCATCATGCAATACAGGTAACGGATGTACCAACTGCACAATGACCATCATGCAATACATGTAACAGATGTACCAACTACACAATGACCATCATGCAATACAGGTAACAGTTGTACCAACTGCACAATGACCATTATGCAATACATGTAACAGATGTATCAACTGCACAATGACCATCATGCAATACATCATGCAATACATGTAACAGATGTACCAACTGCACAATGACCATCATACAATACATCATGCAATACATGTAACAGATGTATCAACTGCACAATGACCATCATGCAATACATGTAACAGATGTACCAACTGCACAATGACCATCATGCAATACATCATGCAATGCAGGTAACAAGTGTACCAACTGCACAGTGACCATCATGCAATACATGTAACACATGTATCATCTGCACATTGACCATCATGCAATACATCCTGCAATACATGTAACAGATGTATCAACTGCAAAATGGTCAGCATGCAATACACGTAACATATGTACCAACTGCACAATGACCATCACGCAATACATGTAACAGATGTACCAACTGCACAATTACCATCATGCAATACATGTAACAGATGTACCAACTGCACAATGACCATCATGCAATACATGTAACAGTTGTACCAACTGCATAATGACCATCATGCAATACACCATGCAATACATGTAACAGATGTACCAACTGCACAATGACCATCATGCAATACATGTAACAGATGTATCAACTGAACAATGACCACCATACAATACATGTTACAGATGTAACAACTGCATAATGACCATCATGCAATACATGTAACAGATGTACCAACTGCACAATGACCATCATGCAATACATGTAACAGATGTACCTACTGCACAATAACCATCATGCAATCCATGTGACAGATGTACCAACTGCAAAATGACCATCATGCAATACATGTAACAGATGTACCAACTGCACAATGACCATCATGCAATACATGTAACAGATGTATCAGCTGCACAATGACCATCATGCAATACACGTAACAGATGTACCAACGGCACAATGGCCATCATGCAATATATCATGGAATGCATCATTCAGTACATGTAACAGATGTATCAACTGCACAATGACCATCATGCAATACATGTAACAGGTGTATCAACGGCACAATGACCATCATGCAACACATGTAACAGGTGTATCAACTGCACAATCACCATCATGCAATACATGTATCATATGTACCAACTGCACAATGGCCATCATGCAATACATGCAACAGATGTACCAACTGCACAATGGCCATCATGCAATACATGTAACGGATGTACTAACTGCACAATGGCCATCATGCAATACAGGTAACGGATGTACCAACTGCACAATGACCATCATGCAATACATGTAACAGATGTACCAACTACACAATGACCATCATGCAATACAGGTAACAGTTGTACCAACTGCACAATGACCATTATGCAATACATGTAACAGATGTATCAACTGCACAATGACCATCATGCAATACATCATGCAATACATGTAACAGATGTACCAACTGCACAATGACCATCATAGAATACATCATGCAATACATGTAACAGATGTATCAACTGCACAATGACCATCATGCAATACCTTATGCAATACAAGTAACATATGTACCAACTGCACAATGGCCATCATGCAATACATGTTACATATGTACCAACGGCACAATGACCATCAAACAATACATCATGCAATACATGTAACAGATGTATCAACTGCACAATGGCCATCATGCAATACATGTAACAGATGTACAAACGGCACAATGACCATCATGCAATACATGTAACAGATGTATCAACTGCACAATGACCATCATGCAATACATCATGCAATACATGTAACAGATGTATCAACTGCACAATGACCATCATGCAATACATGTAATAGATGTATCAACTGCACAATGACCATCATGCAATGCTTGTAACTGATGTACCAACTGCACAATGACCATCATGCAAACATCATGCAATACATCATGCAATACATGTAACAGATGTATCAACTGCACAATGACCATCATGCAATACATGTAATAGATGTATCAACTGCACAATGACCATCATGCAATGCTTGTAACTGATGTACCATCTGCACAATGGCCATCATGCAATACATGTAACATATGTACCAACTGCACAATGACCATCATGCAATACCTCATGCAATACATGAAACAGATGTGTCAACTGTACAATGACCATCATGCAACACATCATGCAACACATCATGCAATACATGTAATAGATGTATCAACTGCACAATGGCCATCATGCAATACATGTAACAGTTGTACCAACTGCATAATGACCATCATGCAATACATCATGCAATACATGTAACAGATGTACCAACTGCACAATGACCATCATGCAATACATGTAACAGATGTATCAACTGCACAATGACCATCATGCAATACATGTTACAGATGTAACAACTGCATAATGACCATCATGCAATACATGTAACATATGTACCAACTGCACAATGACCATCATGCAATACATGTAACAGATGTACCAACTGCACAATGACCATCATGCAATCCATATAACAGATGTACCAACTGCAAAATGACCATCATGCAATACATGTAACAGATGTACCAACTGCACAATGACCATCATGCAATACAAGTAACATATGTATCAACTGCACAATGACCATCATGCAATACACGTAACAGATGTACGAACGGCACAATGGCCATCATGCAATACATCATGGAATACATCATTCAGTACATGTAACAGATGCATCAACTGCACAATGACCATCATGCAATACATGTAACAGGTGTATCAACTGCACAATGACCGTCATGCAATACATGTAACAGGTGTATCAACGGCACAATGACCATCATGCAACACATGTAACAGGTGTATCAACTGCACAATCACCATCATGCAATACATGTATCATATGTACCAACTGCACAATCACCATCATGCAATACATGTAACAGATGTACCAACTGCACAATGGCCATCATGCAATACATGTAACGGATGTACTAACTGCACAATGGCCATCATTCAATACATGTAACGGATGTACCAACTGCACAATGACCATCATGCAATACATGTAACAGATGTACCAACTACACAATGACCATCATGCAATACATGTAACAGTTGTACCAACTACACAATGACCATCATGCAATACATGTAACAGATGTATCAACTGCACAATGGCCATCATGCAATACATGTAACAGATGTACCAACGGCACAATGACCATCATGCAATACATGATGCAATTCATGTAACAGATGTACCAACTGCACAATGACCATCATGCAATACATCATGCAATACATGTAACAGATGTATCAACTGTACAATGACCATCATGCAACACATCATGCAATACATGTAATAGATGTATCAACTGCACAATGGCCATCATGCAATACATGTAACAGATGCACCAACTGCACAATGACCATCATGCAATACATGTAACAGTTGTACCAACTGCACAATGACCATCATGCAATACATGTAACAGATGTATCAACTGCACAATGACCATCATGCAATCCATGTAACAGATGTACCAACTGCAAAATGACCATCATGCAATACATGTAACAGATGTACCAACTGCACAATGACCATCATGCAATACATGTAACAGATGTACCAACTGCACAATGACCATCATGCAATACATGTAACAGATGTACCAACTGCACAATGACCATCATGCAATACATGTAACAGATGTATCAACTGCACAATGACCATCATGCAATACACGTAACAGATGTACCAACGGCACAATGGCCATCATGCAATACATCATGGAATACATCATTCAATACATGTAACAGATGTATCAACGGCACAATGACCATCATGCAATACACGTAACATATGTACCAACTGCACAATGACCATCACGCAATACATGTAACAGAAGTACCAACTGCACAATCATCATGCAATACATGTAACAGATGTACCAACTGCACAATGGCCATCATGCAATACATGTAACGAATGTACTAACTGCACAATGGCCATCATTCAATACATGTAACGGATGTACCAACTGCAAAATGACCATCATGCACTACATGTAACAGATGTACCAACTACACAATGACCATCATGCAATACATGTAACAGTTGTACCAACTACACAATGACCATCATGCAATACATGTAACAGATGTATCAACTGCACAATGACCATCATGCAATACATCATGCAATACATGTAACATATTTACCAACTGCACAATGACCATCATGCAATAGCTCATTCAATACATGTTACATATGTACCAACGGCACAATGACCATCATGCAATACATCATGCAATACATGTAACAGATGTATCAACTGCACAATGGCCATCATGCAATACATGTAACAGATGCACCAACTGCACAATGACCATCATGCAATACATGTAACAGTTGTACCAACTGCACAATGACCATCATGCAATACATCATGCAATACATGTAACATATGTACCAACTGCACAATGACCATCATGCAATACATGTAACAGATGTATCAACTGCACAATGACCATCATGCAATCCATGTAACAGATGTACCAACTGCAAAATGACCATCATGCAATACATGTAACAGATGTACCAACTGCACAATGACCATCACGCAATACATGTAACAGATGTATCAACTGCACAATGACCATCATGCAATACACGCAACAGATGTACCAACGGCACAATGGCCATCATGCAATACATCATGGAATACATCATTCAATACATGTAACAGATGTATCAACTGCACAATGACCATCATGCAATACATGTAACAGGTGTATCAACGGCACAATGACCATCATGCAATACACGTAACATATGTACCAACTGCACAATGACCATCACGCAATACATGTAACAGAAGTACCATCTGCACAATCACCATCATGTAATACATGTAACAGATGTACCAACTGCACAATGGCCATCATGCAATACATGTAACGAATGTACTAACTGCACAATGGCCATCATTCAATACATGTAACGGATGTACCAACTGCACAATGACCATCATGCAATACATGTTACAGATGTACCAACTACACAATGACCATCATGCAATACATGTAACAGATGTACCAACTGCACAATGACCATCATGCAATACACGTAACAGATGTACCAACGGCACAATGGCCATCATGCAATACATGTAACGAATGTACTAACTGCACAATGGCCATCATTCAATACATGTAACGGATGTACCAACTGCACAATGACCATCATGCAATACATGTAACAGATGTACCAACTACACAATGACCATCATGCAATACATGTAACAGATGTATCAACTGCACAATGACCATCATGCAATACATGTAACAGGTGTATCAACGGCACAATGACCATCATGCAATACACGTAACAGATGTACCAACTGCACAATGACCATCATGCAATACATGTAACAGAAGTACCAACTGCACAATGACCATCATGCAATACATGTAACAGATGTACCAACTGCACAATGGCCATCATGCAATACATGTAACGAATGTACTAACTGCACAATGGCCATCATTCAATACATGTAACGGATGTACCAACTGCACAATGACCATCATGCAATACATGTAACAGATGTACCAACTACACAATGACCATCATGCAATACATGTAACAGTTGTACCAACTACACAATGACCATCATGCAATACATGTAACAGATGTATCAACTGCACAATGACCATCATGCAATACATCATGCAATACATGTAACATATTTACCAACTGCACAATGACCATCATGCAATAGCTCATTCAATACATGTTACATATGTACCAACGGCACAATGACCATCATGCAATACATCATGCAATAAATGTAACAGATGTATCAACTGCACAATGGCCATCATGCAATACATGTAACAGATGTACCAACGGCACAATGACCATCATGCAATACATGATGCAATTCATGTAACAGATGTACCAACTGCACAATGACCATCATGCAATACATCATGCAATACATGTAACAGATGTACCAACTGCACAATGACCATCATGCAATACATCATGCAATACATGTAACAGATGTATCAACTGCACAATGACCATCATGCAATACATGTAACAGATGTACCAACTGCACAATGACCATCATGCAATGCTTGTAACAGATGTACCAACTGCACAATGACCATCATGCAATACATCATGCAATACATGTAACAGATGTATCAACTGTATAATGACCATCATGCAACACATCATGCAATACATGTAATAGATGTATCAACTGCACAATGGCCATCATGCAATACATGTAACAGATGCACCAACTGCACAATGACCATCATGCAATACATGTAACAGTTGTACCAACGGCATAATGACCATCATGCAATACATCATGCAATACATGTAACAGATATACCAACTGCACAATGACCATCATGCATTACATGTAACAGATGTATCAACTGCACAATGACCATCATGCAATACATGATACAGATGTAACAACTGCATAATGACCATCATGCAATACATGTAACAGATGTACCAACTGCACAATGACCATCATGCAATACATGTAACAGATGTACCAACTGCACAATGACCATCATTCAATACATGTAACGGATGTACCAACTGCACAATGACCATCATGCAATACATGTAACAGATGTACCAACTACACAATGACCATCATGCAATACATGTAACAGTTGTACCAACTACACAATGACCATCATGCAATACATGTAACAGATGTATCATCTGCACAATGACCATCATGCAATACATCATGCAATACATGTAACAGATGTAACAACTGCACAATGACCATCATGCAATACATCATGCAATACATGTAACAGATGTATCAACTGCACAATGACCATCATGCAATACCTTATGCAATACATGTAACGTATGTACCAACTGCACAATGACCATCATGCAATACATCATGCAATACATGTAACAGATGTATCAATTGTACAATGACCATAATGCAACACATCATGCAATACATGTAATAGATGTATCAACTGCACAATGGCCATCATGCAATACATGTAACAGATGCACCAACTGCCCAATGACCATCATGCAATACATGTAACAGTTGTACCAACTGCACAATGACCATCATGCAATCTCATCATGCAATACATGTAACAGATGTACTAACTGCACAATGACCATCATGCAATACATGTAACATATGTATCAACTGCACAATGTCCATCATGCAATACATGTTACAGATGTAACAACTGCATAATGACCATCATGCAATACATGTAACAGATGTACTAACTGCACAACGACCATCATGCAATACATGTAACAGATGTACCAACTGAACAATTACCATCATGCAATCCATGTAACAGATGTACCAACTGCAAACTGACCATCATGCAATACATGTAACAGATGTAACAACTGCATAATGACCATCATGCAATACATATAACAGATGTATCAACTGCACAAAGACCATCATGCAATACACGTAACAGATGTACCAACGGCACAATGGCCATCATGCAATACATCATGGAATACATCATTCAATACATATAACAGATGTATCAACAGCAAAATAACCATCATGCAATACATGTAACAGGTGTATCAACGGCACAATGACCATCATGCAACACATGATGCAATACATGTAACTGATATACCAACTGCACAATGACCATCATGCAATACATGATGCAATACATGTAACAGATGTACCAACTGCACAATGACCATCATGCAATATATGTAACAGATGTACCAATTGCACAATGTCCATCATGCAATACATCATGTAATTGCATGTAACAAGTGTACCAACTGCACAGTGACCATCATGCAATACATGTAACAGATGTATCATCTGCACATTGATCATCATGCAATACATCCTGCAATACATGTAACAGATGTATCAACTGCAAAATGGTCAGCATGCAATACACGTAACATATGTACTAACTGCACAATGACAATCACGCAATACATGTAACAGATGTACCAACTGCACAATCACCATCATGCAATACATGTATCATATGTACCAACTGCACAATGGCCATCATGCAATGCATGCAACAGATGTACCAACTGCACAATGGCCATCATGCAATACATGTAACGGATGTATCAACTGCACAATGACCATCATGCAATACATGTAACGGATGTATCAACTGCACAATGACCATCATGCAATACATGTTACAGATGTAACAATTGCATAATGACCATCATGCAATACATGTAACAGGTGTATCAACTGCACAATGGCAATCATATAATACATGTAACTGATGTACCAACTGCACAATTACCATCATGCAATACATCATGCAATACATGTAACAGATGTACCAACGGCACAATGGCCATCATGCAATACATCATGGAATATATCATTCAATACATGTAACAGATATATCAACTGCACAATGACCATCATGCAATACATGTAACAGATGTACCAACTGCACAATGACCATCATGCAATCCATGTAACAGATGTATCAACTGCACAACGACCACCATGCAATACATGTAACAGGTGTATCAACTGCACAATGGCCATCATACAGTACATGTAACTGATGTACCAACTGCATAATGACCATCATGCAATACATCATGCAATACATGTAACAGATGTACCAACTGCACAATGACCATCATGCAATACATCATGCAATACATGTAACAGATGTACCAACTGCACAATGACCATCATGCAATACATGTAACAGATGTACCAACTGCACAATGACCATCATGCAATACATCATGCAATGCATGTAACAAGTGTACCAACTGCACAGTTACCATCATGCAATACATGTAACAGATGTATCATCTGCACATTGACCATCATGCAATACATCCTGCAATACATGTAACAGATGTATCAACTGCAAAATAGTCAGCATGCAATACACGTAACATATGTACCAACTGCACAATGACCATCACGCAATACATGAAACAGATGTACCTACTGCACAATCACCATCATGCAATACATGTAACAGATGTACCAACTGCACAATGACCATCATGCAATACATGTAACAGTTGTACCAACTGCATAATGACCATCATGCAATACATCATGCAATACATGTAACAGATGTACCAACTGCACAATGACCATCATGCAATACATGTAACAGATGTATCAACTGCACAATGACCATCATGCAATACATGTAACATATGTACCAACTGCAAAATGACCATCATGCAATACATGTAACAGATGTACTAACTGCACAATGACCATCATGCAATACATGTAACATATGTATCAACTGCACAATGACCATCATGCAATACACGTAACAGATGTACGAACGGCACAATGGCCATCATGCAATACATCATGGAATACATCATTCAGTACATGTAAAAAAATGTATCAACTGCACAATGACCATCATGCAATACATGTAACAGGTGTATCAACTGCACAATGACCATCATGCAATACATGTAACAGGTGTATCAACGGCACAATGACCATCATGCAACACATGTAACAGGTGTATCAACTGCACAATCACCATCATGCAATACATGTATCATATGTACCAACTGCACAATGGCCATCATGCAATACATGCAACAGATGTACCAACTGCACAATGGCCATCATGCAATACATGTAACGGATGTACTAACTGCACAATGGCCATCATGCAATACATGTAACGGATGTACCAACTGCACAATGACCATCATGCAATACATGTAACAGATGTACCAACTACACAATGACCATCATGCAATACATGTAACAGTTGTACCATCTGCACAATGACCATTATGCAATACATGTAACAGATGTATCAACTGCACAATGACCATCATGCAATACATCATGCAATGCATGTAACAAGTGTACCAACTGCACAGTTACCATCATGCAATACATGTAACAGATATATCATCTGCACATTGACCATCATGCAATACATCCTGCAATACATATAACAGATGTATCAACTGCAAAATAGTCAGCATGCAATACACGTAACATATGTACCAACTGCACAATGACCATCACGCAATACATGAAACAGATGTACCAACTGCACAATCACCATCATGCAATACATGTAACAGATGTACCAACTGCACAATGACCATCATGCAATACATGTAACAGTTGTACCAACTACATAATGACCATCATGCAATACATCATGCAATACATGTAACAGATGTACCAACTGCACAATGACCATCATGCAATACATGTAACAGATATATCAACTGCACAATGACCATCATGCAATACATCATGCAATACATGTAACATATGTACCAACTGCACAATGACCATCATGCAAAACATCATACAATACATGTAACAGATGTACCAACTGCACAATGACCATCATGCAATACATGTAACAGATGTATCAACTGCACAATGGCCATCATGTAATACATATAACAGATGTACCAACTGCACAATGACCATCATGCAATACATGAAACAGATGTATCAACTGCACAATGGCCATCATGTAATACATATAACAGATGTACCAACTGCACAATGACCATCATGCAATACATGTAACAGATGTATCAACTGCACAATGGCCATCATGTAATACATATAACAGATGTACCAACTGCACAATGACCATCATGCAATACATGTAACAGATGTATCAACTGCACAATGGCCATCATGTAATACATATAACAGATGTACCAACTGCACAATGACCATCATGCATACATGTAACAGATGTATCAACTGCACAATGACCATCATGCAATACATGTAACAGTTGTACCAACTACATAATGACCATCATGCAATACATCATGCAATACATGTAACAGATGTACCAACTGCACAATGACCATCATGCAATACATGTAACAGATATATCAACTGCACAATGACCATCATGCAATACATCATGCAATACATGTAACATATGTACCAACTGCACAATGACCATCATGCAAAACATCATACAATACATGTAACAGATGTACCAATTGCACAATGACCATCATGCAATACATGTAACAGATGTATCAACTGCACAATGGCCATCATGTAATACATATAACAGATGTACCAACTGCACAATGACCATCATGCAATACATGAAACAGATGTATCAACTGCACAATGGCCATCATGTAATACATATAACAGATGTACCAACTGCACAATGACCATCATGCAATACATGTAACAGATGTATCAACTGCACAATGGCCATCATGTAATACATATAACAGATGTACCAACTGCACAATGACCATCATGCAATACATGTAACAGATGTATCAACTGCACAATGGCCATCATGTAATACATATAACAGATGTACCAACTGCACAATGACCATCATGCATACATGTAACAGATGTATCAACTGCACAATGACCATCATGCAATACATGTAACAGATGTACCAACTGCACAATGACCATCATGCAATCCATGTAACAGATGTACCAACTGCAAAATGACCATCATGCAATACATGTAACAGATGAACTAACTGCACAATGACCATCATGCAATACATGTAACATATGTATCAACTGCACAATGACCATCATGCAATACACGTAACAGATGTACGAACGGCACAATGGCCATCATGCAATACATCATGGAATACATCATTCAGTACATGTAACAGATGTATCAACTGCACAATGACCATCATGCAATACATGTAACAGGTGTATCAACTGCACAATGACCATCATGCAATACATGTAACAGGTGTATCAACGGCACAATGACCATCATGCAACACATGTAACAGGTGTATCAACTGCACAATCACCATCATGCAATACATGTATCATATGTACCAACTGCACAATGGCCATCATGCAATACATGCAACAGATGTACCAACTCCACAATGACCATCATGCAATACATGTAACAGTTGTACAATCTGCACAATGACCATTATGCAATACATGTAACAGATGTATCAACTGCACAATGACCATCATGCAATACATCATGCAATACATGTAACAGATGTACCAACTGCACAATGACCATCATGCAATACATCATGCAATACATGTAAAAGATGTATCAACTGCACAATGACCATCATGCAATACCTTATGCAATACATGTAACATATGTACCAACTGCACAATGACCATCATGCAATACCTCATGCAATACATGTTACATATGTACCAACGGCACAATGACCATCATACAATACATCATGCAATACATGTAATAACTGTATCAACTGCACAATGGCCATCATGCAATACATGTAACAGATGTACCAACGGCACAATGACCATCATGCAATACATGATGCAATACATGTAACAGATGTATCAACTGCACAATGACCATCATGCAATACATCATGCAATACATGTAACAGATGTATCAACTGCACAATGACCATCATGCAATACATGTAATAGATGTACCAACTGCACAATGACCATTATGCAATGCTTGTAACTGATGTACCATCTGCACAATGACCATCATGCAATACATCATGCAATACATGTAACAGATGTGTCAACTGTACAATGACCATCATGCAACACATCATGCAACAAATCATGCAATACATGTAATAGATGTATCAACTGCACAATGGCATCATGCAATACATGTAATAGATGTACCAACTGCACAATGACCATCATGCAATACATGTAACAATTGTACCAACTGCATAATGACCATCATGCAATACATCATGCAATACATGTAACAGAAGTACCAACTGCACAATGACCATCAGGCAATACATGTAACAGATGTATCAACTGCACAAGGACCATCATGCAATACATGTTACAGATGTAACAACTGCATAATGACCATCAGGCAATACATGAAACAGATGTACCAACTGCACAATGTCCATCATGCAATACATGTAACAGATGTACCAACTGCACAATGACCATCATGCAATCCATGTAACAGATGTACCAACTGCAAAATGACCATCATGCAATACATGTAACAGATGTACCAACTGCACAATGACCATCATGCAATACATGTAACATATGTATCAACTGCACAATGACCATCATGCAATACACGTAACAGATGTACCAACGGCACAAAGGCCATCATGCAATACATCATGGAATATATCATTCAGTGCATGTAACAGATGTATCAACTGCACAATGACCATCATGCAATACATGTAACAGGTGTATCAACGGCACAATGACCATCATGCAACACATGTAACAGGTGTATCAACTGCACAACGACCATCATGCAATACATGTAACAGGTGTAACAACTGCACAATGGCCATCATACAATACATGTAACTGATGTACCAACTGCACAATGACCATCATGCAATACATCATGCAATACATGTAACAGATGTACCAACGGCACAATGGCCATCATGCAATACATCATGGAATACATCATTCAATACATGTAACAGATGTATCAACTGCACACTGATCATCATGCAATACATGTAACAGATGTACCAACTGCACAATGACCATCATGCAATCCATGTAACAGATGTATCAACTGCACAACGACCACCATGCAATACATGTAACAGGTGTATCAACTGCACAATGGCCATCATACAATACATGTAACTGATGTACCAACTGCATAATGACCATCATGCAATACATCATGCAATACATGTAACAGATGTACCAACTGCACAATGACCATCATGCAATAAATGTAACAGATGTACCAACTGCACAATGACCATCATGAAATAAATCATGCAATGCATGTAACAAGTGTACCAACTGCACTGTGACCATCATGCAATACATGTAACAGATGTACCAACTGCACAATGACCATCATGCAATACATGTAACAGTTGTACCAACTGCATAATGACCATCATGCAATAAACCATGCAATACATGTAACAGATGTACCAACTGCACAATGACCATCATGCAATACATGTTACAGATGTAACAACTGCATAATGACCATCATGCAATACATGTAACAGATGTACCAACTGCACAATGACCATCATGCAATACATGTAACAGATGTACCAACTGCACAATGACCATCATGCAATACATGTAACAGATGTATCAACTGCACAATGACCATCATGCAATACACGTAACAGATGTACCAACGGCACAATGGCCATCATGCAATACATCATGGAATACATCATTCAGTACATGTAACAGATGTATCAACTGCACAATGACCATCATGCAATACATGTAACAGGTGTATCAACGGCACAATGACCATCATGCAATACATGTAACAGGTGTATCAACGGCACAATGACCATCATGCAACACATGTAACAGGTGTATCAACTGCACAACGACCACCATGCAATACATGTAACAGGTGTATCAACTGCACGATGGCCATCTTACAATACATGTAACAGATGTATCATCTGCACATTGACCATCATGCAATACATCCTGCAATACATGTAATAGATGTATCAACTGCAAAATGGTCAGCATGCAATACACGTAACATATGTACCAACTGCACAATGACCATCACGCAATACATGTAACAGATGTACCAACTGCACAATCACCATCATGCAATACATGTAACAGATGTACCAACTGCACAATGGTCAGCATGTAATGCATGTATCATATGTACCAACTGCTCAGTGGCCATCATGCAATACATGCAACAGATGTACCAACTGCACAATGGCCATCATGCAATACATGTAACGGATGTAATAACTGCACAATGGCCATCATGCAATACATGTAACAGATGTATCAACTGCACAATGACCATCATGCAATACATCATGCAATACATGTAACAGATGTACCAACTGCACAATGGCCATCATGCAATACATCATGCAATACATGTAACAGATGTATCAACTGCACAATGACCATCATGCAATACCATATGCAATACATGTAACAGATGTACCAACTGCACAATGACCATCATGCAATACCTCATGCAATACATGTTACATATGTACCAACGGCACAATGACCATCATGCAATACATCATGTAATACATGGAACAGATGTATCAACTGCACAATGGCCATCATGCAATACATGTAACATATATACCAACGGCACAATGACAATCATGCAATACATGATGCAATACATGTAACAGATGTACCACCTGCACAATGACCATCATGCAATACATCATGCAATACATGTAACAGATGTATCAACTGCACAATGGCCATCATGCTATACATGTAACAGATGTACCAACTGCACAATGACCATCATGCAATACATGTAACAGTTGTACCAACTGCATAATGACCATCATGCAATTCATCATGCAATACATGTAACATATGTACCAACTCCACAATGTCCACCATGCAATACATGTAACAGATGTATCAACTGCACAATGACCATCATGCAATACATGTTACAGATGTAACAACTGCATAATGACCATCATGCAATACATGTAACAGATGTACTAACTGCACAATGACCATCATGCATTACATGTAACAGATGTACCAACTGCACAATGACCATCATGCAATCCATGTAACAGATGTACCAACTGCACAATGACCATCATGCAATACATGTAACAGATGTATAAACTGCACAATGACCATCATGCAATACACATAACAGATGTACGAACGGCACAATGGCCATCATGCAATACATCATGGAATACATCATTCAATACATGTAACAGATGTATCAACTGCACAATGACCATCATGCAATACATGTAACAGGTGTATCAACTGCACAATGACCATCATGCAATACATGTAACAGGTGTATCAACTGCACAACGACCAACATGCAATACATGTAACAGGTGTATCAACTGCACAATGGCCATCAAACAATACATGTAACTGATGTACCAACTGCACAATGACCATCATGCAATACATCATGCAATACATGTAACAGATGTACCAACTGCACAATGATCATCATGTAATACATGTAAGAGATGTATCAACTGCACAATGGCCATCATGCAATACATGTAACAGATGTACTAACTGCACAATGACCATCATGCAATACATGTAACAGATGTACCAACTGCACAATGACCATCATGCAATACATCATGCAATACATGTATCAGATGTATCAACAGCACAATTACGATAATGCTATGCATGTAACAGATGTATTAACTGCACAATGGCCATCATGCTATGCATGTAACAGATGTATCAACTGCACAATGGCCATCATACAATACATGTAACAGATGTACCAACTGCACAATGACCATCATGCAATGCTTTTAACAGATGTACCAACTGCACAATGACCATCATGCAATACATCATACAATACATGTAACAGATGTACCAACTGCACAACGACCATCATGCAATACATGTAACAGATGTACGAACTGCACAATGACCATCTTGCAATACATCATGCAATACATGTATCAGATGTATCAACAGCACAATTACCATAATGCAATGCATGTAACATATGTATTAACTGCACAATGGCCATCATGCTATGCATGTAACAGATGTACCAACTGCACAATGACCATCATGCAATACATCATGCAATACATGTAACAGATGTATCATCTGCAAAATGACCATCATGCAACACATCATGCAATACATGTAACAGATGTATCAACTGCACAATGACCATCATGCAATACATGTTACAGATGTAACAACTGCATAATGACCATCATGCAATACATGTAACAGATGTACTAACTGCACAATGACCATCATGCATTACATGTAACAGATGTACCAACTGCACAATGACCATCATGCAATCCATGTAACAGATGTACCAACTGCACAATGACCATCATGCAATACATGTAACAGATGTATCAACTGCACAATGACCATCATGCAATACACATAACAGATGTACGAACGGCACAATGGCCATCATGCAATACATCATGGAATACATCATTCAATACATGTAACAGATGTATCAACTGCACAATGACCATCATGCAATACATGTAACAGGTGTATCAACGGCACAATGACCATCATGCAATACATGTAACAGGTGTATCAACTGCACAACGACCAACATGCAATACATGTAACAGGTGTATCAACTGCACATTGGCCATCATACAATACATGTAACTGATGTACCAACTGCACAATGACCATCATGCAATACATCATGCAATACATGTAACAGATGTACCAACTGCACAATGATCATCATGTAATACATGTAAGAGATGTATCAACTGCACAATGGCCATCATGCAATACATGTAACAGATGTACTAACTGCACAATGACCATCATGCAATACATGTAACAGATGTACCAACTGCACAATGACCATCATGCAATACATCATGCAATACATGTATCAGATGTATCAACAGCACAATTACGATAATGCTATGCATGTAACAGATGTATTAACTGCAAAATGGCCATCATGTAATACATATAACAGATGTACCAACTGCACAATGACCATCATGCATACATGTAACAGATGTATCAACTGCACAATGACCATCATGCAATACATGTAACAGATGTACCAACTGCACAATGACCATCATGCAATCCATGTAACAGATGTACCAACTGCAAAATGACCATCATGCAATACATGTAACAGATGAACTAACTGCACAATGACCATCATGCAATACATGTAACATATGTATCAACTGCACAATGACCATCATGCAATACACGTAACAGATGTACGAACGGCACAATGGCCATCATGCAATACATCATGGAATACATCATTCAGTACATGTAACAGATGTATCAACTGCACAATGACCATCATGCAATACATGTAACAGGTGTATCAACTGCACAATGACCATCATGCAATACATGGAACAGGTGTATCAACGGCACAATGACCATCATGCAACACATGTAACAGGTGTATCAACTGCACAATCACCATCATGCAATACATGTATCATATGTACCAACTGCACAATGGCCATCATGCAATACATGCAACAGATGTACCAACTGCACAATGGCCATCATGCAATACATGTAACGGATGTACTAACTGCACAATGGCCATCATGCAATACATGTAACGGATGTACCAACTGCACAATGACCATCATGCAATACATGTAACAGATGTACCAACTACACAATGACCATCATGCAATACATGTAACAGTTGTACAATCTGCACAATGACCATTATGCAATACATGTAACAGATGTATCAACTGTACAATGACCATCATGCAATACATCATGCAATACATGTAACAGATGTACCAACTGCACAATGACCATCATGCAATACATCATGCAATACATGTAAAAGATGTATCAACTGCACAATGACCATCATGCAATACCTTATGCAATACATGTAACATATGTACCAACTGCACAATGACCATCATGCAATACCTCATGCAATACATGTTACATATGTACCAACGGCACAATGACCATCATACAATACATCATGCAATACATGTAACAACTGTATCAACTGCACAATGGCCATCATGCAATACATGTAACAGATGTACCAACGGCACAATGACCATCATGCAATACATGATGCAATACATGTAACAGATGTATCAACTGCACAATGACCATCATGCAATACATCATGCAATACATGTAACAGATGTATCAACTGCACAATGACCATCATGCAATACATGTAATAGATGTACCAACTGCACAATGACCATTATGCAATGCTTGTAACTGATGTACCATCTGCACAATGACCATCATGCAATACATCATGCAATACATGTAACAGATGTGTCAACTGTACAATGACCATCATGCAACACATCATGCAACAAATCATGCAATACATGTAATAGATGTATCAACTGCACAATGGCATCATGCAATACATGTAATAGATGTACCAACTGCACAATGACCATCATGCAATACATGTAACAATTGTACCAACTGCATAATGACCATCATGCAATACATCATGCAATACATGTAACAGAAGTACCAACTGCACAATGACCATCAGGCAATACATGTAACAGATGTATCAACTGCACAAGGACCATCATGCAATACATGTTACAGATGTAACAACTGCATAATGACCATCAGGCAATACATGAAACAGATGTACCAACTGCACAATGTCCATCATGCAATACATGTAACAGATGTACCAACTGCACAATGACCATCATGCAATCCATGTAACAGATGTACCAACTGCAAAATGACCATCATGCAATACATGTAACAGATGTACCAACTGCACAATGACCATCATGCAATACATGTAACATATGTATCAACTGCACAATGACCATCATGCAATACACGTAACAGATGTACCAACGGCACAAAGGCCATCATGCAATACATCATGGAATATATCATTCAGTGCATGTAACAGATGTATCAACTGCACAATGACCATCATGCAATACATGTAACAGGTGTATCAACGGCACAATGACCATCATGCAACACATGTAACAGGTGTATCAACTGCACAACGACCATCATGCAATACATGTAACAGGTGTAACAACTGCACAATGGCCATCATACAATACATGTAACTGATGTACCAACTGCACAATGACCATCATGCAATACATCATGCAATACATGTAACAGATGTACCAACGGCACAATGGCCATCATGCAATACATCATGGAATACATCATTCAATACATGTAACAGATGTATCAACTGCACACTGATCATCATGCAATACATGTAACAGATGTACCAACTGCACAATGACCATCATGCAATCCATGTAACAGATGTATCAACTGCACAACGACCACCATGCAATACATGTAACAGGTGTATCAACTGCACAATGGCCATCATACAATACATGTAACTGATGTACCAACTGCATAATGACCATCATGCAATACATCATGCAATACATGTAACAGATGTACCAACTGCACAATGACCATCATGCAATAAATGTAACAGATGTACCAACTGCACAATGACCATCATGAAATAAATCATGCAATGCATGTAACAAGTGTACCAACTGCACTGTGACCATCATGCAATACATGTAACAGATGTACCAACTGCACAATGACCATCATGCAATACATGTAACAGTTGTACCAACTGCATAATGACCATCATGCAATAAACCATGCAATACATGTAACAGATGTACCAACTGCACAATGACCATCATGCAATACATGTAACAGATGTAACAACTGCATAATGACCATCATGCAATACATGTAACAGATGTACCAACTGCACAATGACCATCATGCAATACATGTAACAGATGTACCAACTGCACAATGACCATCATGCATACATCAGGAATACATCATGCAATACATGTAACAGATGTAATAACTGCACAATGACCATCATGCAATACATGTAACAGGTGTATCAACTGCACAATGACCATCATGCAATACATGTAACAGATGTACCAACTGCACAATGACCATCATGCAATACATGTAACAGATGTATCAACTGCACAATGACCATCATGCAATACATGTAACAGGTGTAACAACTGCACAATGACCATCATGCAATACATGTAACAGATGTATCAACTGCACATTGACCATCATGCAATACATGTAACAGATGTATCAACTGCACATTGACCATCATGCAATACATGTAACATATGTACCAACTGCACAATGACCATCACGCAATACATGTAACAGATGTACCAACTGCACAATGACCATCATGCAATACATGTAACAGATGTACCAACTGCACAATGACCATCATGCAATACATGTAACAGATGTACCAACTGCACAATGGCCATCATGCAATACATGCAACAGATGTACCAACTGCACAATGGCCATCATGCAATACATGTAACGGATGTAATAACTGCACAATGGCCATCATGCAATACATGTAACAGATGTATCAACTGCACAATGACCATCATGCAATACATCATGCAATACATGTAACAGATGTACCAACTGCACAATGGCCATCATGCAATACATCATGCAATACATGTAACAGATGTATCAACTGCACAATGACCATCATGCAATACCATATGCAATACATGTAACAGATGTACCAACTGCACAATGACCATCATGCAATACCTCATGCAATACATGTTACATATGTACCAACGGCACAATGACCATCATGCAATACATCATGTAATACATGGAACAGATGTATCAACTGCACAATGGCCATCATGCAATACATGTAACATATATACCAACGGCACAATGACAATCATGCAATACATGATGCAATACATGTAACAGATGTACCACCTGCACAATGACCATCATGCAATACATCATGCAATACATGTAACAGATGTATCAACTGCACAATGGCCATCATGCTATACATGTAACAGATGTACCAACTGCACAATGACCATCATGCAATACATGTAACAGTTGTACCAACTGCATAATGACCATCATGCAATTCATCATGCAATACATGTAACAGATGTACCAACTCCACAATGTCCACCATGCAATACATGTAACAGATGTATCAACTGCACAATGACCATCATGCAATACATGTTACAGATGTAACAACTGCATAATGACCATCATGCAATACATGTAACAGATGTACTAACTGCACAATGACCATCATGCATTACATGTAACAGATGTACCAACTGCACAATGACCATCATGCAATCCATGTAACAGATGTACCAACTGCACAATGACCATCATGCAATACATGTAACAGGTGTATCAACGGCACAATGACCATCATGCAATACATGTAACAGGTGTATCAACGGCACAATGACCATCATGCAACACATGTAACAGGTGTATCAACTGCACAACGACCACCATGCAATACATGTAACAGGTGTATCAACTGCACGATGGCCATCTTACAATACATGTAACAGATGTATCATCTGCACATTGACCATCATGCAATACATCCTGCAATACATGTAATAGATGTATCAACTGCAAAATGGTCAGCATGCAATACACGTAACATATGTACCAACTGCACAATGACCATCACGCAATACATGTAACAGATGTACCAACTGCACAATCACCATCATGCAATACATGTAACAGATGTACCAACTGCACAATGGTCAGCATGTAATGCATGTATCATATGTACCAACTGCTCAGTGGCCATCATGCAATACATGCAACAGATGTACCAACTGCACAATGGCCATCATGCAATACATGTAACGGATGTAATAACTGCACAATGGCCATCATGCAATACATGTAACAGATGTATCAACTGCACAATGACCATCATGCAATACATCATGCAATACATGTAACAGATGTACCAACTGCACAATGGCCATCATGCAATACATCATGCAATACATGTAACAGATGTATCAACTGCACAATGACCATCATGCAATACCATATGCAATACATGTAACAGATGTACCAATTGCACAATGACCATCATGCAATACCTCATGCAATACATGTTACATATGTACCAACGGCACAATGACCATCATGCAATACATCATGTAATACATGGAACAGATGTATCAACTGCACAATGGCCATCATGCAATACATGTAACATATATACCAACGGCACAATGACAATCATGCAATACATGATGCAATACATGTAACAGATGTACTACCTGCACAATGACCATCATGCAATACATCATGCAATACATGTAACAGATGTATCAACTGCACAATGGCCATCATGCTATACATGTAACAGATGTACCAACTGCACAATGACCATCATGCAATACATGTAACAGTTGTACCAACTGCATAATGACCATCATGCAATTCATCATGCAATACATGTAACAGATGTACCAACTCCACAATGTCCACCATGCAATACATGTAACAGATGTATCAACTGCACAATGACCATCATGCAATACATGTTACAGATGTAACAACCGCATAATGACCATCATGCAATACATGTAACAGATGTACTAACTGCACAATGACCATCATGCATTACATGTAACAGATGTACCAACTGCACAATGACCATCATGCAATCCATGTAACAGATGTACCAACTGCACAATGACCATCATGCAATACATGTAACAGATGTATAAACTGCACAATGACCATCATGCAATACACATAAAAGATGTACGAACGGCACAATGGCCATCATGCAATACATCATGGAATACATCATTCAATACATGTAACAGATGTATCAACTGCACAATGACCATCATGCAATACATGTAACAGGTGTATCAACGGCACAATGACCATCATGCAATACATGTAACAGGTGTATCAACTGCACAACGACCAACATGCAATACATGTAACAGGTGTATCAACTGCACAATGGCCATCATACAATACATGTAACTGATGTACCAACTGCACAATGACCATCATGCAATACATCATGCAATACATGTAACAGATGTACCAACTGCACAATGATCATCATGTAATACATGTAAGAGATGTATCAACTGCACAATGGCCATCATGCAATACATGTAACAGATGTACTAACTGCACAATGACCATCATGCAATACATGTAACAGATGTACCAACTGCACAATGACCATCATGCAATACATCATGCAATACATGTATCAGATGTATCAACAGCACAATTACGATAATGCTATGCATGTAACAGATGTATTAACTGCACAATGGCCATCATGCTATGCATGTAACAGATGTATCAACTGCACAATGGCCATCATACAATACATGTAACAGATGTACCAACTGCACAATGACCATCATGCAATGCTTTTAACAGATGTACCAACTGCACAATGACCATCATGCAATACATCATACAATACATGTAACAGATGTACCAACTGCACAACGACCATCATGCAATACATGTAACAGATGTACGAACTGCACAATGACCATCTTGCAATACATCATGCAATACATGTATCAGATGTATCAACAGCACAATTACCATAATGCAATGCATGTAACATATGTATTAACTGCACAATGGCCATCATGCTATGCATGTAACAGATGTACCAACTGCACAATGACCATCATGCAATACATCATGCAATACATGTAACAGATGTATCATCTGCAAAATGACCATCATGCAACACATCATGCAATACATGTAACAGATGTATCAACTGCACAATGACCATCATGCAATACATGTTACAGATGTAACAACTGCATAATGACCATCATGCAATACATGTAACAGATGTACTAACTGCACAATGACCATCATGCATTACATGTAACAGATGTACCAACTGCACAATGACCATCATGCAATCCATGTAACAGATGTACCAACTGCACAATGACCATCATGCAATACATGTAACAGATGTATCAACTGCACAATGACCATCATGCAATACACATAACAGATGTACGAACGGCACAATGGCCATCATGCAATACATCATGGAATACATCATTCAATACATGTAACAGATGTATCAACTGCACAATGACCATCATGCAATACATGTAACAGGTGTATCAACGGCACAATGACCATCATGCAATACATGTAACAGGTGTATCAACTGCACAACGACCAACATGCAATACATGTAACAGGTGTATCAACTGCACAATGGCCATCATACAATACATGTAACTGATGTACCAACTGCACAATGACCATCATGCAATACATCATGCAATACATGTAACAGATGTACCAACTGCACAATGATCATCATGTAATACATGTAAGAGATGTATCAACTGCACAATGGCCATCATGCAATACATGTAACAGATGTACTAACTGCACAATGACCATCATGCAATACATGTAACAGATGTACCAACTGCACAATGACCATCATGCAATACATCATGCAATACATGTATCAGATGTATCAACAGCACAATTACGATAATGCTATGCATGTAACAGATGTATTAACTGCACAATGGCCATCATGCTATGCATGTAACAGATGTATCAACTGCACAATGGCCATCATACAATACATGTAACAGATGTACCAACTGCACAATGACCATCATGCAATGCTTTTAACAGATGTACCAACTGCACAATGACCATCATGCAATACATCATACAATACATGTAACAGATGTACCAACTGCACAACGACCATCATGCAATACATGTAACAGATGTACGAACTGCACAATGACCATCTTGCAATACATCATGCAATACATGTATCAGATGTATCAACAGCACAATTACCATAATGCAATGCATGTAACATATGTATTAACTGCACAATGGCCATCATGCTATGCATGTAACAGATGTACCAACTGCACAATGACCATCATGCAATACATCATGCAATACATGTAACAGATGTATCATCTGCAAAATGACCATCATGCAACACATCATGCAATACATGTAACAGATGTATCAACTGCACAATGGCCATCATGCAATACATGTAACAGATGTACCAACTGCACAATGACCATCATGCAATACATCATGCAATACATGTAACAGATGTACCAACTGCACAATGACCATCTTGCAATACATCATGCAATACATGTATTAGATTTAGCAACAGCACAATTACCATAATGCAATGCATGTAACAGATGTATTAACTGAACAATGGCCATCATGCTATGCAAGTAACAGATGTACCAACTGCACAATGACCATCATGTATTACATGTAACAGATTTACCATCTGCACAATGACCAACATTCAATACATCATGCAATACATGGAACAGATGTATCAACTGCACAATGGCCATCATGCTATACATGTAACATATGTACCAACTGCACAATGACCATCATGCAATACATGTAACAGATGTACCAACTGCACAATGACCATCATGCAATACATCATGCAATACATGTAACAGATGTACCAACTGCACAATGAAAATCATGCAATACATGTAACAGATGTACCAAGTGCACAATGACAATCATGCTATACATCATGGAATACATCATTCAATACATGTAACAGATGTATCAACTGCTCAATGAACATCATGCAATACATGTAACAGGTGTATCAACAGCACAATGACCATCATGCAATACATGTAACAGATGTACCAACTGCACAATGGCCATCATGCAATACATGTAACAGATGTATCAACTGCACAATGACCATCATGCAATACATGTAACAGATGTATCAACCGCACAATGACCATCATGCAATACATGTAACAGATGTATCAACTGCACAATGACCATCATGCAATACATTTAACAGATGTATCAACTGCACAATAGCCATCATGCAATACATGTAACAGATGTACCAACTGCACAATGACCATCATGCAACACATGTAACAGATGTACCAACTGCACAATGACCATCATGCAATACATGTAACAGATGTATCAACCGCACAATGACCATCATGCAATACATGTAACAGATGTATCAACTGCACAATGACCATCATGCAATACATCATGCAATACATGTAACAGATGTATCAACTGCACAATTGCCATCATGCTATTCATGTAACAGATGTACCAACTGCACAATGACCATCATGCAATACATCATGCAATACATGTAATATATGTATCAACTGCACAATGGCCATCATGCAATACATGTAACAGATGTACCAACTGCACAATGACCATCATGCAATACATGTAACAGATGTACCAACTGCATAATGACCATCATGCAATTCATCATGCAATACATGTAACAGATGTACCAACTCCACAATGTCCATCATGCAATACATGTAACAGATGTATCAACTGCACAATGACCATCATGCAATACATGTTACAGATGTAACAACTGCATAATGACCATCATGCAATACATGTAACAGATGTACTAACTGCACAATGACCATCATGCATTACATGTAACAGATGTACCAACTGCACAATGACCATCATGCAATCCATGTAACAGATGTACCAACTGCAAAATGACCATCATGCAATACATGTAACAGATGTACCAACTGCACAATGACCATCATGCAATACATGTAACAGATGTATCAACTGCACAATGACCATCATGCAATACACATAACAGATGTACGAACGGCACAATGGCCATCATGCAATACATCATGGAATACATCATTCAATACATGTAACAGATGTATCAACTGCACAATGACCATCATGCAATACATGTAACAGGTGTATCAACGGCACAATGACCATCATGCAATACATGTAACAGGTGTATCAACTGCACAACGACCAACATGCAATACATGTAACAGATGTACCAACTGCACAATGACCATCATGCAATACATGTAACAGATGTATCAACTGCACAATGACCATCATGCAATACATCATGCAATACATGTAACAGATGTACCAACTGCACAATGATCATCATGTAATACATGTAACAGATGTATCAACTGCACAATGACCATCATGCAATACATGTAACAGATGTATCAACGGCACAATGACCATCATGCAATACATGTAACAGGTGTATCAACTGCACAATGACCATCATGCAATACATCATGCAATACATGTAACAGATGTATCAACTGCACAATGAACATCATGCAATACATGTAACAGATGTACCAACTGCACAATGACCATCATGCATACATCATGACAATACATGTAACAGATGTACCAACTGCACAATGACCATCATGCAATACATGTAACAGATGTATCAACTGCACAATGACCATCATGCAATACATGTAACAGATGTACCAACTGCACAATGACCATCATGCAATACATGTAACAGATGTACCAACTGCACAATGACCATCATGTAATACATGTAACAGATGTATCAACTGCAAAATGACCATCATGCAATACATGTAACAGATGTACCAACGGCACAATGACCATCATGCAATACATGTAACAGATGTACCAACTGCACAATGACCATCATGCAATACATGTAACAGATGTACCAACTGCACAATGACCATCATGCAATACATGTAACAGATGTACCAACTGCACAATGACCATCATGCAATACATGTAACAGATGTACCAACTGCACAATGACCATCATGCAATACATGTAACAGATGTACCAACTGCACAATGACCATCATGCAATACATGTAACAGATGTACCAACTGCACAATGACCATCATGCAATACATGTAACAGATGTATCAACTGCACAATGACCATCATGCAATACATGTAACAGATGTATCAACTGCACAATGACCATCATGCAATACATGTAACAGATGTATCAACTGCACAATGACCATCATGCAATACATCATGCAATACATGTAACAGATGTACCAACTGCACAATGACCATCATGCAATACATCATGCAATACATGTAACAGATGTACCAACTGCACAATGACCATCATGCAACACATCATGCAATACATGTAACAGATGTATCAACTGCACAATGGCCATCATGCAATACATGTAACAGGTGTAACAACTGCACAATGAACATCATGCAATACATGTAACAGATGTACCAACTGCACAATGACCATCATGCAATACATCATGCAATACATGTAACATATTTACCAACTGCACAAAGATCATCATGCAATACATGTAACAGATGTATCAACTGCACATTGGCCATCATGCAATACATGTAACATATGTACCAAACTGCACAATGACCATCATACAATACATGTAACAGATGTACCACCTGCACAATGACCATCATGCAATACTTGTAACAGATGTACCAACTGCACAATGACCATCATGCAGTACATCATGCAACACATGTAACAGATGTATCAACTGCACAATGACCATCATGCAACACATAATGCAATACATGTAACAGATGTACCAACTGCACAATGACCATCATGCAATACATGTAACAGATGTACCAACTGTACAATGACCATCATGCAATCCATGTAACAGATGTACCAACTGCACAATGACCATCATGCAATACATGTAACAGATGTACCAACTGCACAATGACCATCATGCAATACATGTAACAGATGTATCAACTGCACAATGACCATCATGCAATACATGTAACATGTGTATCAACTGCACAATGACCACCATGCAATACATGTAACAGGTGTATCAACTGCACAATGACCATCATACAATACATGTAACAGATGTACCAACTGCACAATGACCATCATGCAATACATCATGCAATATATGTAACAGATGTATCAACTGCACAATGACCATCATACAATACCTCATGAAATACATGTACCAGATGTACGAACTGCACAATGACCATCATGCAATAAATGTAACAGGTGTATCAACGGCAAAATGTCCATCAAGCAGTAGATGTAACAGGTGTATCAATTGCAGATTGACCATCATGCAATACATATAACAGATGTATCAACTGCACAATGACCATCATGCAATACATGTAACAGGTGTATCAACTGCACAATGACCACCATGCAATACATGTAACAGGTGTATCAACTGCACAATGGCCATCATACAATACATGTAACAGATGTACCAACTGCACAATGACCATCATGCAATACATGTAACAGGTGTATCAACTGCACAATGACCACCATACAATACATGTAACAGATGTACCAACTGCACAATGACCATCATGCAATACATCATGCAATATATGTAACAGATGTATCAACTGCACAATGACCATCATACAATACATCATGCAATACATGTAAAAGATGTACCAACTGCACAATGACCATCATGCTATACATCATGAAATACATGTACCAGATGTACGAACTGCACAATGACCATCATGCAATAAATGTAACAGGTGTATCAACGGCAAAATGTCCATCAAGCAATAGATGTAACAGGTGTATCAACTGCAGATTGACCATCATGCAATACATATAACAGATGTACCAACTGCACAATGACCATCATGCAATACATGTAACAGAGATAACAAATGCACAATGATCATCATGCAATACATATAATATATGTACCAATGGCACACTGGCCATTATGCAATACATGTAACAGATGTATCAACTGCACAATTGCCATCATGCAATACATGTAACAGATGTACCAACTGCACAATGAACATCATGCAATACATGTAATAGATGTACCAACTGCACAATGACCATCATGCAATACATGTAACAGATGTAACAACTGCACAATGACCATCATGCATTACATGTAACAGACGTACCAACTTTCACAATGACTATCATGCACTACATGTAACAGATGTACCAACTGCACAATGACCATCATGCAAAACATGTAACAGATGTACCAACTGCACAGTGACCATCATGCAATACATGTAACAGATGTACCAACTGCACAATGGCCATCATGCAATACATGTAACAGATGTACCAACTGTACAATGACCCTCATGCAATACATCATGCAATACATGTAACAGATGCACCAACTGCACAATGAACATCATGCAATACATGTAACAGATTTACCAACTGCACAAAGACCATCATGCAATACATGTAACAGATGTATCAACTGCACATTGGCCATCATGCAATACATGTAACATATGTACCAAACGGCACAATGACCATCATGCAATATATCATGCAATATATGTAACAGATGTATCAACTGCACAATGGCCATCATGCAAAACATGTAACAGATGTACCACCTGCACAATGACCATCATGCAATACATCATGCAATACATGTAACATATGTACCAACTGCACAATGACCATCATGCAATACATGTAACAGATGTACCAACTGCACAATGACCATCATGCAATACATGTAACAGATGTACCAACTGCACAATGACCATCATACAATACATGAAACAGATATACCAACTGCACAATGACCATCATGCAATACATCATGCAATACATATAACAGATGTACCAACTGCACAATGGCCATCATGCAATACATATAACAGATGTACCAACTGCACAATGGCCATCATGCAATACATATAACAGATGTACCAACTGCACAATGACCATCATGCAATACATGTAACAGATGTACAAACTGCACAATGACCATCATGCAATACATCCTGCAATACATGTAACAGATGTATCAACTGCACAATGACCATCATGCAATACATGTAACAGTTGTATCAACTGCACAATGGCCATCATGCAATACATCATGCAATACCTGTAACAGATGTATCAACTGCACAATTACCATCATGCAATACATGTAACAGATGTATCAACTGCACAATGGCCATCATGCTATACATGTAACAGATGTACCAACTGCACAATGACCATCATGCAATACATGTAACAGATGTACAAACTGCACCATGGCCATCATGCAAATCATCATGCAATACATATAACAGATGTACCAACTGCACAATGACCATCATGCAATACATTTAACAGATGTACCAACTGCACAATGACCATCATGCACTACATCATGCAATACATGTAACAGATGTACCAACTGCACAATGACCATCATACAATATAGGTAACAGATGTACCAACTGCAAAATGACCATCATGCAACACATCATGCAATACATGTAACAGATGTACCAACTGCACAATGACCATCATGTAATATATGTAACCAGATGTATCAACTGCACAATGGCCATCATGCAATGCATGTAACAGATGTACCAACTGCACAATGACCATCATGCAATACATCATGCAATACATGTAACAGATGTACCAACTGCACAAAGACCATCATGCAATACTAGTAACAGATGTATCAACTGCACATTGGCCATCATGCAATACATGTAACAGATGTACCAACTGCACAGTGACCATCATGCAATACATGTAACAGATGTACCAACTGCACAATGGCCATCATGCAATACATGTAACAGATGTACCAACTGTACAATGACCCTCATGCAATACATCATGCAATACATGCAACAGATGTACCAACTGCACAATGAACATCATGCAATACATGTAACAGATGTACTAACTGCACAATGACCATCATGCAATACATCATGCAATACATGTAACAGATTTACCAACTGCACAAAGACCATCATGCAATACATGTAACAGATGTATCAACTGCACATTGGCCATCATGCAATACATGTAACATATGTACCAAACGGCACAATGACCATCATGCAATATATCATGCAATATATGTAACAGATGTATCAACTGCACAATGGCCATCATGCAAAACATGTAACAGATGTACCACCTGCACAATGACCATCATGCAATACATCATGCAATACATGTAACCTATGTACCAACTGCACAATGACCATCATGCAATACATGTAACAGATGTACCAACTGCACAATGACCATCATGCAATACATGTAACAGATGTACCAACTGCACAATGACCATCATACAATACATGAAACAGATATACCAACTGCACAATGACCATCATGCAATACATCATGCAATACATATAACAGATGTACCAACTGCACAATGGCCATCATGCAATACATATAACAGATGTACCAACTGCACAATGGCCATCATGCAATACATGTAACAGATGTACTAACTGCACAATGACCATCATGCAATACATGTAACAGATGTACCAACTGCACAATGACCATCATGCAATACATCATGCAATACATGTAACAGATGTATCAACTGCACAATGACCATCATACAATACATCATGCAAAACATGTAACAGATGTACCAATTGCACAATGACCATCATGCTATACATCATGAAATACATGTACCAGATGTACGAACTGCACAATGACCATCATGCAATAAATGTAACAGGGGTATCAACGGCAAAATGTCCATCAAGCAATACATGTAACAGGTGTATCAACTGCAGATTGACCATCATGCAATACATATAACAGATGTACCAACTGCACAATGACCATCATGTAATACATGTAACAGAGATATTAAATGCAAAATGATCATCATGCAATACATATAATATATATACCAATGGCACACTGGCCATCATGCAATACATGTAACAGATGTACCAACTGCACAATGACCATCATACAATACATGAATCTGATGTACCAACTGCACAATGACCATCATGCACTACATCATGCAATACATGTAACAGATGTACCAACTGCACAATGACCATCATGTAATACATGTAACCAGATGTATCAACTGCACAATGACCATCATGCAATACATCATGCAATATATGTAACAGATGTATCAACTGCACAATGGCCATCATGCAATACATCATGCAATACATGTAACAGATGTATCAACTGCACAATGACCATCATGCAATACATCATGCAATACATGTAACAGATGTACCAACTGCACAATGACCATCATGCAATACATCATGCAATACATGTAACAGATGTACCAACTGCACAATGACCATCATGCAATACATCATGCAATACATGTAACAGATGTATCAACTGCACAATGGCCATCATGCAATACATGTAACAGGTGTAACAACTGCACAATGAACATCATGCAATACATGTAACAGATGTACCAACTGCACAATGACCATCATGCAATACATCATGCAATACATGTAACATATTTACCAACTGCACAAAGACCATCATGCAATACATGTAACAGATGTATCAACTGCACATTGGCCATCATGCAATACATGTAACATATGTACCAAACTGCACAATGACCATCATGCAATACATGTAACAGATGTACCAACTGCACAATGACCATCATACAATACTTGTAACAGATGTACCAACTGCACAATGACCATCATGCAATACATCATGCAATACATGTAACAGATGTATCAACTGCACAATGACCATCATGCAACACATAATGCAATACATGTAACAGATGTACCAACTGCACAATGACCATCATGCAATACATGTAACAGATGTACCAACTGTACAATGACCATCATGCAATCCATGTAACAGATGTACTAACTGCACAATGACCATCATGCAATACATGTAACAGATGTACCAACTGCACAATGACCATCATGCAATACACATAACAGATGTACGAACGGCACAATGGCCATCATGCAATACATCATGGAATACATCATTCAATACATGTAACAGATGTATCAACTGCACAATGACCATCATGCAATACATGTAACAGGTGTATGAACGGCACAATGACCATCATGCAATACATGTAACAGGTGTATCAACTGCACAACGACCAACATGCAATACATGTAACAGATGTACCAACTGCACAATGACCATCATGCAATACATGTAACAGATGTATCAACTGCACAATGACCATCATGCAATACACATAACAGATGTACGAACGGCACAATGGCCATCATGCAATACATCATGGAATACATCATTCAATACATGTAACAGATGTATCAACTGCACAATGACCATCATGCAATACATGTAACAGGTGTATCAACGGCACAATGACCATCATGCAATACATGCAACAGGTGTATCAACTGCACAACGACCAACATGCAATACATGTAACAGGTGTATCAACTGCACAATGGCCATCATACAATACATGTAACTGATGTACCAACTGCACAATGACCATCATGCAATACATCATGCAATACATGTAACAGATGTACCAACTGCACAATGATCATCATGTAATACATGTAAGAGATGTATCAACTGCACAATGGCCATCATGCAATACATGTAACAGATGTACTAACTGCACAATGACCATCATGCAATACATCATGCAATACATGTAACATATGTATCAACTGCACAATGACCATCATACAATACATCATGCAATACATGTAACAGATGTACCAATTGCACAATGACCATCATGCTATACATCATGAAATACATGTACCAGATGTACGAACTGCACAATGACCATCATGCAATAAATGTAACAGGGGTATCAACGGCAAAATGTCCATCAAGCAATACATGTAACAGGTGTATCAACTGCAGATTGACCATCATGCAATACATATAACAGATGTACCAACTGCACAATGACCATCATGTAATACATGTAACAGAGATATTAAAGGCAAAATGATCATCATGCAATACATATAATATATATACCAATGGCACACTGGCCATCATGCAATACATGTAACAGATGTACCAACTGCACAATGACCATCATACAATACATGAAACAGATGTACCAACTGCACAATGACCATCATGCACTACATCATGCAATACATGTAACAGATGTACCAACTGCACAGTGACCATCATGCAATACATGTAACAGATGTACCAACTGCACAATGGCCATCATGCAATACATGTAACAGATGTACCAACTGTACAATGACCCTCATGCAATACATCATGCAATACATGTAACAGATGTACCAACTGCACAATGAACATCATGCAATACATGTAACAGATGTACCAACTGCACAATGACCATCATGCAATACATCATGCAATACATGTAACAGATTTACCAACTGCACAAAGACCATCATGCAATACATGTAACAGATGTATCAACTGCACATTGGCCATCATGCAATACATGTAACATATGTACCAAACGGCACAATGACAATCATGCAATACATGTAACAGATGTATCAACTGCACAATGGCCATCATGCAAAACATGTAACAGATGTACCACCTGCACAATGACCATCATGCAATACATCATGCAATACATGTAACATATGTACCAACTGCACAATGACCATCATGCAATACATGTAACAGATGTACCAACTGCACAATGACCATCATGCAATACATGTAACAGATGTACCAACTGCACAATGACCATCATACAATACATGAAACAGATATACCAACTGCACAATGACCATCATGCAATACATCATGCAATACATATAACAGATGTACCAACTGCACAATGGCCATCATGCAATACATATAACAGATGTACCAACTGCACAATGGCCATCATGCAATACATGTAACAGATGTACTAACTGCACAATGACCATCATGCAATACATCATGCAATACATGTAACAGATGTATCAACTGCACAATGACCATCATACAATACATCATGCAATACATGTAACAGATGTACCAATTGCACAATGACCATCATGCTGTACATCATGAAATACATGTACCAGATGTACGAACTGCACAATGACCATCATGCAATAAATGTAACAGGGGTATCAACGGCAAAATGTCCATCAAGCAATACATGTAACAGGTGTATCAACTGCAGATTGACCATCATGCAATACATATAACAGATGTACCAACTGCACAATGACCATCATGTAATACATGTAACAGAGATATTAAATGCAAAATGATCATCATGCAATACATATAATATATATACCAATGGCACACTGGCCATCATGCAATACATGTAACAGATGTACCAACTGCACAATGACCATCATACAATACATGAATCTGATGTACCAACTGCACAATGACCATCATGCACTACATCATGCAATACATGTAACAGATGTACCAACTGCACAATGACCATCATGTAATACATGTAACCAGATGTATCAACTGCACAATGACCATCATGCAATACATCATGCAATATATGTAACAGATGTATCAACTGCACAATGGCCATCATGCAATACATCATGCAATACATGTAACAGATGTATCAACTGCACAATGACCATCATGCAATACATCATGCAATACATGTAACAGATGTACCAACTGCACAATGACCATCATGCAATACATCATGCAATACATGTAACAGATGTACCAACTGCACAATGACCATCATGCAATACATCATGCAATACATGTAACAGATGTATCAACTGCACAATGGCCATCATGCAATACATGTAACAGGTGTAACAACTGCACAATGAACATCATGCAATACATGTAACAGATGTACCAACTGCACAATGACCATCATGCAATACATCATGCAATACATGTAACATATTTACCAACTGCACAAAGACCATCATGCAATACATGTAACAGATGTATCAACTGCACATTGGCCATCATGCAATACATGTAACATATGTACCAAACTGCACAATGACCATCATGCAATACATGTAACAGATGTACCAACTGCACAATGACCATCATACAATACTTGTAACAGATGTACCAACTGCACAATGACCATCATGCAATACATCATGCAATACATGTAACAGATGTATCAACTGCACAATGACCATCATGCAACACATAATGCAATACATGTAACAGATGTACCAACTGCACAATGACCATCATGCAATACATGTAACAGATGTACCAACTGTACAATGACCATCATGCAATCCACGTAACAGATGTACTAACTGCACAATGACCATCATGCAATACATGTAACAGATGTACCAACTGCACAATGACCATCATGCAATACATGTAACAGATGTATCAACTGCACAATGACCATCATGCAATACATGTAACATGTGTATCAACTGCACAATGACCACCATGCAATACATGTAACAGGTGTATCAACTGCACAATGACCATCATGCAATACATGTAACAGGTGTATCAACTGCACAATGACCACCATACAATACATGTAACAGATGTACCAACTGCACAATGACCATCATGCAATACATCATGCAATATATGTAACAGATGTATCAACTGCACAATGACCATCATACAATACATCATGCAATACATGTAACAGATGTACCAACTGCACAATGACCATCATGCTATACATCATGAAATACATGTACCAGATGTACGAACTGCACAATGACCATCATGCAATAAATGTAACAGGTGTATCAACGGCAAAATGTCCATCAAGCAATAGATGTAACAGGTGTATCAACTGCTGATTGACCATCATGCAATACATATAACAGATGTACCAACTGCACAATGACCATCATGCAATACATGTAACAGAGATAACAAATGCACAATGATCATCATGCAATACATATAATATATGTACCAATGGCACACTGGCCATTATGCAATACATGTAACAGATGTATCAACTGCACAATTGCCATCATGCAATACATGAAACAGATGTACCAACTGCACAATGAACATCATGCAATACATGTAATAGATGTACCAACTGCACAATGACCATCATGCAATACATGTAACAGATGTAACAACTGCACAATGACCATCATGCATTACATGTAACAGACGTACCAACTTTCACAATGACTATCATGCACTACATGTAACAGATGTACCAACTGCACAATGACCATCATGCAAAACATGTAACAGATGTACCAACTGCACAGTGACCATCATGCAATACATGTAACAGATGTACCAACTGCACAATGGCCATCATGCAATACATGTAACAGATGTACCAACTGTACAATGACCCTCATGCAATACATCATGCAATACATGTAACAGATGTACCAACTGCACAATGAACATCATGCAATACATGTAACAGATTTACCAACTGCACAAAGACCATCATGCAATACATGTAACAGATGTATCAACTGCACATTGGCCATCATGCAATACATGTAACATATGTACCAAACGGCACAATGACCATCATGCAATATATCATGCAATATATGTAACAGATGTATCAACTGCACAATGGCCATCATGCAAAACATGTAACAGATGTACCACCTGCACAATGACCATCATGCAATAAATCATGCAATACATGTAACATATGTACCATCTGCACAATGTCCATCATGCAATACATGTAACAGATGTACCAACTGCACAATGACCATCATGCAATACATGTAACAGATGTACCAACTGCACAATGACCATCATACAATACATGAAACAGATATACCAACTGCACAATGACCATCATGCAATACATCATGCAATACATATAACAGATGTACCAACTGCACAATGGCCATCATGCAATACATATAACAGATGTACCTACTGCACAATGGCCATCATGCAATACATATAACAGATGTACCAACTGCACAATGACCATCATGCAATACATGTAACAGATGTACAAACTGCACAATGACCATCATGCAATACATCCTGCAATACATGTAACAGATGTATCAACTGCACAATGACCATCATGCAATACATGTAACAGTTGTATCAACTGCACAATGGCCATCATGCAATACATCATGCAATACCTGTAACAGATGTATCAACTGCACAATGAAAATCATGCAATACATGTAACAGATGTACCAAGTGCACAATGACAATCATGCTATACATCATGGAATACATCATTCAATACCTGTAACAGATGTATCAACTGCACAATGACCATCATGCAATACATGTAACAGATGTACCAACTGCACAATGGCCATCATGCAATACATGTAACAGATGTATCAACTGCACAATGGCCATCATGCAATACATATAACCGATGTACCAACTGCACAATGACCATCATGCAATACATTTAACAGATGTATCAACTGCACAATAGCCATCATGCAATACATGTAACAGATGTACCAACTGCACAATGACCATCATGCAACACATGTAACAGATGTACCATCTGCACAATGACCATCATGCAATACATGTAACAGATGTATCAACCGCACAATGACCATCATGCAATACATGTAACAGATGTATCAACTGCACAATGACCATCATGCAATACATCATGCAATACATGTAACAGATGTATCAACTGCACAATTGCTATCATGCTATTCATGTAACAGATGTACCAACTGCACAATGACCATCATGCAATACATCATGCAATACATGTAATATATGTATCAACTGCACAATGGCCATCATGCAATACATGTAACAGATGTACCAACTGCACAATGACCATCATGCAATACATGTAACAGATGTACCAACTGCATAATGACCATCATGCAATTCATCATGCAATACATGTAACAGATGTACCAACTCCACAATGTCCATCATGCAATACATGTAACAGATGTATCAACTGCACAATGACCATCATGCAATACATGTTACAGATGTAACAACTGCAATGACCATCATGCAATACATGTAACAGATGTACCAACTGCACAATGACCATCATGCAATACATGTAACAGATGTACCAACTGCACAATGACCATCATGCAATACATGTAACAGATGTACCAACTGCACAATGACCATCATGCAATACATGTAACAGATGTATCAATGCACAATGGCATACATCGTACCAATGACAATGGCATCATGCAATATCATGTAATTATCATGACTCATGATTGCACAATCATCATGTACGTTCAACTTCATGCAATACATGTAACAGGTGTATCAACTGCACAACGACCAACATGCAATACATGTAACAGATGTACCAACTGCACAATGACCATCATGCAATACATGTAACAGATGTATCAACTGCACAATGACCATCATGCAATACACATAACAGATGTACGAACGGCACAATGGCCATCATGCAATACATCATGGAATACATCATTCAATACATGTAACAGATGTATCAACTGCACAATGACCATCATGCAATACATGTAACAGGTGTATCAACGGCACAATGACCATCATGCAATACATGCAACAGGTGTATCAACTGCACAACGACCAACATGCAATACATGTAACAGGTGTATCAACTGCACAATGGCCATCATACAATACATGTAACTGATGTACCAACTGCACAATGACCATCATGCAATACATCATGCAATACATGTAACAGATGTACCAACTGCACAATGATCATCATGTAATACATGTAAGAGATGTATCAACTGCACAATGGCCATCATGCAATACATGTAACAGATGTACTAACTGCACAATGACCATCATGCAATACATCATGCAATACATGTAACATATGTATCAACTGCACAATGACCATCATACAATACATCATGCAATACATGTAACAGATGTACCAATTGCACAATGACCATCATGCTATACATCATGAAATACATGTACCAGATGTACGAACTGCACAATGACCATCATGCAATAAATGTAACAGGGGTATCAACGGCAAAATGTCCATCAAGCAATACATGTAACAGGTGTATCAACTGCAGATTGACCATCATGCAATACATATAACAGATGTACCAACTGCACAATGACCATCATGTAATACATGTAACAGAGATATTAAATGCAAAATGATCATCATGCAATACATATAATATATATACCAATGGCACACTGGCCATCATGCAATACATGTAACAGATGTACCAACTGCACAATGACCATCATACAATACATGAAACAGATGTACCAACTGCACAATGACCATCATGCACTACATCATGCAATACATGTAACAGATGTACCAACTGCACAATGACCATCATGTAGTACATGTAACCAGATGTATCAACTGCACAATGACCATCATGCAATACATCATGCAATACATGTAACAGATGTATCAACTGCACAATGGCCATCATGCAATACATCATGCAATACATGTAACATATGTACCAACTGCACAATGACCATCATGCAATACATCATGCAATACATGTAACAGATGTACCAACTGCACAATGACCATCATGCAATACATCATGCAATACATGTAACAGATGTATCAACTGCACAATGGCCATCATGCAATACATGTAACAGGTGTAACAACTGCACAATGAACATCATGCAATACATGTAACAGATGTACCAACTGCACAATGACCATCATGCAATACATCATGCAATACATGTAACATATTTACCAACTGCACAAAGATCATCATGCAATGCATGTAACAGATGTATCAACTGCACATTGGCCATCATGCAATACATGTAACATATGTACCAAACTGCACAATGACCATCATGCAATACTTGTAACAGATGTACCAACTGCACAATGACCATCATGGAATACATCATTCAATACATGTAACAGATGTATCAACTGCACAATGACCATCATGCAATACATGTAACAGTTGTATCAACTGCACAATTACCATCATGCAATACATGTAACAGATGTATCAACTGCACAATGGCCATCATGCTATACATGTAACAGATGTACCAACTGCACAATGACCATCATGCAATACATGTAACAGATGTACAAACTGCACCATGGCCATCATGCAAATCATCATGCAATACATGTAACAGATGTACCAACTGCACAATGACCATCATGCAATACATTTAACAGATGTACCAACTGCACAATGACCATCATGCACTACATCATGCAATACATGTAACAGATGTACCAACTGCACAATGACCATCATACAATATAGGTAACAGATGTACCAACTGCAAAATGACCATCATGCAACACATCATGCAATACATGTAACAGATGTACCAACTGCACAATGACCATCATGTAATATATGTAACCAGATGTATCAACTGCACAATGGCCATCATGCAATGCATGTAACAGATGTACCAACTGCACAATGACCATCATGCAATACATCATGCAATACATGTAACAGATGTACCAACTGCACAAAGACCATCATGCAATACTAGTAACAGATGTATCAACTGCACATTGGCCATCATGCAATACATGTAACAGATGTACCAACTGCACAGTGACCATCATGCAATACATGTAACAGATGTACCAACTGCACAATGGCCATCATGCAATACATGTAACAGATGTACCAACTGTACAATGACCCTCATGCAATACATCATGCAATACATGTAACAGATGTACCAACTGCACAATGAACATCATGCAATACATGTAACAGATGTACCAACTGCACAATGACCATCATGCAATACATCATGCAATACATGTAACAGATTTACCAACTGCACAAAGACCATCATGCAATACATGTAACATATGTATCAACTGCACATTGGCCATCATGCAATACATGTAACATATGTACCAAACGGCACAATGACCATCATGCAATATATCATGCAATATATGTAACAGATGTATCAACTGCACAATGGCCATCATGCAAAACATGTAACAGATGTACCACCTGCACAATGACCATCATGCAATACATCATGCAATACATGTAACATATGTACCAACTGCACAATGACCATCATGCAATACATGTAACAGATGTACCAACTGCACAATGACCATCATGCAATACTTGTAACAGATGTACCAACTGCACAATGACCATCATGCAATACATCATGCAATACATGTAACAGATGTATCAACTGCACAATGACCATCATGCAACACATAATGCAATACATGTAACAGATGTACCAACTGCACAATGACCATCATGCAATACATGTAACAGATGTACCAACTGTACAATGACCATCATGCAATCCATGTAACAGATGTACTAACTGCACAATGACCATCATGCAATACATGTAACAGATGTACCAACTGCACAATGACCATCATGCAATACATGTAACAGATGTATCAACTGCACAATGACCATCATGCAATACATGTAACATGTGTATCAACTGCACAATGACCACCATGCAATACATGTAACAGGTGTATCAACTGCACAATGGCCATCATACAATACATGTAACAGATGTACCAACTGCACAATGACCATCATGCAATACATCATGCAATATATGTAACAGATGTATCAACTGCACAATGACCATCATACAATACCTCATGCAATACATGTAACAGATGTACCAACTGCACAATGACCATCATGCTATACATCATGAAATACATGTACCAGATGTACGAACTGCACAATGACCATCATGCAATAAATGTAACAGGTGTATCAACGGCAAAATGTCCATCAAGCAATAGATGTAACAGGTGTATCAATTGCAGATTGACCATCATGCAATACATATAACAGATGTACCAACTGCACAATGACCATCATGCAATACATGTAACAGGTGTATCAACTGCACAATGACCACCATACAATACATGTAACAGATGTACCAACTGCACAATGACCATCATGCAATACATCATGCAATATATGTAACAGATGTATCAACTGCACAATGACCATCATACAATACATCATGCAATACATGTAACAGATGTACCAACTGCACAATGACCATCATGCTATACATCATGAAATACATGTACCAGATGTACGAACTGCACAATGACCATCATTCAATAAATGTAACAGGTGTATCAACGGCAAAATGTCCATCAAGCAATAGATGTAACAGGTGTATCAACTGCTGATTGACCATCATGCAATACATATAACAGATGTACCAACTGCACAATGACCATCATGCAATACATGTAACAGAGATAACAAATGCACAATGATCATCATGCAATACATATAATATATGTACCAATGGCACACTGGCCATTATGCAATACATGTAACAGATGTATCAACTGCACAATTGCCATCATGCAATACATGTAACAGATGTACCAACTGCACAATGAACATCATGCAATACATGTAATAGATGTACCAACTGCACAATGACCATCATGCAATACATGTAACAGATGTAACAACTGCACAATGACCATCATGCATTACATGTAACAGACGTACCAACTTTCACAATGACTATCATGCACTACATGTAACAGATGTACCAACTGCACAATGACCATCATGCAAAACATGTAACAGATGTACCAACTGCACAGTGACCATCATGCAATACATGTAACAGATGTACCAACTGCACAATGGCCATCATGCAATACATGTAACAGATGTACCAACTGTACAATGACCCTCATGCAATACATCATGCAATACATGTAACAGATGTACCAACTGCACAATGAACATCATGCAATACATGTAACAGATGTACCAACTGCACAATGATCATCATGCAATACATCATGCAATACATGTAACATATGTACCAACTGCACAAAGACCATCATGCAATACATGTAACAGATGTACCAACTGCACAATGACCATCATGCAATACATGTAACAGATGTACCAACTGCACAATGACCATCATACAATACATGAAACAGATATACCAACTGCACAATGACCATCATGCAATACATCATGCAATACATATAACAGATGTACCAACTGCACAATGGCCATCATGCAATACATATAACAGATGTACCAACTGCACAATGGCCATCATGCAATGCATATAACAGATGTACCAACTGCACAATGACCATCATGCAATACATGTAACAGATGTACAAACTGCACAATGACCATCCTGCAATACATCCTGCAATACATGTAACAGATGTATCAACTGCACAATGACCATCATGCAATACATGTAACAGTTGTATCAACTGCACAATGGCCATCATGCAATACATCATGCAATACCTGTAACAGATGTATCAACTGCACAATTACCATCATGCAGTACATGTAACAGATGTATCAACTGCACAATTGCCATCATGCTATACATGTAACAGATGTACCAACTGCACAATGACCATCATGCAATACATGTAACAGATGTACAAACTGCATCATGGCCATCATGCAAATCATCATGCAATACATATAACAGATGTACCAACTGCACAATGACCATCATGCAATACATTTAACAGATGTACCAACTGCACAATGACCATCATGCACTACATCATGCAATACATGTAACAGATGTACCAACTGCACAATGACCATCATACAATATAGGTAACAGATGTACCAACTGCAAAAATGACCATCATGCAACACATCATGCAATACATGTAACAGATGTACCAACTGCACAATGACCATCATGTAATATATGTAACCAGATGTATCAACTGCACAATGGCCATCATGCAATGCATGTAACAGGTGTATCAACTGCACAATGAACATCATGCAATACATGTAACAGATGTACCAACTGCACAATGACCATCATGCAATACATCATGCAATACATGTAACAGATGTACCAACTGCACAAAGACCATCATGCAATACTAGTAACAGATGTATCAACTGCACATTGGTCATCATGCAATACATGTAACAGATGTACCAACTGCACAGTGACCATCATGCAATACATGTAACAGATGTACCAACTGCACAATGGCCATCATGCAATACATGTAACAGATGTACGAACTGTACAATGACCCTCATGCAATACATCATGCAATACATGTAACAGATGTACCAACTGCACAATGACCATCATGCAATACATGTAACAGATGTACCAACTGCACAATGACCATCATGCAATACATCATGCAATACATGTAACAGATTTACCAACTGCACAAAGACCATCATGCAATACATGTAACAGATGTATCAACTGCACATTGGCCATCATGCAATACATGTAACATATGTACCAAACGGCACAATGACCATCATGCAATATATCATGCAATATATGTAACAGATGTATCAACTGCACAATGGCCATCATGCAAAACATGTAACAGATGTACCACCTGCACAATGACCATCATGCAATACATCATGCAATACATGTAACATATGTACCAACTGCACAATGACCATCATGCAATACATGTAACAGATGTACCAACTGCACAATGACCATCATGCAATACATGTAACAGATGTACCAACTGCACAATGACCATCATACAATACATGAAACAGATATACCAACTGCACAATGACCATCATGCAATACATCATGCAATACATATAACAGATGTACCAACTGCACAATGGCCATCATGCAATACATATAACAGATGTACCAACTGCACAATGGCCATCATGCAATACATATAACAGATGTACCAACTGCACAATGACCATCATGCAATACATGTAACAGATGTACAAACTGCACAATGACCATCATGCAATACATCCTGCAATACATGTAACAGATGTATCAACTGCACAATGACCATCATGCAATACATGTAACAGTTGTATCAACTGCACAATGGCCATCATGCAATACATCATGCAATACCTGTAACAGATGTATCAACTGCACAATTACCATCATGCAATACATGTAACAGATGTATCAACTGCACAATGGCCATCATGCTATACATGTAACAGATGTACCAACTGCACAATGACCATCATGCAATACATGTAACAGATGTACAAACTGCACCATGGCCATCATGCAAATCATCATGCAATACATATAACAGATGTACCAACTGCACAATGACCATCATGCAATACATTTAACAGATGTACCAACTGCACAATGACCATCATGCACTACATCATGCAATACATGTAACAGATGTACCAACTGCACAATGACCATCATACAATATAGGTAACAGATGTACCAACTGCAAAATGACCATCATGCAACACATCATGCAATACATGTAACAGATGTACCAACTGCACAATGACCATCATGTAATATATGTAACCAGATGTATCAACTGCACAATGGCCATCATGCAATGCATGTAACAGGTGTATCAACTGCACAATGAACATCATGCAATACATGTAACAGATGTACCAACTGCACAATGACCATCATGCAATACATCATGCAATACATGTAACAGATGTACCAACTGCACAAAGACCATCATGCAATACTAGTAACAGATGTATCAACTGCACATTGGCCACAACAGCAATACATGTAACAATGTACAACTGCACAATGACCACATGCAATACATTAACAGATGTACCAACTGCACAATGACCATCATGCAATACATGTAACAGATGTACCAAACTGCACAATGACCATCATGCAATACATGTAACAGATGTACCAACTGCACAATGACCATCATGCAATGCTTGTAACATATGTACCAACTGCACAATGACCATCATGCAATACATCATGCAATACATGTAACAGATGTATCAACTGCACAATGACCATCATGCTACAAATAATGCAATACATGTAACAGATGTACCAACTGCACAATGACCATCATGCAATACATGTAACAGATGTACCAACTGCACAATGACCATCATGCAATCCATGTAACAGATGTACCAACTGCACAATGACCATCATGTAATACATGTAACAGATGTACCAACTGCACAATGACCATCATGCAATACATGTAACATATGTACCAACTGCACAGTGACCATCATGCAATACATGTAACAGATGTACCAACTGCACAATGGCCATCATGCAATACATTTAACAGATGTACCAACTGCACAATGACCCTCATGCAATACATCATGCAATACATGTAACAGATGTACCCTCTGCACAATGACCATCATACAATACATGAAACAGATGTACCCTCTGCACAATGACCATCATACAATACATGTAACAGATGTATCAACTGCACAATGACCATCATGCAAAACATCATGCAATACAGGTAACAGATGTATCAACTGCACAATGGCCATCATGCAATATATCATGCAATATATGTAACAGATGTATCAACTGCACAATGGCCATCATGCAAAACATGTAACAGATGTACCACCTGCACAATGACCATCATGCAATACATCATGCAATACATGTAACATATGTACCAACTGCACAATGAACATCATGCAATACATGTAACAGATGTACCAACTGCACAATGAACATCATGCAATACATGTAACATATGTACCAACTGCACAATGACCATCATGCAATACATGTAACAGATGTACAAACTGCACAATGACCATCATGCAATACATCCTGCAATACCTGTAACAGATGTATCAACAGCACAATTACCATCATGCAATACATGTAACAGATGTATCAACTGCACAATGGCCATCATGCTATACATGTAACAGATGTACCAACTGCACAATGACCATCATGCAATACATGTAACAGATGTACAAACTGCACAATGACCATCATGCAATACATATAACAGATGTACCAACTGCACAATGACCACCATGCAAAACATATAACAGATGTACCAACTGCACAATGACCATCATGTAATATATGTAACAGATGTACCAACTGCACAATGACCATCATGCAATACATATAACAGATGTACCAACTGCACAATGACCATCATGCAATACATTTAACAGATGTACCAACTGCACAATGACCATCATGCACTACATCATGCAATACATGTAACAGATGTACCAACTGCACAATGACCATCATACAATATAGGTAACAGATGTACCAACTGCAAAATACCAGACCATCATGCAACACATCATGCAATACATGTAACAGATGTACCAACCGCACAATGACCATCATGTAATATATGTAACCAGATGTATCAACTGCACAATGGCCATCATGCAATGCATGTAACAGGTGTATCAACTGCACAATGAACATCATGCAATACATGTAACAGATGTACCAACTGCACAATGACCATCATGCAATACATCATGCAATACATGTAACAGATGTACCAACTGCACAATGACCATCATGCAATACATGTAACAGATGTACCAACTGCACAATGACCATCATGCAATACATGTAACATATGTACCAACTGCACAATGACCATCATACAATACATGAAACAGATATACCAACTGCACAATGACCATCATGCAATACATCATGCAATACATATAACAGATGTACCAACTGCACAATGGCCATCATGCAATACATATAACAGATCTACCAACTGCACAATGGCCATCATGCAATACATATAACAGATGTACCAACTGCACAATGACCATCATGCAATACATGTAACAGATGTACAAACTGCACAATGACCATCATGCACTACATCCTGCAATACATGTAACAGATGTATCAACTGCACAATGACCATCATGCAATACATGTAACAGTTGTATCAACTGCACAATGACCATCATGCATTACATCATGCAATACCTGTAACAGATGTATCAACTGCACAATTACCATCATGCAATACATGTAACAGATGTATCAACTGCACAATGGCCATCATGCTATACATGTAACAGATGTACCAACTGCACAATGACCATCATGCAATACATGTAACAGATGTACAAACTGCACCATGGCCATCATGCAAATCATCATGCAAAACATGTAACAGATGTACCAACTGCACAATGACCATCATGTAATATATGTAACAGATGTACCAACTGCACAATGACCATCATGCAATACATATAACAGATGTACCAACTGCACAATGACCATCATGCAATACATTTAACAGATGTACCAACTGCACAATGACCATCATGCACTACATCATGCAATACATGTAACAGATGTACCAACTGCACAATGACCATCATACAATATAGGTAACAGTTGTACCAACTGCAAAATGACCATCATGCAACACATCATGCAATACATGTAACAGATGTACCAACTGCACAATGTACATCATGTAATATATGTAACCAGATGTATCAACTGCACAATGGCCATCATGCAATGCATGTAACAGGTGTATCAACTGCACAATGAACATCATGCAATACATGTAACAGATGTACCAACTGCACAATAACCATCATGCAATACATCATGCAATACATGTAACAGATGTACCAACTGCACCAAGACCATCATGCAATACTAGTAACAGATGTATCAACTGCACATTGGCCATCATGCAATACATGTAACAGATGTACCAAACTGCACAATGACCATCATGCAATACATGTAACAGATGTACCAACTGCACAATGACCATCATGCAATGCTTGTAACATATGTATCAACTGCACAATGACCATCATGCAATACATCATGCAATACATGTAACAGATGTATCAACTGCACAATGACCATCATGCAACAAATAATGCAATACATGTAACAGATGTACCAACTGCACAATGACCATCATGCAATACATGTAACAGATGTACCAACTGCACAATGACCATCATGCAATCCATGTAACAGATGTACCAACTGCACAATGACCATCATGCAATACATCATGCAATACATGTAACAGATGTACCAACTGCACCGTGACCATCATGCAATACATGTAACAAATGTACCAACTGCACAATGGCCATCATGCAATACATTTAACAGATGTACCAACTGCACAATGACCCTCATGCAATACATTATGCAATACATGTAATAGATATACCCTCTGCACAATGACCATCATACAATACATGAAACAGATGTACCCTCTGCACAATGACCATCATGCAATACAGGTAACAGAGGTATCAACTGCACAATGGCCATCATGCAATATATCATGCAATATATGTAACAGATGTATCAACTGCACAATGGCCATCATGCAAAACATGTAACAGATGTGCCACCTGCACAATGACCATCATGCAATACATCATGCAATACATGTAACATATGTACCAACTGCACAATGACCATCATGCAATACATGTAACAGATGTACCAACTACACAATGACCATCATGCAATACATGTAACAGATGTATCAACTGCACAATGGCCATCATGCAATACGTGTAACAGATGTACCAATTGCACAATGACCATCATGCAATACATGTAACAGATGTACAAACTGCACAATGACCATCATGCAATACATCCTGCAATACATGTATCAGATGTATCAACTGCACAATGACCATCATGCAATACATGTAACAGTTGTATCAACTGCACAATGACCATCATGCAATACATCATGCAATACCTGTAACAGATGTATCAACTGCACAATTACCATCATGCAATACATGTAACAGATGTATCAACTGCACAATGACCATCATGCAACAAATAATGCAATACATGTAACAGATGTACCAACTGCACAATGACCATCATGCAATACATGTAACAGATGTACCAACTGCACAATGACCATCATGCAATCCATGTAACAGATGTACCAACTGCACAATGACCATCATGCAATACATCATGCAATACATGTAACAGATGTACCAACTGCACCGTGACCATCATGCAATACATGTAACAAATGTACCAACTGCACAATGGCCATCATGCAATACATTTAACAGATGTACCAACTGCACAATGACCCTCATGCAATACATTATGCAATACATGTAATAGATATACCCTCTGCACAATGACCATCATACAATACATGAAACAGATGTACCCTCTGCACAATGACCATCATGCAATACAGGTAACAGAGGTATCAACTGCACAATGGCCATCATGCAATATATCATGCAATATATGTAACAGATGTATCAACTGCACAATGGCCATCATGCAAAACATGTAACAGATGTGCCACCTGCACAATGACCATCATGCAATACATCATGCAATACATGTAACATATGTACCAACTGCACAATGACCATCATGCAATACATGTAACAGATGTACCAACTACACAATGACCATCATGCAATACATGTAACAGATGTATCAACTGCACAATGGCCATCATGCAATACGTGTAACAGATGTACCAATTGCACAATGACCATCATGCAATACATGTAACAGATGTACAAACTGCACAATGACCATCATGCAATACATCCTGCAATACATGTATCAGATGTATCAACTGCACAATGACCATCATACAATACATGTAACAGTTGTATCAACTGCACAATGACCATCATGCAATACATCATGCAATACCTGTAACAGATGTATCAACTGCACAATTACCATCATGCAATACATGTAACAGATGTATCAACTGCACAATGGCCATCATGCTATACATGTAACAGATGTACAAACTGCACCATGGCCATCATGCAAATCATCATGCAAAACATATAACAGATGTACCAACTGCACAATGACCATCATTTAATATATGTAACAGATGTACCAACTGCACAATGACCATCATGCAATACATATAACAGATGTACCAACTGCACAATGACCACCATGCAATACATTTAACAGATGTACCAACTGCACAATGACCATCATGCACTACATCATGCAATACATGTAACAGATGTACCAACTGCACAATGACCATCATACAATATAGGTAACAGATGTACCAACTGCAAAATGACCATCATGCAACACATCATGCAATACATGTAACAGATGTACCAACTGCACAATGACCATCATGTAATATATGTAACCAGATGTATCAACTGCACAATGGCCATCTTGCAATGCATGTAACAGGTGTATCAACTGCACAATGAACATCATGCAATACGTGTAACAGATGTACCAACTGCACAATGACCATCATGCAATACATCATGCAATACATGTAACAGATGTACCAACTGCACAAAGACAATCATGCAATACTAGTAACAGATGTATCAACTGCACATTGGCCATCATGCAATACATGTAACAGATGTATCAACTGCACAATGACCATCATGCAACAAATAATGCAATACATGTAACAGATGTACCAACTGCACAATGACCATCATGCAATACATGTAACAGATGTACCAACTGCACAATGACCATCATGCAATCCATGTAACAGATGTACCAACTGCACAATGACCATCATGTAATACATGTAACAGATGTACCAACTGCACAATGACCATCATGCAATACATGTAACATATGTATCAACTGCACAATGACCATCATGCAATACATGTAACAGGTGTATCAACTGCACAATGACCACCATGCAATACATGTAACAGGTGTATCAACTGCACAATGGCCATCATACAATACATGTAACAGATGTACCAACTGCACAATGACCATCATGTAATACATGTAAAAGATGTATCAACTGCACAATGGTCATCATGCAATACATGTAAAAGATGCATCAACTGCACAATAACCATCATGCAACACATGTATCAGATGTACCAACTGCACAATGACCATCATGCAATACATGTAACAGATGTACCAACTGCACAATGACGATCATGCAATACATCATGCAATACATGTAACAGATGTACCAACAGCACAAAGACCATAATGCAATGCATGTAACAGATGTATTAACTGCACAATGGCCATCATGCTATGCATGTAACAGATGTAACAACGGCACACTGACCATCATGCAATACATGTAACAGATGTAACAACGGCACAATGGCCATCATGCAATACATGTAACAGAGGTATCAACTGCACAATGACCATCATGCAATGCTTGTAACAGATGTACCAACTGTACAATGACCATCATGCAATACATTATGCAATACATGTAACAGATGTATCAACTGCACAATGACAATCATGCAACACATCATGCAATACATGTAACAGATGTATCAACTGCACAATGGCCATCATGCAATACATGTAACAGATGTACCAACTGCTCAATGACCATCATGCAATACATGTAACAGATATACCAACTGCACAATGACCATCATGCAATACATCATGCAATACATGTAACAGATGTACCAACTGCACAATGATCATCATGCAATACATGTAACAGATGTACCAACTGCACAATGACCATCATGCAATACATCATGGAATACATCATTCAATACATGTAACAGATGTATCAACTGCACAATGACCATCATGCAATACATGTAACAGGTTTATCAACTGCACAATAACCACCATGCAATACATGTAACAGGTTTATCAACTGCACAATAACCACCATGCAATACATGTAACAGGTGTATCAACTGCACAATGGCCATCATACAATACATGTAACAGATGTACCAACTGCACAATGACCATCATACAATACATCATGCAATACATGTATCAGATGTATCAACAGCACAATTACCATAATGCAATGCATGTAACAGATGTATTAACAGCACAATGGCCATCATGCTATGCATGTAACAGATGTACCAACTGCACAATGACCATCATGCAATACATGTAACAGATGCATCAACTGCACAATTACCATCATGCAATACATCATGCAATACATGTAACAGATGTACCAACTGCACAATGACCATCATACAATACATGTAACAGATGTACCAACTGCACAATGACCATCATGCAATACATGTAACAGATGTACCAACTGCACAATGACCATCATGCAATACATCATGCAATACATGTAACAGATGTACCAACTGCACAATGACCATCATGTAATACATGTAGCCACATGTATCAACTGAATAATGACCACCATACAATACATGTAACATATGTACCAACTGCACAATTACCATCATGCAAAACATCATGCTATACATGTAACAGATGTACCAACTGCACAATGACCATCATGCAATACATGTAACAGATGTATCAACTGCACAATGGCCATCATGCAATACAGGTAACAGATGTACCAACTGCACAATGACCATCATGCAATACATGTAACAGATGTACCAACTGCACAATGACCATCATGCAATACATCATGCAATACATGTAACAGATGTACCAACTGCACAATGGCCATCATGCAATACATGTAACAGATGTATCAACTGCACAATGACAATCATGCAATACATGTTACAGATGTAACAACTGCAAAATGACCATCATGCAATACATGTAAGAGATGTACCAACTGCACAATGACCATCATGCAATGCTTTTAACAGTTGTACCAACTGCACAATGACCATCATGCAATACATGTAACAGATGTACCAACTGCACAATGACCATCATGCAATACATCATGCAATACATGTAACAGGTGTACCAACTGCACAATGACCATCATGCAATACATGTAACAGATGTATCAACTGCACAATGGCTATAATGCAATACATGTAACAGATGTACCAACTGCACAATGACCATCATGCAATACATGTAACAGATGTACCAACTGCACAATGACCATCATGCAATACATCATGCAATACATGTAACAGATGTTCCAACTGCACAATGACCATCATGCAATACATGTAACAGATGTATCAACTGCACAATGGCCATCATGCAATACATGTAACAGATGTACCAACTGCACAATGATCATCATGCAATACATGTAACAGATGTACCAACTGCACAATGACCATCATGCAATGCTTGTAACAGATTTACTAACTGCACAATGACCATCATGCAATACATGTAACAAATGTATCAACTGCACAATGACCATCATGCAATACATGTTATAAATGTACCAACTGCATAATGACCATCATGCAATACATGTAACAGATGTACCAACTGCACAATGAACATCATGCAATACATGTAACAGATGTACCAACTGCACAATGACCATCATGCAATGCTTTTAACAGTTGTACCAACTGCACAATGACAATCATGCAATACATCATGCAATACATGTAACAGATGTACCAACTGCACAATGACCATCATGCAATACATGTAACAGATGTACCAACTGCACAATGGCCATCATGCAATACATCATGCAATACATGTAACATATGTATCAACTGCACAATGACCATCATGCAATACATGTAACAGGTGTATCAACGGCACAATGACCATCATGCAATACATGTAACAGGTGTATCAACTGCACAATGACCACCATGCAATACATGTAACAGGTGTATCAACTGCACAATGGCCATCATACAATACATGTAACAGATGTACCAACTGCACAATGGCCACCATGCAATACATGTAAGAGATGTACCAACTGCACAATGACCATCATGTAATACACTTAACATATGTATCAACTGCACAATGGCCGTCATGCAATACATGAAAAAGATGTACCAACTGCACAATGACCATCATGCAAAACATGTAACAGATGTACCAACTGCATAATGACCATCATGCATTACATCATGCAATACATGTAACAGATGTACTAACTGCACAATGACCATCATACAATACATGTAACAGATGTACCAACTGCACAATGACCATCATGCAATACATCATGCAATACATGTAACAGATGTACCAACTGCACAATGACCATCATGCAATACATGTTACAGATGTACCAACTGCATAATGACCATCATGCAATACATGTAACAGATGTACCAACTGCACAATGACCACCATGCAATACATGTAAGAGATGTACCAACTGCACAATGACCATCATGCAATGAATCATGGAATACATCATTCAATACATGTAACATATGTATCAACTGCACAATGACCATCATGCAATACATGTAACAGGTGTATCAACGGCACAATGACCATCATGCAATACATGTAACAGGTGTATCAACTGCACAATAACCACCATGCAATACATGTAACAGGTGTATCAACTGCACAATGGCCATCATACAATACATGTAACAGATGTACCAACTGCACACTGGCCATCATGCAATACATCATGCAATACATGTAACAGATGTACCAACTGCACAATGACCATCATGCAATACATGTAACAGATGTACCAACTGCACAATGACCATCATGTAATACATCATGCAATACATGTAACTGATGTACCAACTGCACAATGACCATCATGCAATACATGTAACAGATGTACCAACTGCACAATGACCATCATGCAATACATGTAACAGATGTACCAACTGCACAATGACCATCATGCAATACATCATGCAATACATGTATCAGATGTACCAACTGCACAATGACCATCATGCAATACATGTAACATATGTATCAACTGCACAATGACCATAATGCAATACATGTAACAGATGTACCAACTGCACAATGACCATCATGCAATACATCATGCAATACATGTATCAGATGTATCAACTGCACAATGGCCATTATGCAATACATGTAACAGATGTAACAACGGCACAATGGCCATCATGCAATACAGCATGCAATACATGTAACAGATGTATCAACTGCACAATGAGCATCATGCAATACATGTAACAGGTGTATCAACTGCACAATGAGCATCATGCAATACATGTAACAGATGTACCAACTGCACAATGACCATCATGTAATACATCATGCAAAACATGAAACAGATGTATCAACTGCACAATGGCCATCATGCTATGCATGTAACAGATGTACCAACTGCACAATGACCATCATGTAATACATCATGCAAAACATGAAACAGATGTATCAACTGCACAATGGCCATCATGCTATGCATGTAACGGATGTACCAACTGCACAATGACCATCATACAATACATGTAACAGATGTACCAACTGCACAATGACCATCATGCAATACATCATGCAAAACAGATGTACCAACTGCACAATGACCATCATGTAATACATGTAACCAGGTGTATCAACTGCACAATGGCCATCATGCAATACATGTAACAGATGTACCAACTGCACAATGACCATCATGCAATACATGTAACAGATGTACCAACTGCACAATGACCATCATGCAATACATGTAACAGATGTACCAACTGCACAATGACCATCATGCAATACATGTAACAGATGTATCAACTGCACAATGACCATCATGCAATACAGGTTACAGATGTACCAACTGCATAATGACCATCATGCAATACATGTAACAGATGTACCAACTGCACAATGACCATCATGCAATACATGTAAGAGATGTACCAACTGCACAATGACCATCATGCAATGCTTTTAACAGTTGTACCAACTGCACAATGACCATCATGCAACACAAGTAATAGATGTACCAACTGCACAATGACCATCATGCAATGCATCATGGAATACATTATTCAATACATGTAACAGATGTATCAACTGCACAATGACCATCATGCAATACATGTAACAGGTGTATCAACGGCACAATGACCATCATGCAATGCATCATGGAATACATCATTCAATACATGTAACAGATGTATCAACTGCACAATGATCATCATGCAATACATGTAACAGATGTACCAACTGCACAATGACCATCATGCAATACATCATGGAATACATCATTCAATACATGTAACAGATGTATCAACTGCACAATGACCATCATGCAATACATGTAACAGGTGTATCAACGGCACAATTACCATCATGCAATACATGTAACAGCTTTATCAACTGCACAATATCCACCATGCAATACATGTAACAGGTGTATCAACTGCACAATGGCCATCATACAATACATGTAACAGATGTACCAACTGCAAAATGACCATCATACAATACATCATGCAAAACATGTATCAGATGTATCAACAGCACAATTACCATAATGCAATGCATGTAACAGATGTATTAACTGTACAATGGCCATTATGCTATGCATGTAACAGATGTACCAACTGCACAATGACCATCATGCAATACATGTAACAGATGCATCAACTGCACAATTACCATCATGCAATACATCATGCAATACATGTAACAGATGTACCAACTGCACAATGACCATCATACAATACATGTAACAGATGTACCAACTGCACAATGACCATCATGCAATACATGTAACAGATGTACCAACTGCACAATGACCATCATGCAATACATCATGCAATACATGTAACAGATGTACCAACTGCACAATGACCATCATGCAATACATGTAACAGATGTACCAACTGCACAATGACCATCATGCAATACATTATGCAATACATGTAACAGATGTACCAACTGCACAATGGCCATCATGCAATACATGTAACAGATGTATCAACTGCACAATGACAATCATGCAATACATGTTACAGATGTAACAACTGCACAATGACCATCATGCAATACATGTAAGAGATGTACCAACTGCACAATGACCATCATGCAATGCTTTTAACAGTTGTACCAACTGCACAATGACCATCATGCAATACATGTAACAGATGTACCAACTGCACAATGACCATCATGCAATACATCATGCAATACATGTAACAGATGTATCAACTGCACAATGGCCATCATGCAATACATGTAACAGATGTACCAACTGCACAATGACCATCATGCAATACATGTAACAGATGTACCAACTGCACAATGACCATCATGCAATACATCATGCAATACATGTAACAGATGTACCAACTGCACAATGACCATCATGCAATACATGTAACAGATGTATCAACTGCACAATGGCCATCATGCAATACATGTAACAGATGTACCAACTGCACAATGACCATCATGCAATACATGTAACAGATGTACCAACTGCACAATGACCATCATGCAATGCTTGTAACAGATGTACCAACTGCACAATGACCATCATGCAATACATGTAACAAATGTATCAACTGCACAATGACCATCATGCAATACATGTTATAAATGTACCAACTGCAGAATGACCATCATGCAATACATGTAACAGATGTACCAACTGCACAATGAACATCATGCAATACATGTAACAGATGTACCAACTGCACAATGACCATCATACAATACATGTAACAGATGTACCAACTGCACAATGACCATCATGCAATACATGTAACAGATGTACCAACTGCACAATGACCATCATGCAATACATCATGCAATACATGTAACAGATGTACCAACTGCACAATGACCATCATGCAATACATGTAACAGATGTACCAACTGCACAATGACCATCATGCAATACATTATGCAATACATGTAACAGATGTACCAACTGCACAATGGCCATCATGCAATACATGTAACAGATGTATCAACTGCACAATGACAATCATGCAATACATGTTACAGATGTAACAACTGCACAATGACCATCATGCAATACATGTAAGAGATGTACCAACTGCACAATGACCATCATGCAATGCTTTTAACAGTTGTACCAACTGCACAATGACCATCATGCAATACATGTAACAGATGTACCAACTGCACAATGACCATCATGCAATACATCATGCAATACATGTAACAGATGTATCAACTGCACAATGGCCATCATGCAATACATGTAACAGATGTACCAACTGCACAATGACCATCATGCAATACATGTAACAGATGTACCAACTGCACAATGACCATCATGCAATACATCATGCAATACATGTAACAGATGTACCAACTGCACAATGACCATCATGCAATACATGTAACAGATGTATCAACTGCACAATGGCCATCATGCAATACATGTAACAGATGTACCAACTGCACAATGACCATCATGCAATACATGTAACAGATGTACCAACTGCACAATGACCATCATGCAATGCTTGTAACAGATGTACCAACTGCACAATGACCATCATGCAATACATGTAACAAATGTATCAACTGCACAATGACCATCATGCAATACATGTTATAAATGTACCAACTGCAGAATGACCATCATGCAATGCATGTAACAGATGTACCAACTGCACAATGAACATCATGCAATACATGTAACAGATGTACCAACTGCACAATGACCATCATGCAATGCTTTTAACAGTTGTACCAACTGCACAATGACAATCATGCAATACATCATGCAATACATGTAACAGATGTACCAACTGCACAATGACCATCATGCAATACATGTAACAGATGTACCAACTGCACAATGGCCATCATGCAATACATCATGCAATACATGTAACATATGTATCAACTGCACAATGACCATCATGCAATACATGTAACAGGTGTATCAACGGCACAATGACCATCATGCAATACATGTAACAGGTGTATCAACTGCACAATGACCACCATGCAATACAATCATACAATACATGTAACAGATGTACCAACTGCACAATGACCATCATGCAATACATGTAAGAGATGTACCAACTGCACAATGACCATCATGTAATACACGTAACAGATGTATCAACTGCACAATGGCCGTCATGCAATACATGAAAAAGATGTACCAACTGCACAATGACCATCATGCAAAACATGTAACAGATGTACCAACTGCATAATGACTATCATGCATTACATCATGCAATACATGTAACAGATGTACCAACTGCACAATGACCATCATACAATACATGTAACAGATGTACCAACTGCACAATGACCATCATGCAATACATCATGCAATACATGTAACAGATGTACCAACTGCACAATGACCATCATGTAATACATGTAACCAGATGTATCAACTGCACAATGACCATCATGCAATACATCATGCAATACATGTAACAGATGTACCAACTGCACAATGACCATCATGCAATACATCATGCAATACATGTAACAGATGTACCAACTGCACAATGACCATCATGCAATACATGTAACAGATGTATAATATAATTATAAGTTTATTATTACAAAGGCATCATGCCTATCAGTATACATGCATACAACATATTATTACATAACATATCAATGGTGACACAATTTGTACATATACTCTGACACACAGTGAGAAGAATAGGTTATTGATGGTAGTATAAAGTATTTCTTTTTTCAAAGCTTTTACATATATACATCGACAAGTTTCTAACAATACACGAACTAGTAGCTTGTAGCAACTCCTTGAACTTTAATATGTTCGGTCTTTTCCAATAATATCTTTTTATATGTATCAACTGCACAATGGCCATCATGCAATACATGTAACAGATGTACCAACTGCACAATGACCATCATGCAATACATGTAACAGATGGACCAACTGCACAATGACCATCATGCAATACATGTAACAGATGTATCAACTGCACAATGACCATCATGCAATACATGTTACAGATGTACCAACTGCATAATGACCATCATGCAATACATGTAACAGATGTACCAACTGCACACTGACCATCATGCAATACATGTAAGAGATGTACCAACTGCACAATGACCATCATGCAATGCTTTTAACAGTTGTACCAACTGCACAATGACCATCATGCAACACAAGTAATAGATGTACGAACTGCACAATGACCATCATGCAATGCATCATGGAATACATTATTCAATACATGTAACAGATGTATCAACTGCACAATGACCATTATGCAATACATGTAACAGGTGTATGAACGGCACAATGACCATCATGCAATGCATCATGGAATACATCATTCAATACATGTAACAGATGTATCAACTGCACAATGACCATCATGCAATACATGTAACAGGTGTATCAACGGCACAATGACCATCATGCAATACATGTAACAGGTGTATCAACTGCACAATAACCACCATGCAATACATGTAACAGGTGTACCAACTGCACAATGGCCATCATACAATACATGTAACAGATGTACCAACTGCACAATGACCATCATACAATACATCATGCAAAACATGTAACAGATGTACCAACTGCACAATGACCATCATGCAATACATGTAACAGATGTACCAACTGCACACTGACCATCATGCAATACATGTAACAGGTGTATCAACGGCACAATGACCATCAAGCAATACATGTAACAGGTGTATCAACTGCACAATAACCACCATGCAATACATCATGGAATACATCATTCAATACATGTAACAGATGTATCAACTGCACAATGACAATCATGCAATACATGTAACAGGTGTATCAACGGGACAATGACCATCATGCAATACATGTAACAGGTTTAACAACTGCACAATAACCACCATGCAATACATGTAACAGGTGTATCAACTGCACAATGGCCATCATACAATACATGTAACAGATGTACCAACTGCACAATGGCCATCATGCAATACATCATGCAATACATGTAACAGATGTACCAACTGCACAATGACCATCATGCAATACATGTAACAGATGTACCAACTGCACAATGACCATCATGCAATACATCATGCAATACATGTAACAGATGTACCAACTGCACAATGACCATCATGCAATACATGTAACAGATGTACCAACTGCACAATGACCATCATGCAATACGTGTAACAGATGTACCAACTGCACAATGACCATCATGCAATACATGTAACAGATGTACCAACTGCACAATGACCATCATGCAATACATCATGCAATACATGTATCAGATGTACCAACTGCACAATGACCATCATGCAATACATGTAACATATGTATCAACTGCACAATGACCATAATGCAATACTTGTAACAGATGTACCAACTGCACAATGACCATCATGCAATACATCATGCAATACAGGTATCAGATGTATCAACTGCTCAATGGCCATTATGCAATACATGTAACAGATGTAACAACGGCACAATGGCCATCATGCAATACAGCATGCAATACATGTAACAGATGTATCAACTGCACAATGAGCATCATGCAATACATGTAACAGATGTACCAACTGCACAATGACCATCATGTAATACATCATGCAAAACATGAAACAGATGTATCAACTGCACAATGGCCATCATGCTATGCATGTAACAGATGTACCAACTGCACAATGACCATCATGTAATACATCATGCAAAACATGAAACAGATGTATCAACTGCACAATGGCCATCATGCTATGCATGTAACAGATGTACCAACTGCACAATGACCATCATACAATACATGTAACAGATGTACCAACTGCACAATGACCATCATGCAATACATCATGCAAAACAGATGTACCAACTGCACAATGACCATCATGTAATACATGTAACCAGATGTATCAACTGCACAATGACCACCATGCAATACATGTAACAGATGTACCAACTGCACAATGACCATCATGCAATACATCATGCAATACATGTAACAGATGTACCAACTGCACAATGACCATCATGCAATACATGTAACAGATGTATCAACTGCACAATGGCCATCATGCAATACATGTAACAGATGTACCAACTGCACAATGACCATCATGCAATACATCATGCAATACATGTAACAGATGTACCAACTGCACAATGACCATCATGCAATACATGTAACAGATGTATCAACTGCACAATGCAATACATGTAACAGATGTACCAACTGCACAATGACCATCATGCAATACATGTAACAGATGTACCAACTGCACAATGACCATCATGCAATACATCTAAGAGATGTACCAACTGCACAATGACCATCATGCAATGCTTTTAACAGTTGTACCAACTGCACAATGACCATCATGCAACACAAGTAATAGATGTACCAACTGCACAATGACCATCATGCAATACATGTAACAGATGTACCAACTGCACAATGACCATCATGCAATACATCATGCAATACATGTAACAGATGTACCAACTGCACAATGACCATCATGCAATACATGTAACAGATGTACCAACTGCACAATGACCATCATGCAATACATGTAACAGATGTATCAACTGCACAATGGCCATCATGCAATACATGTAACAGATGTACCAACTGCACAATGACCATCATGCAATACATGTAACAGATGTATCAACTGCACAATGACCATCATGCAATACATGTTACAGATGTACCAACTGCATAATGACCATCATGCAATACATGTAACAGATGTACCAACTGCACAATGACCATCATGCAATACATGTAAGAGATGTACCAACTGCACAATGACCATCATGCAATGCTTTTAACAGTTGTACCAACTGCACAATGACCATCATGCAACACAAGTAATAGATGTACCAACTGCACAATGACCATCATGCAATGCATCATGGAATACATTATGCAATACATGTAACAGATGTATCAACTGCACAATGACCATCATGCAATACATGTAACAGGTGTATCAACGGCACAATGACCATCATGCAATGCATCATGGAATACATCATTCAATACATGTAACAGATGTATCAACTGCACAATGACCATCATGCAATACATGTAACAGGTGTATCAACGGCACAATGACCATCATGCAATACATGTAACAGGTGTATCAACTGCACAATAACCACCATGCAATACATGTAACAGGTGTACCAACTGCACAATGGCCATCATACAATACATGTAACAGATGTACCAACTGCACAATGACCATCATACAATACATCATGCAAAACATGTAACAGATGTACCAACTGCACAATGACCATCATGCAATACATGTAACAGATGTACCAACTGCACACTGACCATCATGCAATACATGTAACAGGTGTATCAACGGCACAATGACCATCAAGCAATACATGTAACAGGTGTATCAACTGCACAATAACCACCATGCAATACATCATGGAATACATCATTCAATACATGTAACAGATGTATCAACTGCACAATGACAATCATGCAATACATGTAACAGGTGTATCAACGGGACAATGACCATCATGCAATACATGTAACAGGTTTAACAACTGCACAATAACCACCATGCAATACATGTAACAGGTGTATCAACTGCACAATGGCCATCATACAATACATGTAACAGATGTACCAACTGCACAATGGCCATCATGCAATACATCATGCAATACATGTAACAGATGTACCAACTGCACAATGACCATCATGCAATACATGTAACAGATGTACCAACTGCACAATGACCATCATGCAATACATCATGCAATACATGTAACAGATGTACCAACTGCACAATGACCATCATGCAACACATCATGCAATACATGTAACAGATGTACCAACTGCACAATGACCATCATGCAATACATGTAACAGATGTACCAACTGCACAATGACCATCATGCAATACATGTAACAGATGTACCAACTGCACAATGACCATCATGCAATACATGTAACAGATGTACCAACTGCACAATGACCATCATGCAATACATGTAACAGATGTACCAACTGCACAATGACCATCATGCAATACATGTAACAGATGTATCAACTGCACAATGGCCATCATGCAATACATGTAACAGATGTACCAACTGCACAATGACCATCATGCAATACATAACATGCAATACATGTAACAGATGTATCAACTGCACAATGACCATCATGCAATACATGTAACAGATGTACCAACTGCACAATGACCATCATGTAATACATCATGCAAACATGAAACAGATGTATCAACTGCACAATGGCCATCATGCTATGCATGTAACAGATGTACCAACTGCACAATGACCATCATGTAATACATCATGCAAAACATGAAACAGATGTATCAACTGCACAATGGCCATCATGCTATGCATGTAACAGATGTACCAACTGCACAATGACCATCATACAATACATGTAACAGATGTACCAACTGCACAATGACCATCATGCAATACATCATGCAAAACAGATGTACCAACTGCACAATGACCATCATGTAATACATGTAACCAGATGTATCAACTGCACAATGACCACCATACAATACATGTAACATATGTACCAACTGCACAATGACCATCATGCAATACATCATGCAATACATGTAACAGATGTACCAACTGCACAATGACCATCATGCAATACATGTAACAGATGTATCAACTGCACAATGGCCATCATGCAATACATGTAACAGATGTACCAACTGCACAATGACCATCATGCAATACATCATGCAATACATGTAACAGATGTACCAACTGCACAATGACCATCATGCAATACATGTAACAGATGTATCAACTGCACAATGCAATACATGTTACAGATGTACCAACTGCATAATGACCATCATGCAATACATGTAACAGATGTACCAACTGCACAATGACCATCATGCAATACATCTAAGAGATGTACCAACTGCACAATGACCATCATGCAATGCTTTTAGCAGTTGTACCAACTGCACAATGACCATCATGCAACACAAGTAATAGATGTACTAACTGCACAATGACCATCATGCAATGCATCATGGAATACATTATTCAATACATGTAACAGATGTTTCAACTGCACAATGACCATCATGCAATACATGTAACAGGTGTATCAACGGCACAATGACCATCATGCAATGCATCATGGAATACATCATTCAATACATGTAACAGATGTATCAACTGCACAATGACCATAATGCAATACATGTAACAGGTGTATAAACGGCACAATGACCATCATGCAATACATGTAACAGGTGTATCAACTGCACAATAACCACCATGCAATACATGTAACAGGTGTATCAACTGCACAATGACCATCATGCAATACATGTAACAGGTGTATCAACTGCACAATAACCACCATGCAATACATGTAACAGGTGTATCAACTGCACAATGGCCATCATACAATACATGTAAAAGATGTACCAACTGCACAATGACCATCATGCAATACATGTAACAGATGTACCAACTGCACACTGACCATCATGCAATACATGTAACAGGTGTATCAACGGCACAATGACCATCAAGCAATACATGTAACAGGTGTATCAACTGCACAATAGCCACCATGCAATACATCATGGAATACATCATTCAATACATGTAACAGATGTATCAACTGCACAATGACAATCATGCAATACATGTAACAGGTGTATCAACGGCACAATGACCATCATGCAATACATGTAACAGGTTTATCAACTGCACAATAACCACCATGCAATACATGTAACAGGTGTATCAACTGCACAATGGCCATCATACAATACATGTAACAGATGTACCAACTGCACAATGACCATCATGCAATACATGTAACAGATGTACCAACTGCACAATGACCATCATGCAATACATCATGCAATACATGTAACAGATGTACCAACTGCACAATGACCATCATGCAATACATGTAACAGATGTACCAACTGTACAATGACCATCATGCAATACATGTAACAGATGTACCAACTGCACAATGACCATCATGCAATACATCATGCAATACATGTATCAGATGTACCAACTGCACAATGACCATCATGCAATACATGTAACATATGTATCAACTGCACAATGACCATCATGCAATACATGTAACAGATGTACCAACTGCACAATGACCATCATGCAATACATCATGCAATACATGTATCAGATGTATCAACTGCACAATGGCCATTATGCAATACATGTAACAGATGTAACAACGGCACAATGGCCATCATGCAATACAGCATGCAATACATGTAACAGATGTATCAACTGCACAATGAGCATCATGCAATACATGTAACAGATGTACCAACTGCACAATGACCATCATGTAATACATCATGCAAACCATGAAACAGATGTATCAACTGCACAATGGCCATCATGCTATGCATTTAACAGATGTACCAACTGCACAATGACCATCATGTAATACAACATGCAAAACATGAAACAGATGTATCAACTGCACAATGGCCATCATGCTATGCATGTAACAGATGTACCAACTGCACAATGGCCATCATGCAACACAAGTAATAGATGTACCAACTGCACAATGACCATCATGCAATGCATCATGGTATACATTATTCAATACATGTAACAGATGTATCAACTGCACAATGACCATCATGCAATACATGTAACAGGTGTATCAACGGCACAATGACCATCATGCAATGTATCATGCAATACATCATTCAATACATGTAACAGATGTATCAACTGCACAATGACCATCATGCAATACATGTAACAGGTGTACCAACGGCACAATGACCATCATGCAATACATGTAACAGGTGTATCAACTGCACAATAACCACCATGCAATACATGTAACAGGTGTATCAACTGCACAATGACCATCATTCAATACATGTAACAGATGTATCAACTGCACAATGACAATCATGCAATACATGTAACAGGTGTATCAACGGCACAATGATCATCATGCAATACATGTAACAGGTTTATCAACTGCACAATAACCACCATGCAATACATCATGGAATACATCATTCAATACATGTAACAGATGTATCAACTGCACAATGACAATCATGCAATACATGTAACAGGTGTATCAACGGCACAATGATCATCATGCAATACATGTAACAGGTTTATCAACTGCACAATAACCACCATGCAATACATGTAACAGGTGTATCAACTGCACAATGGCCATCATACAATACATGTAACAGATATACCAACTGCACAATGACCATCATGCAATACATGTAACAGATGTACCAACTGCACAATGACCATCATGCAATACATCATGCAATACATGTAACAGATGTACCAACTGCACAATGACCATCATGCAATACATGTAACAGATGTACCAACTGCACAATGACCATCATGCAATACATGTAACAGATGTACCAACTGCACAATGACCATCATGCAATACATGTAACAGATGTACCAACTGCACAATGACCATCATGCAATACATCATGCAATACATGTATCAGATGTACCAACTGCACAATGACCATCATGCAATACATGTAACATATGTATCAACTGCACAATGACCATCATGCAATACATGTAACAGATGTACCAACTGCACAATGACCATCATGCAATACATCATGCAATACATGTATCAGATGTATCAACTGCACAATGGCCATTATGCAATACATGTAACAGATGTAACAACGGCACAATGGCCATCATGCAATACAGCATGCAATACATGTAACAGATGTATCAACTGCACAATGAGCATCATGCAATACATGTAACATGTGTATCAACTGCACAATGAGCATCATGCAATACATGTAACAGATGTACCAACTGCACAATGACCATCATGTAATACATCATGCAAAACATGAAACAGATGTATCAACTGCACAATGGCCATCATGCTATGCATGTAACAGATGTACCAACTGCACAATGACCATCATGTAATACATCATGCAAAACATGAAACAGATGTATCAACTGCACAATGGCCATCATGCTATGCATGTAACAGATGTACCAACTGCACAATGGCCATCATGCAATTCATGTAACAGATGTACCAACTGCACAATGACCATCATGCAATACATCATGCAATACATGTAACAGATGTACCAACTGCACAATGACCATCATGCAATACATGTTAACAGATGTAACAACTGCACAATGACCATCATGCAATACATGTAAGAGATGTACCAACTGCACAATGACCATCATGCAATGCTTTTAACAGTTGTACCAACAGCACAATGACCATCATGCAACACATGTAACAGATGTACCAACTGCACAATGACCATCATGCAATGCATCATGGATTACATTATTCAATACATGTAACAGATGTATCAACTGCACAATGACCATCATGCAATGCATCATGGAATACATCATTCAATACATGTAACAGATGTATCAACTTCACAAAGACCATCATGCAATACATGTAACAGGTGTATCAACGGCAAAATGACCATCATGCAATACATGGAACAGGTGTATCAACTGCACAATAACCACCATGCAATACATGTAACAGGTGTACCAACAGTACAATGACCATCATGCAATACATCATGCAAAACTGTAACAGGTGTCTCAACTGCACAATGACCACCATGCAATACATGTAACAGGTGTATCAACTGAACAATGGCATCATGCAATACATGTAACAGATGTACCAACTGCACAATACAATGACCATCATGCAATACATGTTACAGATGTACCAACTGCACAATGACCATCATGCAATACATGTAACAGATGTAACAACGGCACAATGGCCATCATGCAATACATGTAACATATGTATCAACTGCACAATGACCATCATGCAATGCTTGTAACAGATGTACCAACTGTACAATGACCATCATGCAATACATCATGAAATACATGTAACATATGTATCAACTGCACAATGACCATCATGCAATACATGTTACAGATGTATCAACTGCACAATGGCCATCATGCAATACATGTAACAGATGTACCAACTGCACAATGACCATCAAGCAATACATGTAACAGATGTAACAACTGCACAATGACCATCATGCAATACATCATGGAATACATCATTCAATACATGTAACAGATGTATCAACTGCACAATGACCATCATGCAATACATGTAACAGATGTATCAACTGCACAATGACCATCATGCAATACATCATGGAATACATCATTCAATACATGTAACAGATGTATCAACTGCACAATGACCATCATGCAATACATGTAACAGATGTATCAACTGCACAATGACCATCATGCAATACATGTAACAGATGTACCAACGGCACAATGACCATCATGCAATACATGTAAAAGATGTACCAACTGCACAATGACCATTATGCAATACATGTCACAGATGTACCAACTGCACAATGACCATCATGCAATACATGTAACAGATGTACCAACGGCACAATGACCATCATGCAATACATGTAACAGATGTACCAACTGCACAATGACAATCATGCAATACATGTAACAGATGTACCAACTGCACTATGACCATCATGCAATACATGTCACAGATGTACCAACTGCACAATGACCATCATGCAATACATCATGCAATACATGTAACAGATGTATCAACTGCACAGTGACCATCATCCCATACATGTAACATATGTATCAACTGCACAATGACCATCATGCAATACATGTAACATATATACCAACTACACAATGACCATCATGCAATACATCATGCAATACATGTAACAGGTGTACCAACTGCACAATGATCATCATGTAATACATGTAACCAGATGTATCAACTGCACAATGACCATCATGCAATAAATGTAACAGATGCACAAATGGCACAATGACCATAATGCAATACATGTAACAGGTGTATCAACGGCACAATGACCATCATGCAATACATGTAACAGGTGTATCAACTGCACAATAACCATCATGCAATACATGTAACAGGTGTATCAACTGCACAATGGCCATCATACAATACATGTAACAGATGTACCAACTGCACAATGACCATCATGCAATACATGTAACAGATGTACCAACTGCACACTGACCATCATGCAATACATGTAACAGGTGTATCAACGGCACAATGACCATCAAGCAATACATGTAACAGGTGTATCAACTGCACAATAACCACCATGCAATACATCTTGGAATACATCATTCAATACATGTAACAGATGTATCAACTGCACAATGACAATCATGCAATACATGTAACAGATGTACCAACTGCACTATGACCATCATGCAATACATGTCACAGATGTACCAACTGCACAATGACCATCATGCAATACATCATGCAATACATGTAACAGATGTATCAACTGCACAGTGACCATCATCCCATACATGTAACATATGTATCAACTGCACAATGACCATCATGCAATACATGTAACATATATACCAACTACACAATGACCATCATGCAATACATCATGCAATACATGTAACAGGTGTACCAACTGCACAATGATCATCATGTAATACATGTAACCAGATGTATCAACTGCACAATGACCATCATGCAATAAATGTAACAGATGCACAAATGGCACAATGACCATAATGCAATACATGTAACAGGTGTATCAACGGCACAATGACCATCATGCAATACATGTAACAGGTGTATCAACTGCACAATAACCATCATGCAATACATGTAACAGGTGTATCAACTGCACAATGGCCATCATACAATACATGTAACAGATGTACCAACTGCACAATGACCATCATGCAATACATGTAACAGATGTACCAACTGCACACTGACCATCATGCAATACATGTAACAGGTGTATCAACGGCACAATGACCATCAAGCAATACATGTAACAGGTGTATCAACTGCACAATAACCACCATGCAATACATCTTGGAATACATCATTCAATACATGTAACAGATGTATCAACTGCACAATGACAATCATGCAATACATGTAACAGGTGTATCAACGGCACAATGACCATCATGCAATACATGTAACAGGTTTATCAACTGCACAATAACCACCATGCAATACATGTAACAGGTGTATCAACTGCACAATGGCCATCATACAATACATGTAACAGATGTACCAACTGCACAATGACCATCATGCAATACATGTAACAGATGTACCAACTGCACAATGACCATCATGCAATACATCATGCAATACATGTAACAGATGTACCAACTGCACAATGACCATCATGCAATACATGTAACAGATGTACCAACTGTACAATGACCATCATGCAATACATGTAACAGATGTACCAACTGCACAATGACCATCATGCAATACATCATGCAATACATGTATCAGATGTACCAACTGCACAATGACCATCATGCAATACATGTAACATATGTATCAACTGCACAATGACCATCATGCAATACATGTAACAGATGTACCAACTGCACAATGACCATCATGCAATACATCATGCAATACATGTATCAGATGTATCAACTGCACAATGGCCATTATGCAATACATGTAACAGATGTAACAACGGCACAATGGCCATCATGCAATACAGCATGCAATACATGTAACAGATGTATCAACTGCACAATGAGCATCATGCAATACATGTAACAGATGTACCAACTGCACAATGACCATCATGTAATACATCATGCAAACCATGAAACAGATGTATCAACTGCACAATGGCCATCATGCTATGCATGTAACAGATGTACCAACTGCACAATGACCATCATGTAATACATCATGCAAAACATGAAACAGATGTATCAACTGCACAATGGCCATCATGCTATGCATGTAACAGATGTACCAACTGCACAATGGCCATCATGCAACACAAGTAATAGATGTACCAACTGCACAATGACCATCATGCAATGCATCATGGTATACATTATTCAATACATGTAACAGATGTATCAACTGCACAATGACCATCATGCAATACATGTAACAGGTGTATCAACGGCACAATGACCATCATGCAATGCATCATGGAATACATCATTCAATACATGTAACAGATGTATCAACTGCACAATGACCATCATGCAATACATGTAACAGGTGTACCAACGGCACAATGACCATCATGCAATACATGTAAAAGGTGTATCAACTGCACAATAACCACCATGCAATATATGTAACAGGTGTATCAACTGCACAATGGCCATCATACAATACATGTAACAGATGTACCAACTGCACACTGACCATCATGCAATACATGTAACAGGTGTATCAACGGCACAATGATCATCAAGCAATACATGTAACAGGTGTATCAACTGCACAATAACCACCATGCAATACATCATGGAATACATCATTCAATACATGTAACAGATGTATCAAATGCACAATGACAATCATGCAATACATGTAACAGGTGTATCAACGGCACAATGATCATCATGCAATACATGTAACAGGTTTATCAACTGCACAATAACCACCATGCAATACATGTAACAGGTGTATCAACTACACAATGGCCATCATACAATACATGTAACAGATATACCAACTGCACAATGACCATCATGCAATACATGTAACAGATGTACCAACTGCACAATGACCATCATGCAATACATCATGCAATACATGTAACAGATGTACCAACTGCACAATGACCATCATGCAATACATGTAACAGATGTACCAACTGCACAATGACCATCATGCAATACATGTAACAGATGTACCAACTGCACAATGACCATCATGCAATACATGTAACAGATGTACCAACTGCACAATGACCATCATGCAATACATCATGCAATACATGTATCAGATGTACCAACTGCACAATGACCATCATGCAATACATGTAACATATGTATCAACTGCACAATGACCATCATGCAATACATGTAACAGATGTACCAACTGCACAATGACCATCATGCAATACATCATGCAATACATGTATCAGATGTATCAACTGCACAATGGCCATTATGCAATACATGTAACAGATGTAACAACGGCACAATGGCCATCATGCAATACAGCATGCAATACATGTAACAGATGTATCAACTGCACAATGAGCATCATGCAATACATGTAACATGTGTATCAACTGCACAATGAGCATCATGCAATACATGTAACAGATGTACCAACTGCACAATGACCATCATGTAATACATCATGCAAAACATGAAACAGATGTATCAACTGCACAATGGCCATCATGCTATGCATGTAACAGATGTACCAACTGCACAATGACCATCATGTAATACATCATGCAAAACATGAAACAGATGTATCAACTGCACAATGGCCATCATGCTATGCATGTAACAGATGTACCATCTGCACAATGGCCATCATGCAATTCATGTAACAGATGTACCAACTGCACAATGACCATCATGCAATACATCATGCAATACATGTAACAGATGTACCAACTGCACAATGACCATCATGCAATACATGTAACATATGCATCAACTGCACAATGACCATCATGCAATACATGTTACAGATGTGCCAACTGCATAATGACCATCATGCAATACATGTAACAGATGTAACAACTGCACAATGACCATCATGCAATACATGTAAGAGATGTACCAACTGCACAATGACCATCATGCAATGCTTTTAACAGTTGTACCAACAGCACAATGACCATCATGCAACACATGTAACAGATGTACCAACTGCACAATGACCATCATGCAATGCATCATGGAATACATCATTCAATACATGTAACAGATGTATCAACTTCACAAAGACCATCATGCAATACATGTAACAGGTGTATCAACGGCAAAATGACCATCATGCAATACATGTAACAGGTGTATCAACTGCACAATAACAACCATGCAATACATGTAACAGGTGTACCAACTGCACAATGACCATCATGCAATACATCATGCAAAACTGTAACAGGTGTCTCAACTGCACAATGACCACCATGCAATACATGTAACAGGTGTATCAACTGAACAATGGCATCATGCAATACATGTAACATATGTACCAACTGCACAATACAATGACCATCATGCAATACATGTTACAGATGTACCAACTGCACAATGACCATCATGCAATACATGTAACAGATGTAACAACGGCACAATGGCCATCATGCAATACATGTAACATATGTATCAACTGCACAATGACCATCATGCAATGCTTGTAACAGATGTACCAACTGTACAATGACCATCATGCAATACATCATGAAATACATGTAACATATGTACCAACTGCACAATGACCATCATGCAATACATGTTACAGATGTATCAACTGCACAATGGCCATCATGCAATACATGTAACAGATGTACCAACTGCACAATGACCAACAAGCAATACATGTAACAGATGTAACAACTGCACAATGACCATCATGCAATACATCATGGAATACATCATTCAATACATGTAACAGATGTATCAACTGCACAATGACCATCATGCAATACATGTAACAGATGTACCAACTGCACAATGACCATCCTGCAATACATCATGGAATACATCATTCAATACATGTAATAGATGTATCAACTGCACAATGACCATCATGCAATACATGTAACAGATGTATCAACTGCACAATGACCATCATGCAATACATGTAACAGATGTACCAACGGCACAATGACCATCATGCAATACATGTAAAAGATGTACCAACTGCACAATGACCATTATGCAATACATGTCACAGATGTACCAACTGCACAATGACCATCATGCAATACATGTAACAGATGTACCAACGGCACAATGACCATCATGCAATACATGTAACAGATGTACCAACTGCACAATGACAATCATGCAATACATGTAACAGATGTACCAACTGCACTATGACCATCATGCAATACATGTCACAGATGTACCAACTGCACAATGACCATCATGCAATACATCATGCAATACATGTAACAGATGTATCATCTGCACAGTGACCATCATCCCATACATGTAACATATGTATCAACTGCACAATGACCATCATGCAATACATCATGCAATACATGTAACAGGTGTACCAACTGCACAATGACCATCATGCAATGAATGTACCAGATGCACAAATGGCACAATGACCATCATGCAATACATCATGCAATATATGTAACAGATGTATCAACTGCACAATGACCATCATGCAATACATGTAACATATGTACCAACTGCACATTGACCATCATGCAATACATGTAACAGATGTACCAACTGCACAATGATCATCATGCAATACATGTAACATATGTACCAACTGCACATTGACCATCATGCAATACATGTAACAGATGTACCAACGGCTCAATGACCATCATGCAATACATCATGCAATACATGTAACAGATGTACCAACTGCACAATCTCCATCATGCAATACATGTAACAGATGTACCAACTGCACAATGACCAGCATGCAATACATCATGCAATACATGTAACTGATGTACCAACTGCACAATGACCATGATGCAATACATGTAACAGATGTACCAACTGCACAATGACCATCATGCAATACATGTAACATGTGTGTCAACTGCACAATGACCATCATGCAATACATGTAACAGATGTATTAACTGCACAATGACCATCATGCAATACATCATGCAAAACATGTAACAGATGTACCAACTGCACAATGGCCATCATGCAATACATGTAACAGATGTACCAACTGCACATTGACCATCATGCAATACATGTAACAGATGTACCAATTGCACATTGACCATCATGTAATACATGTAACAGATGTACCAACTGCACAATGACCATCATGCAATACATCATGCAATACATGTAACAGATGTACCAACTGCACAATGGCCATCATGCAATACATGTAACAGATGCACCAACTGCACAATGACCATCATGCAATACAGCATGCAATACATGTAACAGATGTACCAACTGCACAATGACCATCATGCAATAAAACATGCAATGCATGTAACATATGTACCTACTGAACAATGACCATCATGCAATACATGTAACTGATGTACCAACTGCATAATGACCATCATGCTATACATGTAACTGATGTACCAACTGCATAATGACCATGATGCAATACATGTAGCAGATGTACCAACTGCACAATGACCATCATGCAGTACATCATGCAAAACATGTAACAGATGTACCAACTGCACAATGAGTATCATGCAATACATGTAACAGATGTACCAACTGCACAATGACCATCATCTAATGCATGTAACAGATGTATCAACTGCACAATGACCATCATGCAATACATGTAACATATGTATCAACTGCACAATGACCATCATGCAATACATGTAACAGATGTACCAATTGCACAATGACCATCATGCAATACATCATGCAATACATGTAACAGATGTACCAAGTGCACAATGACCATCATGTAATACATGTAACCAGATGTATCAACTGCACAATGACCATCATGCAATACATGTAACAGATGCACAAACGGCACAATGACCATCATGCAATACATCATGCAATATATGTAACAGATGTATCAACTGCACAATGACCATCATGCAATACATGTAACAGATGTATCAACTGCACAATGACCATCATGTAATACATGTAACCAGATGTATCAACTGCACAATGACCATCATGCAATACATGTAACAGATGTACCAACTGCACAATGACCATCATGCAATACATCATGCAATACATGTAACAGATGTACCAACTGCACAATGACCATCATGCAATACATGTAACAGATGTACCCACTGCACAATGACTATCATGCAATACATGTAACAGATGTACCAACTGCACAATGACCATCATGTAATACATGTAACAGATGTACCAACTGCACAATGACCATCATGCAATACATGTAACAGATGTACCAACTGCACAATGACCATCATGCAATACATCATGCAATACATGTAACAGATGTACCAACTGCACAATGACCATCATGTAATACATGTAACCAGATGTATCAACTGCTCAGTGACCATCATGCAATACATGTAACAGATGCACAAACGGCACAACGACCATCATGCAATACATCATGCAATATATGTAACAGATGTATCAACTGCACAATGGCCATCATGCAATACATGTAACAGATGAACCAACTGCACGATGGCCATCATGCAATACATGTAACAGATGTACCAACTGCACAATGGCCATCATGATATACATGTAACTGATGTACCAACTGCACAATGACAAATCATGCAATACATGTTACAGATGTACCAACTGCACAATGACAAATCATGCAATACATGTTACAGATGTACCAACTGCACAATGACAAATCATGCAATACATGTTACAGATGTAACAACTGCATAATGACCATCATGCAATACATCATGCAGTACATGTAACAGATGTACCAACTGCACAATGACCATCATGTAATACATGTAACCAGATGTATCAACTGCAAAATGACCATCATGCAATACATGTAACAGATGTACCAACTGCACAATCACCATCATGCAATACATGTAACAGATGTACCAACTGCACAATGGTCAGCATGTAATGCATGTATCATATGTACCAACTGCACAATGGCCATCATGCAATACATACAACAAATGTACCAACTGCACAATGGTCAGCATGCAATACACGTAACAGATGTACCAACTGCACAATGACCATCATGCAATACATCATGCAATACATGTAACAGATGTACCAACTGCACATTGACCATCATGCAATACATGTAACAGATGTACCAACTGCACAATGATCATCATGCAATACATGTAACATATGTACCAACTGCACATTGACCATCATGCAATACATGTAACAGATGTACCAACGGCACAATGACCATCATGCAATACATCATGCAATACATGTAACAGATGTACCAACTGCACAATCACCATCATGCAATACAAGTAACAGATGTACCAACTGCACAATGACCAGCATGCAATACTTCATGCAATACATGTAACTGATGTACCAACTGCACAATGACCATGATGCAATACATGTAACAGATGTACCAACTGCACAATGACCATCATGCAATACATGTAACATGTGTGTCAACTGCACAATGACCATCATGCAATACATGTAACAGATGTACTAACTGCACAATGACCATCATGCAATACATCATGCAAAACATGTAACAGATGTACCAACTGCACAATGGCCATCATGCAATACATGTAACAGATGTACCAACTGCACATTGACCATCATGCAATACATGTAACAGATGTACCAACTGCACATTGACCATCATGTAATACATGTAACAGATGTACCAACTGCACAATGACCATCATGCAATACATCATGCAATACATGTAACATATGTACCAACTGCACAATGGCCATCATGCAATACATGTAACAGATGCACCAACTGCACAATGACCATCATGCAATACAGCATGCAATACATGTAACAGATGTACCAACTGCACAATGACCATCATGCAATAAATCATGCAATGCATGTAACATATGTACCAACTGAACAATGACCATCATGCAATACATGTAACTGATGTACCAACTGCATAATGACCATCATGGTATACATGTAACTGATGTACCAACTGCATAATGACCATGATGCAATACATGTAGCAGATGTACCAACTGCACAATGACCATCATGCAATACATCATGCAAAACATGTAACAGATGTACCAACTGCACAATGAGTATCATGCAATACATGTAACAGATGTACCAACTGCACAATGACCATCATCTAATGCATGTAACAGATGTATCAACTGCACAATGACCATCATGCAATACATGTAACATATGTATCAACTGCACAATGACCATCATGCAATACATGTAACAGATGTACCAATTGCACAATGACCATCATGCAATACATCATGCAATACATGTAACAGATGTACCAAGTGCACAATGACCATCATGTAATACATGTAACCAGATGTATCAACTGCACAATGACCATCATGCAATACATGTAACAGATGCACAAACGGCACAATGACCATCATGCAATACATCATGCAATATATGTAACAGATGTATCAACTGCACAATGACCATCATGCAATACATGTAACAGATGTACCAACTGCACAATGACCATCATGCAATACATGTAACAGATGTATCAACTGCACAATGACCATCATGCAATACTTCATGCAATACATGTAACAGATGTACCAACTGCACAATGACCATCATGCAATACATCATGCAATACATGTAACAGATGTATCAACTGCACAATGCCCATCATGCAATACCTTATGCAATACATGTAACAGATGTATCAACTGCACAATGGCCATCATGCAATACATGTAACAGATGTATCAACTGCACAATGACCATCATGCAATACATGTAACACATGTACCAACAGCACAATGTCCATCATGCAATACATCATGCAATACATGTAACAGATGTATCAACTGCACAATGGCCATCATGCAATACATGTAACAGATGTACCAACGGCACAAAGACCATCATGCAATACATCATGCAATACATGTAACAGATGTATCAACTGCACAATGGCCATTATGCAATACATGTAACAGATGTACCAACGGCACAATGACCATAATGCAATACATGATGCAATACATGTAACAGATGTACCACCTGCACAATGACCATCATGCAATACATGTAACAGATGTACCAACTGCACAATGACCATCATGCAATACATCATGCAATACATGTAACAGATGTACCAACTGCACAATGACCATCATTATATACATCATGCAATACATGAAACAGATATACCAACTGCACAATGACCATCATGCAATACAGGTAACAGATGTTCCAACTGCACAATGACCATCATGCAATACATCATGCAATGCATGTAACAAGTGTAGCAACTGCACAGTGACCATCATGCAATACATGTAACAGATGTATCATCTGCACATTGACAATCATGCAATACATCCTGCAATACATGTAACAGATGTATCAACTGCACAATGACCATCATGCAATACATGAAACAGATGTACCAACTGCACAACGACCATCATGCAATACATGTAACAAATATACCAACTGCACAATGACCATCATGCAATACATCATGCAATACATGTAACAGTTGTATCAACTTCACAATGGCCATCATGCAATACTTCATGCAATACATGTAACAGATGTATCAACTGCACAATGACCATCATGCAATACATGTAACAGATGTACCAACTGCACAATGACCATCATGCACTATATGTAACAGATGTACCAACTGCACAATGACCATCATGCAATACATGTAACAGATGTACCAACGGCACATTGACCATCATGTAATACATGTAACAGATGTACCAACAGCACAATGACCATCATGCAATGCATGTAACAGATGTACCAACTGCACAATGACCATCATGCAATACATCATGCAATACATGTAACAGATGTATCAACTGCACAATGACCATCATGCATTACAGCATGCAATACATGTAACAGATGTACCAACTGCACAATGACCATCATGCATTACAGCATGCAATACATGTAACAGATGTACCAACTGCACAATGACCATCATGCAATAAATCATGCAATGCATGTAACAGATGTACCAACTGAACAATGACCATCATGCAATACATGTAACAGATGTATCAACTGCACAATGGCCATCATGCTATACATGTAACTGATGTACCAACTGCAAAATGACCATCATGCAATACATGTAACAGATGTACCAACTGCACAATGACCATCATGCAATACCTCATGCAAAACATGTAACAGATGTACCAGCTGCACAATGACGATCATCTAATGCATGTAACAGATGTATCAACTGCACAATGACCATCATGCAATATATGTAACAGATGTACCAACTGCACAATGACCATCATGCAATACATCATGCAATACATGTAACAGATGTACCAACTGCACAATGACCATCATATAATACATGTAACCAGATGTATCAACTGCACAATGACCATCATGCAATACATGTAACAGATGCACAAACGGCACAATGACCATCATGCAATACATCATGCAATATATGTAACAAATGTATCAACTGCACAATGGCCATCATGCAATACATGTAACAGATGAACCAACTGCACGATGGCCATCATGCAATACATGTAACAGATGTACCAACTGCACAATGGCCATCATGCTATACATGTAACAGATGTACCAACTGCACGATGGCCATCATGCAATACATGTAACAGATGTACCAACTGCACAATGGCCATCATGCTATACATGTAACTGATGTACCAACTGCACAATGACCATAATGCAATACATGTAACAGATGTACCAACTGCACGATGGCCATCATGCAATACATGTAACAGATGTACCAACTGCACAATGACCATCATCTAATGCACGTAACAGATGTATCAACTGCACAGTGACCATCATGCAATACATGTAACATATGTACAAACTGCACAATGACCATCATGCAATACATGTAACAGATGTAACAACTGCATAATGACCATCATGCAATACATCATGCAATACATGTAACAGATGTACCAACTGCACAATGACCATCATCTAAAGCATGTAACAGATGTATCAACTGCACAGTGACCATCATGCAATACATGTAACATATGTAACAACTGCTCACTGACCATCATGCAATACATGTAACAGATGTACCAACTGCACAATGACCATCCTGCAATACATGAAACAGATGTATCAACTGCACAATGGCCATCATGCTATGCATGTAACAGATGTACCAACTGCACAATGACCATCATGCAATACCATCATGCAAAACATGTAAAAGATGTACCAACTGCACAATGACCATCATCTAATGCATGTAACAGATGTATCAACTGCACAGTGACCATCATGCAATACATGTGACATATGTACCATCTGCACAATGACCATCATGCAATACATGTAACATATGTACCAAATGCACAATGACCATCATGCAATTCATGTAACAGATGTACCAACTGCACAATGACCATCATGTAATACATGTAACCAGATGTATCAACTGCACAATGACCATTATGCAATACATGTAACAGATGTACCAACTGCACAATCACCATCATGCAATACATGTAACAGATGTACCAACTGCACAATGGTCAGCATGTAATACATGTATCAAATGTACCAACTGCACAATGACCATCATGCAATACATGCAACAGATGTACCAACTGCACAATGGTCAGCATGCAATACACGTAACAGATGTACCAACTGCACAATGATCATCATGCAATACATGTAACAGATGTACCAATTGCACAATGACCAGCATGCAATACATGTAACAGATATATCAACTGCACAATGACCATCATGCAATACATCATGCAATACATGTAACAGATGTATCAACTGCACAATGACCATCATGCAATACCTCATGCAATACATGTAACATATGTACTAACTGCACAATGACCATCATGCAATACATCATGCAATACATGTAACAGATTTATCAACTTTACAATGACCATCATGCAATACATGTAACAGGTGTACCGACGGCACAATGACCATCATGCAATGTATGTAACAGGTGTATCAACTGCACAATGACCATCATGCAATACATGTAACAGGTGTACCAACTGCACAATGACCATCATGTAATACATGTAACAGATGTACCAACAGCACAATGACCATCATGCAATGCATGTAACAGATGTACCAACTGCACAATGACCATCATCTAATGCATGTAACAGATGTATCAACTGCACAGTGACCATCATGCAATACATGTAACATATGTATCAACTGCACAATGACCATCATGCAATACATGTAACAGATGTACCAACTGCACAATGACCATCATGCAATACTTCATGCAATACATGTAACAGATGTACCAACTGCACAATGACCATCATGTAATACATGTAACCAGATGTATCAACTGCACAATGACCATCATGCAATACATGTAACAGATGCACAAACGGCACAATGACCATCATGCAATACATCATGCAATATATGTAACAGAAGTATCAATTGCACAATGGCCATCATCTAATGCATGTAACAAGTGTAGCAACTGCACAGCGACCATCATGCAATACATGTAACAGATTTACCAACTGCACAATGACCATCATGCAATACATCATGCAATACATGTAACAGATGTATCACCTGCAAAACGACCATCATGCAATACATGTAACAGATGTACCAACTGCACAATGACCATCATGCAATACATGTAACAGATGTACCAATTGCACAATGGCCATCATGCAATACATCATGCAATACAGGTAACAGATATATCAACTGCATAATGGCCGTCATGCAATACATGTAACAGATGTATCATCTGCATAATGACCATCATGCAATACACGTAACAGATGTATCAACTGCACAATGACCATCATTCAATACATGTAACAGATATATCAACTGCACAATGACCATCATGCAATGCATCATGCAATACATGTAACAGATGTACCAATTGCACAATGACCATCATGCAATACATCATGCAATATATGTAACAGATGTATCAACTGCAAAAATGGCCATCATGCAATACATGTAACAGATGTACCATCTGCACAATGACCATCAAGCAATACATGTAACAGATGTATCAACTGCACAATGACAATCATGCATTATATGTAACAGTTGAACCAACTGCACGATGACCATCATGCAATACATGTAACAGATGTACCAACTGCACAATTACCATCATGCAATACATGTAACAGATGTACCAACTGCACAATGACCATCATGTAATAAATGTAACAGATATATCAACTGCACAATGACCATCTTGCAATACATCATGCAATACATGTAACAGATGTATCAATTGCACAATGACCATCATGCAATACATGTAACAGGTGTAAAAACTGCACAATGACCATCATGCAATACATCATGCAATACATGTAACAGATGTACCAACTGCACAATGACCATCGTGCAATACATCATGCAATGCATGTAAGAGATGTACCAACTGAACAATGACCATCATGCAATACATGAAACAGATGTATCAACTGCACAATGGCCATCATGCTATGCATGTAACAGATGTACCAACTGCACAATGACCATCATGCAATACATCATGCAAAACATGTAAAAGGTGTACCAACTGCACAATGACCATCATCTAATGCATGAAACAGATGTACCAACTGCACAATGGCCATCATGCTATGCATGTAACTGATGTACCAACTGCACAATGACCATCATGCAATACATGTAACAGATGTACCAACTGCACAATGACCATCATGCAATACATCATGCAATACATGTAACAGGTGTACCAACTGCACAATGACCATCATGCAATACATGTAACATATGTACCAACTGCACAATGACCATCATGCAATACATGTAACAGATGTACCAACTGCATAATGACCATCATGCAATACAGCATGCAATACATGTAACAGATGTATCAACTGCACAATGACCATCATGTAATACATGTAACCAGATGTATCAACTGCACAATGACCAGCATGCAATACATGTAACAGATGCACAAACGGCACAATGATCATCATGCAATACATCATGCAATATATGTAACAGATGTATCAACTGCACAATGGCCATCATGCAATACATGTTTCAGATGTACCAACTGCAAAATTACCATCATGCAATACATGTAACAGATGTACCAACTGCACAATGACCATCATGCAATACATGTAACAGATGTATCAACTGTACAATGACCATCATGCAATACATCATACAATACATGTAACAGATGTATCAATTGCACAATGTCCATCATGCAATACATGTAACAGGTGTACCAACGGCACAATGACCATCATGCAATGCATGTATCAGGTGTATCTACTGCACAATGACAATCATGTAAAACATGTAACAGATGTATCAACTGCACAATGGCCTTCATGCAATACATGTAACAGATTTACCAACTGCACAATGACCATCATGCAATACATGTAACAGATGTAACAACTGCACAATGTCCAACATGCAATACACATAACAGATGTACCAACTGCACAATGACCATCATGCAATACATGTAACAGATGTAACAACTGCACAATGACCATCATGCAATACATGTAACAGATGTACCAACTGCACAATGGTCAGCATGTAATGCATGTATCATTTGTACCAACTGCACAATGGCCATCATGCAATACATGCAACAGATGTACCAACTGCACAATGGTCAGCATGCAATACACGTAACAGATGTACCCACTGCACAATGATCATCATGCAATAGCTGTAACAGATGTACCAACTGCACAATGACCAGCATGCAATACATGTAACAGATGTACCAACTGCACAATGACCATCATGCAATACATCATGCAATACATGTAACAGATGTATCAACTGCACAATGAACATCATGCAATACCTCATGCAATACATGTAACATATGTACCAACTGAACAATGACCATCATGCAATACATCATGAAATACATGTAACATATGTATCAACTGCACAATGGCCATCATGCAATACATGTAACAGATGTATCAGCTGCACAATGACCAACATGCAATACATGTAACAGATGTACCAACGGCACAATCTCCATCATGGAACACATCATGCAATACATGTAACAGATGTACCAACTGCACAATGACCATCATGCAATACATGTAACAGATGTACCAACGGCACAATCTCCATCATGCAACACATCATGCAATACATGTAACAGATGTACCAACTGCACAATGACCATCATGCAATACATGTAACAGATGTACCAACTGCACAGTGACCATCATGCAATACATGTAACAGATATACCATCAGCACAATGACCATCATGCAATACATGTAACAGATGTACCAATTGCACAATAGCCATCATGCAACACATCATGCAATACATGTAACAGATATATCAACTGCACAATGATCATCATGCAATACATGTAACAGATGTACAAACTGCACAATGACCATCATGCAATACACGTAACAGATGTATCAACTGCACAATGACCATCATTCAATACATGTAACAGATGTACCAATTGCACAATGACCATCATGCAATACATCATGCAATACATGTAACAGATGTACCAACTGCACAATGACCATCATGTAATACAAGTAACCAGATGTATCAACTGCACACTGACCATCATGCAATACATGTAACAGATGTATCAACTGCACAATGACCATCATGCAATACATGTAACAGATGTATCATCTGCACAATGACCATCATGCAATACATGTAACAGATATATCAACTGCACAATGACCATCATGCATTATATGTAACAGTTGAAACAACTGCACGATGACCATCATGCAATACATGTAACAGATGTACCAAATGCACAATTACCATCATGCAATACATGTAACAGATGTACCAACTGCACAATGACCATCATGCAATAAATGTAACAGATATATCAACTGCACAATGACCATCATGCAATACATCATGCAATACATGTAACAGATGTATCAACTGCACAATGACCATCATGCAATACATGTAACAGGTGTAGCAACGGCACAATGACCATCATGCAATGCATGTAACAGGTGTATCAACTGCACAATGACCATCATGCAAAACATGTAACAGGTGTATCAACTGCACAATGGTCTTCATGCAATACATGGAACAGATGTACCAACTGCACAATGACCATCATGCAATACATGTAACAGATGTAACAAATGCACAATGACCATCATGCAATACATGTAACAGATGTAACAACTGCACAATAACCATCATGCAATACATCATGCAATGCATGTAACATATGTACCAACTGAACAATGACCATCATGCAATACATGTAACAGATGTATCAACTGCACAATGACCATCATGCTATACATGTAACTGATGGACCAACTGCACAATGACCATCATGCAATACATGTAACAGGTGTACCAACTGCACAATGACCATCATGCACAACATGTAACAGATGTACCAACTGTACAATGACCATCATCTAATGCATGTAACAGATGTATCAACTGCACAGTGACCATCATGCAATGCATGTAATATATGTATCAACTGCACAATGACCAACATGCAATACATGTAACAGATGTACCAACTGCATAATGACTATCATGCAATACATCATGCAATGCATGTAACAGATGTACCAACTTCACAATGACCATCATGTAATACATGTAACCAGATGTATCAACTGCACAATGACCAGCATGCAATACATGTAACAGATGTATTAAGTGCACAATGACCATCATGCATTATATGTAACAGATGAACCAACTGCATAATGACCATCATACAATACATCATGCAATACATGTAACAGATGTACCAACTTCACAATGACCATCATGCAATACATGTAACAGATGTAACAACTGCACAATGACCATCATGCAATACATGTAACAGGTGTACCAACGGCACAATGACCATCATGCAATGCATGTAACAGGTATTATCAACTGTACAATGGCCATCATGCAATACATGTAACATATGTACCAATTGCACAATGACCAACATGCAATACATGTAACAGATGTACCAACTGTATAATGACCATCATGCAATACATCATGCAATACATGTAACAGATGTAACAACTCCACAATGACCATCATGGCATACACGTAACAGATGTACCAACTGCACAATGACCATCATGCAATACATGTAACAGATGTACCAACTGCACAATGACCATCATGCAATACACGTAACAGATGTACCAACTGCACAATGACCATCATGCAATACACGTAACAGATGTACCAATTGCACAATGGTCAGCATGTAATGCATGTATCATATGTACCAACTGCACAATAGCCATCATGCAATAGATGCAACAGATGTAACAACTGCACAATGACCATCATGCAATACACGTAACAGATGTACCAACTGCACAATGATCATCATGCAAAACATTTAACAGATGTACTAACTGCACAATGGCCATCATGCAATACATGAAACAGATGTACAAACTGTACAACGACCATCATGCAATACATGTAACAGATATACCAACTGCGCAATGGCCATCATGCAATACTTCATGCAATACATGTAACAGATGTATCAACTGCACAATGACCATCATGCAATACATGTAACAGATGTACCAGCTGCACAATGACCATCATGCAATACATGTAACAGATGTACGAAATGCACAATGGCCATCATGCAATACATCATGCAATACATGTAACAGATATATCAACTGCACAACGACCATCATGCAATACATGTAACAGATGTACAAACTGCACAATGCCCATCATACAATACATGTAATAGATGAACCAACTGAACAATGACCATCATGCAATACACGTAACAGATGTATCAACTGCACAATGACCATCATGCAATGCATGTAACAGATGTAACAACTGCACAATGGCCATCATGCAATACATGTAACAGATGTACCAACTGCACAATGACCATCATGCAATACATGAAACAGATGTACCAACTGCACATTGACCATCATGCAATACATGTAAGAGATGTACCAACTGCACATTGACCATAATGTAATACATGTAACAGATGTACCAACATCACAATGACCATCATGCAATGCATGAAACAGATGTACCAACTGCACAATGACCATCATGCAATACATCATGCAATACATGTAACAGTTGTACCAACTGCACAATGACCATCATTCAATACATCATGCAATACATGTAACATATGTACCAACTGCACAATGGCCATCATGCAATACATCATGCATTACTTGTAACAGATGTACCAACTGCACAATGACCATCATTCAATACATCATGCAATACATGTAACATATGTACCAACTGCACAATGACCATCATGCAATACATGTAACATATGTACCAACTGCACAATGACCATCATGCAATACATCATGCAATACATGTAACAGATGTACCAACTGCACAATGACCATCATGTAATACATCATGCAATACATGTAACAGATGTATCAACTGCACAATGGGCATCATGCAATACATGTAACAGATTTACCACCGGCACAAAGACCATCATGCAATACATGATGCAATACATGTAACAGATGTACCAACTGCACAATGACCATTATGCAATACATGTAACAGAGGTACCAACGGCACAATGACCATCATGCAATACATCATGCATTACATGTAACAGATGTATCAACTGCACAATGGCCATCATGCTATACATGTAACAGATGTACCAACGGCACAATGACCATCATGCAATACATGATGCAATACATGTAACAAGTGTACCAACTGCACAGTGACCATCATGCAATAAATGTAACAGATGTATCATCTGCACATTGACCAGCATGCAATACATCCTGCAATACATGTAACAGATGTATCAACTGCACAATGACCATCATGCAATACATGTAACAGATGTACCCTCTGCACAACGACCATCATGCAATACATGTAACAGATATACCAACTGCACAATGACCATTATACAATACATCATGCAATACATGTAACAGTTGTATCAACTGCACAATGGCCGTCATGCAGTACATCATGCAATGCATGTAACAGATGTATCAACTGCACAATGACCATCATGTAATACATGTAACAGATGTAACAACTGCACAATGACCATCATTCAATACATGTAACATATGTACCAACTGCACAATGACCATCATGCAATACATGTAACAGGTGTACCAACGGCACAATGACCATCATGCAATACATGTAACAGGTGTATCAACTGCACAATGGCCATCATAAAATACATCTTGCAATACATGTAACAGATGTAACAACTGCACAATGACCATCATGCAATACATGTAACAGATGTAACAACTGCACAATGACCATCATGCAATACATCATGCAATACATGTAACAGATGTATCAACTGCATAATCACCATCATGCAATACATGTAACAGATGTACCAACTGCACAATGACCATCATGCAATACATGTAACAGATGTATCAACTGCAAAATTGTCAGCATGCAATACACGTAACAGATGTAACAACTGCACAATGACCATCATGCAATACATGTAACGGATGTACTAACTGCACAATGGCCATCATGCAATACATGTAACGGATGTACCAACTGCACGATGACCATCATGCAATACATGTAACAGATGTACCAACTACACAATGACCATCATGCAATAAATGTAACAGATGTACCAACTGCACAATGACCATCATGCAATACATGTAACAGATGTATCAACTGCACAATGACCATCATGCAATACATCATGCAATACATGTAATAGATGTACCAACTGCACAATGACCATCATGCAATACATCATGCAATACATGTAACAGATGTATCAACTGCACAATAACCATCATGCAATACCTTATGCAATACATGTAACAGATGTACCCTCTGCACAACGACCATCATGCAATACATGTAACAGATATACCAACTGCACAATGACCATCATACAATACATCATGCAATACATGTAACAGTTGTATCAATTGCACAATGACCATCATGCAATACATGTAACAGTTGTATCAACTGCACAATGACCATCATGCAATACATGTAACAGATGTATCAACTGCACAATGACCATCATGCAATACATGTCACAGATGTATCAACTGCACAATGACCATCATGCAATACATCATTCAATACATGTAACAGATGTACCAACGGCACAATGACCATCATGCAATACATGTAACAGGTGTACCAACGGCACAATGACCATCATGCAATACATGTAACAGGTGTACCAACGGCACAATGACCATCATGCAATACATGTAACAGGTATATCAACTGCACAATGGCCATCATAAAATACATGTAACAGGTGTATCAATTGCACAATGACCATCATGCAATACATGTAACAGGTGTACCAACGGCACAATGACCATCATGCAATACATGTAACAGGTGTATCAACTGCACAATGGCCATCATAAAATACATCTTGCAATACATATAACAGATGTAACAACTGCACAATGACCATCATGCAATACATGTAACAGATGTAACAACTGCACAATGAGCATCATGCAATACAACATGCAATACATGTAACAGATGTATCAACTGCATAATCACCATCATGCAATACATGTAACAGATGTACCAACTGCACAATGACCATCATGCAATACATGTAACAGATGTATCAACTGCAAAATTGTCAGCATGCAATACACGTAACAGATGTAACAACTGCACAATGACCATCATGCAATACATGTAACGGATGTACTAACTGCACAATGGCCATCATGCAATACATGTAACGGATGTACCAACTGCACAATGACCATCATGCAATACATGTAACAGATGTACCAACTACACAATGACCATCATGCAATAAATGTAACAGATGTACCAACTGCACAATGACCATCATGCAATACATGTAACAGATTTATCAACTGCACAATGACCATCATGCAATACATCATGCAATACATGTAACAGATGTACAAACGGCACAATGACCATCATGCAATACAGGTAACAGATGTACCAACTGCACAATGACAATCATACAATACATCATGCAATACATGTAACAGATGTATCAACTGCACAATGACCATCATGCAATACCTTATGCAATACATGTAACATATGTACCAACTGCATAATGACCATCATGCAATACATCATGCAATACATGTAACAGATGTATCAACTGCACAATGGCCATCATGCTGTACATGTAACATATGTATCAACTGCACAATGACCATATTGCAATACATGTAACAGATGTACCAACTGCACAATGGCCATCATGCAATACATGTAACAGATGTATCAACTGCACAATGGCCATCATGCAATACATGTAACATATGTATCAACTGCACAATGACCATATTGCAATACATGTAACAGATGTACCAACTGCACAATGACCATCATGCAATACATCATGCAATACATGTAATATATGTATCAACTGCACAATGGCCATCATGCAATACATGTAACAGATGTACCAACGGCACAATGACCATCATGCAATACATGATGCAATACATGTAACAGATGTACCAACGGCACAATGACCATCATGCAATACATGATGCAATACATGTAACAGATGTAACAATTACACAATGACCATCATGCAATACATCATGCAATACATGTAACAGATGTACCAACTGCACAATGACCATCATGCAATAAATGTAACAGATGTAACAACTGCACAATGACCATCATGCAATACATCATGCAATGCATGTAACAAGTTTACCAACTGCACAATGACCATCATGCAATACATCATGCAATACATGTAACAGATGTATCAACTGCATAATCACCATCATGCAATACATGTAACAGATGTACCAACTGCACAATGACCATCATGCAATACATGTAACAGATGTATCAACTGCAAAATTGTCAGCATGCAATACACGTAACAGATGAAACAACTGCACAATGACCATCATGCAATACATGTAACAGATGTACCAACTGCACAATCACCATCATGCAATACATATAACAGATGTACCAACTGCACAATGGCCATCATGCAATACATGTAATGGATGTACTAACTGCACAATGGCCATCATGCAATACATGTAACGGAAGTACCAACTGCACAATGACCATCATGCAATACATGTAACAGATGTACCAACTACACAATGACCATCATGCAATAAATGTAACAGATGTACCAACTGCACAATGACCATCATGCAATACATGTAACAGATGTATCAACTGCACAATGACCATCATGCAATACATCATGCAATACATGTAACAGATGTACCAACTGTACAATGACCATCATGCAATACATCATGCAATACATGTAACAGATGTATCAACTGCACAATGACCATCATGCAATACCTTATGCAATACATGTAACATATGTATCAACTGCATAATGACCATCATGCAATACATCATGCAATACATGTAACAGATGTATCAACTGCACAATGGCCATCATGCAATACATGTAACATATGTATCAACTGCACAATGACCATATTGCAATACATGTAACAGATGTACCAACTGCACAATGACCATCATGCAATACATCATGCAATACATGTAACATATGTACCAACTGCACAATGGCCATCATGCAATACATGTAACAGATGTACCAACGGCACAATGACCATCATGCAATACATGATGCAATACATGTAACAGATGTAACAATTGCACAATAACCATCATGCAATACATCATGCAATAAATGTAACAGATGTACCAACTGTACAATGACCATCATGCAATAAATGTAACAGATGTAACAACTGCACAATGACCATCATGCAATGCATGTAACAAGTGTATCAACTGTACAATGACCATCATGCAATACATGTAACAGATATACCAACAGAACAATGACCATCATGCAATACATCATGCAATACATGTAACAGTTGTATCAACTGCACAATGGCCAACATGCAATACCGCATGCAATACATGTAACAGATGTATCAACTGCACAATGACCATCATGCAATACATTTAACAGATGTACCAACAGCACAATGTCCATCATGCAATACATGTAACATTTGTATCAACTGCACAATGGCCATCATGCAATACATCATGCAATTCATGTAACAGATGTACCAACTGCACAATGACCATCATGCAATACATCATGCAATACATGTAACAGATGTACCAACGGCACAATGACCATCATGCAATACATGATGCAATACATGTAACAGATGTAACAACTGCACAATGACCATCATGCAATACATCATGCAATACATGTAACAGATGTACCAACTGCACAATGACCATCATGCAATACTTCATGCAATACATGTAACAGATGTACCAACTGCACAATGACCATCATGCAATAAATGTAACAGATGTACCAACTGCACAATGACCATCATGCAATACATCATGCAATGCATGTAACAGATGTACCAACTGAACAATGACCATCATGCAATACATGTAACAGATGTATCAACTGCACATTGACCATCATGCAATACATCCTGCAATACATGTAACAGATGTATCAACTGCACAATGACCATCATGCAATACATGAAACAGATGTACCCTCTGCACAACGACCATCATGCAATACATGTAACAGATATACCAACTGCACAATAACCATCATGCAATACATCATGCAATACATGTAAAAGTTGTATCAACTGCACAATGGCCGTCATGCAATACATCATGCAATGCATGTAACAGATGTATCAACTGCACAATGGCCATCATGCAATACATTATGCAATACATGTAACATATACATCAACTACACACTGACCATCATGCAATACATATAACAGATGTACCAACTGCACAATGACCATCATACAATACATGTAACAGATGTACCAACAGCACAATGACCATCATGCAATACATCATGCAATACAAGTAACATATGTATCAACTGCACAATGACCATCATGCAATACATGTAAAAAATGTACCAAAAGCAAAATGACCATCATGCAATACATCATGCAATACATGTAACAGATGTACCAACTGCACAATGACCATCATGCAATACATCATGCAATGCATGTAACAGATGTACCAACTGAACAAAGACCATCATGCAATACATATAACAGATGTACCAACTGCCCAATGACCATCATACAATACATGTAACAGATGTACCAACTGCACAATGACCATCATACAATACATGTAACAGGTGTACCAACTGCACAGTGACCATCATGAAATACATGTAACAGATGTATTAACTGCACAATGACCATCATGAAATACATGTAACAGATGTATTAAATGCACAATGACCATCATACAATACCTGTAACAGGTGTACCAACTGCACAGTGACCATCATGAAATACATGTAACAGATGTATCATCTGTACAATGACCATCATGCAATACATGTTACAGATGTACCAACTGCACAATGACCATCATGCAATACATCATTCAATACATGTAACAGATGTATCAACTGCACAATGACCATCATACAATACATGTAACAGATGTACCAACTGCACAATGACCATCATCCAATACATCATGCAATACATGTAACAGATGTACCAACTGCACAATGACCATCATGCAATACATGTAACAGATGTACCAACTGCACAATGACCATCATGCAATACACGTAACAGATGTATGAACTGCACAATGACCATCATGCAATACATGTAACAGTTGTAACAACTGCACAATGACCATCATGCAATACATGTAACAGGTGTACCAACTGCACAGTGACCGTCATGAAATACATGTAACAGATGTATCAACTGCACAATGACCATCATGCAATACATGTAACAGATGTACCAACTGCACAATGACCATCATGCAATACATCATGCAATACATGTAACATATGTACCAACGGCACAATGACCATCATGCAATACATCATGCATTACATGTAACAGATGTATCAACTACACAATAGCCATCATGCAATACATGTAACAGATGTTCCAACGGCACAATAACCATCTTGCAATACATGATGCAATACATGTAACAAGTGTACCAACTGCACAATGACCATCATGCAATAAATGTAACAGATGTATCATCTGCACATTGACCAGCAGGCAATACATCCTGCAATACATGTAACAGATGTATCAACTGTACAATGACCATCATGCAATACATGTAACAGATGTACCAACTGCACACTGACCATCATGCAAAACATGTAACAGATGTACCAACTGCACAATGGCCATCATGCAATACATATCACAGATGTACCAACTGCACAATGGCCATCATGCAATACATCATGCAATACATGTAACATATACATCAACTACACACTGACCATCATGCAATACATATCACAGATGTACGAACTGCATAATGACCATCATGCAATACATGTAACAGATGTATCAACTGCATAATGACCATCATGCAATACATGTAACAGATGTACCAACTGCACAATGACCATCATGTAATACATGTAACAGATGTACAAACTGCACAATGACCATCATGCAATACATGTAACAGATGTACCAACTGCACAATGACCATCATGCAATACACGTAACAGATGTATCATCTGCACAATGACCATCATGCAATACATGTAACAGGTGTAACAACTGCACAATGACCATCATACAATACATGTAACAGGTGTACCAATTGCACAGTGACCATCATGTAATACATGTAACAGATGTATCAACTGCACAATGACCATCATGCAATACATGTAACAGATGTACCAACTGCACAATGACCATCATGCAATACATCATGCAATACAGGTAACAGATGTACCAACTGCACAATGACCATCATGCAATACATCATGCAATACATGTAACAGATGTATCAACGGCACAATGACCATCATGCAATACATGATGCAATACATGTAACATATGTAACAACTGCACAATGACCATCATGCAATACATCATGCAATACATGTAACAGATGTACCAACTGCACAATGACCATCATGCAATACATCATGCAATACATGTAACAGATGTACCAACTGCACAATGACCATCATGAAATACATCATGCAATGCATGTAACAAGTGTACCAACTGCACAGTGACCTTTATGCAATCCATGTAACAGATTTATTATCTGCACATTGACCAGCATGCAATACATCCTGCAATACATGTAACAGATGTATAAACTGTACAATGACCATCATGCAATACATGTAACAGATATACCAACTGCACAATGACCATCATGCAATACATGTAACAAATGTACCAACTGCACAATGACCATCATGCAATACATCATGCAATACATGTAACAGATGTACCAACTGCACAATGACCATCATGCAATACATCATGCTGTGCATGTAACATAGGTACCAACTGCACAATTACCATCATGCAATGCATGTAACAGATGTACCAACTGAACAATGACCATCATGCAATACATGTAACAGATGTATCAACTGCACATTGACCATCATGCAATACATCCTGCAATACATGTAACAGATGTATCAACTGCACAATGACCATCATGAAATACATGTAACAGATGTACCCTCTGCACAACGACAATCATGCAATACATGTAACAGATATACCAACTGCACAATGACCATCATGCAATACATCATGCAATACATGTAACAGTTGTATCAACTGCACAATGGCCGTCATGCAATACATCATGCAATGCATGTAACAGATGTATCAACTGCACAATGACCATCATGCAATACATGTAACAGATGTAACAACTGCACAATGACCATCATGCAATACATGTAACAGGTGTACCAACTGCACAGTGACCATCATGCAATACATGTAACAGATGTACCAACTGCACATTGACCATCATGCAATACATGTAACATATGTATCAACTGTACAATGACCATCATGCAATACATGTAACAGATGTACCAAGGGCACAATGACCATCATGCAATACATGTAACAGATGTATCAACTGCACATTGACCATCATGCAATACATGTAACATATGTATCAACTGTACAATGACCATCATGCAATACATGTAACAGATGTATCAACTGCACAATGACCATCATGCAATCCATGTAACAGATGTACCCTCTGCACAACGACAATCATGCAATACATGTAACAGATATACCAACTGCACAATGACCATCATGCAATACATCATGTAATACATGTAACAGTTGTATCAACTGCATAATGGCCGTCATGCAATACATCATGCAATACATGTAACAGTTGTATCAACTGCACAATGGCCGTCATGCAATACATCATGCAATGCATGTAACAGATGTATCAACTGCACAATGACCATCATGCAATACATGTAACAGATGTAACAACTGCACAATGACCATCATGCAATACATGTAACAGATGTGCCAACTGCACAATGATCATCATGCAATACATCATGCAATACATGTAACAGATGTACCAACGGCACAATGACCATCATGCAATACATCATGTAATACATCATGCAATACATGTAACAGTTGTATCAACTGCACAATGGCCGTCATGCAATACATCATGCAATGCATGTAACAGATGTACCAACTGCACACTGACCATCATTCAATACATGTAACAGATGTACCAACTGCACAATGACCATCATGCAATACATGTAACAGATGTACCAACTGCACACTGACCATCATTCAATACATGTAACAGATGTACCAACTGCACAATGGCCATCATGCAATACATCATGCAATACATGTAACATATGTACCAACTGCACAATGACCATCATGCAATACATATTACAGATGTACCAACTGCACAATGACCATCATGCAATACATGTAACAGATGTATCAACTGCATAATGACCATCATGCAATACATGTAACAGGTGTACCAACTGCACAGTGACCATCATGCAATACATGTAACAGATGTACCAACTGCACATTGACCATCATGCAATACATGTAACATATGTATCAACTGTACAATGACCATCATGCAATACATGTAACAGATGTACCAAGGGCACAATGACCATCATGCAATACATGTAACAGATGTACCAACTGCACATTGACCATCATGCAATACATGTAACATATGTATCAACTGTACAATGACCATCATGCAATACATGTAACAGATGTATCAACTGCACAATGACCATCATGCAATCCATGTAACAGATGTACCCTCTGCACAACGACAATCATGCAATACATGTAACAGATATACCAACTGCACAATGACCATCATGCAATACATCATGTAATACATGTAACAGTTGCATCAACTGCAGAATGGCCGTCATGCAATACATCATGCAATGCATGTAACAGATGTACCAACTGAACAATTACCATCATGCAATACATGTAACAGATGTATCAACTGCACAATGAACGTCATGCAATACATCATGCAATACATGTAACAGATGTATCAACTGCACAATGACCATCATGCAATACACGTAACAGATGTATCAACTGCACAATTACCATCATGCAATACATGTAACAGATGTAACAACTGCACAATGACCATCATGCAATACATGTAACAGGTGTACCAACTGCACAATGACCATCATGCAATACATGTAACAGATGTATCAACTGCACAATGACCATCATGCAATACATGTAACAGATGTACCAACTACACAATGACCATCATGCAATACATGTAACAGTTGTACCAACTACACAATGACCATCATGCAATACATTTAACAGATGTACCAACTGCACAATGACCATCATGCAATACATCATGCAATACATGTAACAGATGTACCAACTGCCCAATGACCATCATCCAATACATCATGCAATACATGTAACAGATGTACCAACTGCACAATGACCATCATGCAATTCGTCATGCAATGCATGTAACAGATGTACCAACTGAACAATGACCATCATGCAATACATGTAGCAGATGTATCAACTGCATATTGACCATCATGCAATACATCCTGCAATACATGTAACAGATGTATCAACTGCACAATGACCATCATGCAATACATGTAACAGATTACCCTCTGCACAACGACAATCATGCAATACATGTAACAGATATACCAAATGCACAATGACCATCATGCAATACATCATGCAATACATGTAACAGTTGTATCAACTGCACAATGGCCGTCATGCAATACATCATGCAATGCATATAACAGATGTATCAACAACACAATGACCATCATGCAATACATCATGCAATACATGTAACAGATGTACCAACTGCACAATGACCATCATGCAATACGTCATGCAATGCATGTAACAGATGTACCAACTGAACAATGACCATCATGCAAGACATGTAACAGGTGTATCAACTGCACATTGACCATCATGTAATACATCCTGCACTACATGTAACAGATGTATCAACTGCACAATGGCCGTCATGCAATACATCATGCAATGCATATAACAGATGTATCAACAACACAATGACCATCATGCAATACATCATGCAATACATGTAACAGATTACCCTCTGCACAACGACAATCATGCAATACATGTAACAGATATACCAAATGCACAATGACCATCATGCAATACATCATGCAATACATGTAACAGTTGTATCAACTGCACAATGGCCGTCATGCAATACATCATGCAATGCATATAACAGATGTATCAACAACACAATGACCATCATGCAATACATCATGCAATACATGTAACAGATGTACCAACTGCACAATGACCATCATGCAATACGTCATGCAATGCATGTAACAGATGTACCAACTGAACAATGACCATCATGCAAGACATGTAACAGGTGTATCAACTGCACATTGACCATCATGTAATACATCCTGCACTACATGTAACAGATGTATCAACTGCACAATGACCATCATGCAATACATGTAACAGATGTACCCTCTGCACAACGACAATCATGCAATACATGTAATAGATATACCAACTGCACAATGACCATCATGCAATACATCATGCAATACATGTAACAGTTGTATCAACTGCACAATGGCCGTCATGCAATACATCATGCAATGCATGTAACAGATGTATCAACTGCACAATGACCATCATGCAATACATGTAACAGATGTAACAACTGCACAATGACCATCATGCAATACATGTAACAGATGTGCCAACTGCACAATGATCATCATGCAATACATCATGCAATACATGTAACAGATGTACCAACGGCACAATGACCTTCATGCAATACATCATGTAATACATCATGCAATACATGTAACAGTTGTATCAACTGCACAATGGCCGTCATGCAATACATCATGCAATGCATGTAACAGATGTACCAACTGCACACTGACCATCATTCAATACATGTAACAGATGTACCAACTGCACAATGACCATCATGCAATACATGTAACAGATGTACCAACTGCACACTGACCATCATTCAATACATGTAACAGATGTACCAACTGCACAATGGCCATCATGCAATACATCATGCAATACATGTAACATATGTACCAACTGCACAATGACCATCATGCAATACATATTACAGATGTACCAACTGCACAATGACCATCATGCAATACATGTAACAGATGTATCAACTGCATAATGACCATCATGCAATACATGTAACAGATGTAACAACTGCACAATGACCATCATGCAATACATGTAAAAGATGTACCAACTGCACAATGACCATCATGCAATACAAATAACAGATGAATCAACTGCACAATGACCATCATGCAATACATGTAACAGATATAACAACTGCACAATGACCATCATGCAATACATGTAACAGATGTAACAACTGCACAATGACCATCATGCAATGCATGTAACAGATGTACCAACTGAAAAATGACCATCATGCAATACACATAACAGATGTATCAACTGCACAATGACCATCATGCAATACACATAACAGATGTAACAACTGCACAATGACCATCATGCAATGCATGTAACAGATGTACCAACTGCACAATGACCATCATGCAATACATGTAACAGATGTACCAACTGCACATTGACCATCAGGCTATACATGTAACAGATGTACTAACTGCACATTGACCATCACGCAATACATGTATCAGATGTACCAAATGCACAATGACCATCATGCAATACATGTAACAGATGTAACAACTGCACAATGCCCATCATACAATACATGTAACAGATGTACCAACTGCACAATGGCCATTATGTAATATATGTAACAGATGTACCAACAGCACAATGACCATCATGCATTGCATGTAACAGATGTATCAACTGCACAATGACCATCATGCAATACATATAACAGATGTAACAAATGCACAATGACCATCATGAAATACATGTAACTGATGTACGAACTGCATAATGACCATCATGCAATACATCATGCAATACATGTAACATATGTACCAACTGCACAATTACCATCATCCAATACATCATGCAATACATGTAACAGATGTACCAACTGCACAATGACCATCATGCAATACATCATGCAATGCATGTAACAGATGTACCAACTGAACAATGACCATCATGCAATACATGTAACAGATGTATCAACTGCACATTGACCATCATGCAATACATCCTGCAATACATGTAACAGATGTATCAACTGCACAATGACCATCATGCAATACATGTAACAGATATACCAAGTGCACAATGACCATCATGCAATACATCATGCAATACATGTAACAGTTGTATCAACTGCACAATGGCCGTCATGCAATACATCATGCAATGCATGTAACAGATGTAACAACTGCACAATGACCATCATGCAATACATGTAACATATGTACCATCTGCACACTGACCATCATGCAATACATGTAACAGATGTACAACCTGCACAATGGCCATCATGCAATACATCATGCAATATATGTAACAGATACATCAACTACACACTGACCATCATGCAATATATGTAAGAGATGTACTAACTGCACAATGATCATCATGCAATACATGTAACAGATGTAGCAACTGCACAATGACCATCATGCAATACATGTAACAGATGTACCAACTGCACAAAGACCATCAGGCAATACATGTAACAGATGTACCAACTGCACAATGACCATCATGCAATACACGTAACAGATGTATCAACTGCACAATGACCATCATGCAATACATGTAACAGGTGTACCAACTGCACAGTGACCATCATGCAATGCATGTAACAGATGTATCATCTGCACATTGACCATCATGCAATACATCCTGCAATACATGTAACAGATGTACCACCTGCACAATGGCCATCATGCAATACATCATGCAATACATGTAACAAGTGTACCAACTGCACAATGACCATCATGCAATACACGTAACACATGTATCAACTGCACAATGATCATCATGCAATACATGTAAAAGAAGTATCAATTGCACAATGACCATCATGCAATACATGTAACAGATGTACCAACTGCACAATGACCATCATGCAATACATGTAACAGATGTACCAACTGCACATTGACCATCATGCAATACATGTAACAGATGTACTAACTGCACATTGATCATCACGCAATACATGTATCAGATGTACCAACTGCACAATGACCATCATGCAATACATGTAACAGATGTAACAACTGCACAATGGCCATCATACAATACATGTAACAGATGTACCATCTGCACAACGGCCATCATGTAATACATGTAACAGATGTACAAACAGCACAATGACCATCATACAATGCATGTAACAGATGTATCAACTGCACAATGACATCATGCAATACATGTAACAGATGTACCAAATGCACAATGACCATCATGCAATACATCATGCAATACATGTAACAGATTTAACAACTGCACAATGACCATCATGCAATACATGTAACATATGTACCAACTGCACAATGACCATCATGCAATACATCATGCAATGCATGTAACAGATGTACCAACTGAACAATGACCATCATGCAATACAAGTAACAGATGTATCAATTGCACATTGACCATCATGCAATACATCCTGCAATACATGTAACAGATATATCAACTGCACAATGACCATCATGCAATACATCATGAAATACATGTAACTGATGTACCAACTGCACAATGACCATCATGCAATACATGTAACAGATATACCAACTGCACAATGACCATCATGCAATACATCATGCAATACATGTAACAGTTGTATCAACTGCACAATGGCCGTCATGCACTACATCATGCAATGCATGTAACAGATGTATCAACTGCACAATGACCATCACGCAATACATGTAACATATGTACTAACTGCACACTGACCATCATGCAATACATGTAACAGATGTACCAACTGCACAATGGCCATCATGCAATACATCATGCAATGCATGTAACAGATGTACCAACTGAACAATGACCATCATGCAATACAAGTAACAGATGTATCAATTGCACATTGACCATCATGCAATACATCCTGCAATACATGTAACAGATATATCAACTGCACAATGACCATCATGCAATACATGTAACAGATGTACCGTCTGCACAACGACCATCATGCAATACATGTAACAGATATACCAACTGCACAATGACCATCATGCAATACATCATGCAATACATGTAACAGTTGTATCAGCTGCACAATGGCCGTCATGCACTACATCATGCAATGCATGTAACAGATGTATCAACTGCACAATGACCATCACGCAATACATGTAACATATGTACCAACTGCACACTGACCATCATGCAATACATGTAACAGATGTACCATCTGCACAATGGCCATCATGCAATACATCATGCAATACATGTAACAGATACATCAACTACACACTGACCCTCATGCAATACATGTAACAGATGTACCAACTGCACAATGACCATCATGCAATACAGATAACAGATGTATCAACTGCATAATGACTATCATGCAATACATGTAACAGATGTACCAACTGCACAATGACCATCATGCAATATATGTAACAGATGTACCAACAGCACAATGACCATCATGCAATACATGTAACAGATGTATCAACTGCATAATGACTATCATGCAATACATGTAACAGATGTACCAACTGAACAATGACCATCATGCAATACATGTAACAGATGTACCAACTGCACAATGACCATCATGCAATACATGTAACAGATGTACCAACTGCACAATGACCATCATGCAATACACGTAACAGATGTATCAACTGCACAATGACCATCATGCAATACATGTAATAGATGTACCAACTGCACAATGACCATCATGCAATACATGTAACAGATGTATCATCTGCACATTGACCATCATGCAATACATGTAACAGATATACCAACTGCACAATGACCATCATGCAATACATCATGCAATACATGTAACAGATGTACCAACTGCACAATGATCATCATGTAATACACGTAACAGATGTATCAACTGCACAATGACCATCATGCAATACATATAACAGATGTAACAACTGCACAATGACCATCATGCAATACAAGTAACAGATGTATCAATTGCACATTGACCATCATGCAATACATCCTGCAATACATGTAACAGATATATCAACTGCACAATGACCATCATGCAATACATCATGAAATACATGTAACTGATGTACCAACTGCACAATGACCATCATGCAATACATGTAACAGATATACCAACTGCACAATGACCATCATGCAATACATCATGCAATACATGTAACAGTTGTATCAACTGCACAATGGCCGTCATGCACTACATCATGCAATGCATGTAACAGATGTATCAACTGCACAATGACCATCACGCAATACATGTAACATATGTACTAACTGCACACTGACCATCATGCAATACATGTAACAGATGTACCAACTGCACAATGGCCATCATGCAATACATCATGCAATGCATGTAACAGATGTACCAACTGAACAATGACCATCATGCAATACAAGTAACAGATGTATCAATTGCACATTGACCATCATGCAATACATCCTGCAATACATGTAACAGATATATCAACTGCACAATGACCATCATGCAATACATGTAACAGATGTACCGTCTGCACAACGACCATCATGCAATACATGTAACAGATATACCAACTGCACAATGACCATCATGCAATACATCATGCAATACATGTAACAGTTGTATCAACTGCACAATGGCCGTCATGCACTACATCATGCAATGCATGTAACAGATGTATCAACTGCACAATGACCATCACGCAATACATGTAACATATGTACCAACTGCACACTGACCATCATGCAATACATGTAACAGATGTACCATCTGCACAATGGCCATCATGCAATACATGTAACAGATACATCAACTACACACTGACCCTCATGCAATACATGTAACAGATGTACCAACTGCACAATGACCATCATGCAATACAGATAACAGATGTATCAACTGCATAATGACTATCATGCAATACATGTAACAGATGTACCAACTGCACAATGACCATCATGCAATACATGTAACAGATGTACCAACAGCACAATGACCATCATGCAATACATGTAACAGATGTATCAACTGCATAATGACTATCATGCAATACATGTAACAGATGTACCAACTGAACAATGACCATCATGCAATACATGTAACAGATGTACCAACTGCACAATGACCATCATGCAATACATGTAACAGATGTACCAACTGCACAATGACCATCATGCAATACACGTAACAGATGTATCAACTGCACAATGACCATCATGCAATACATGTAATAGATGTACCAACTGCACAATGACCATCATGCAATACATGTAACAGATGTATCATCTGCACATTGACCATCATGCAATACATGTAACAGATATACCAACTGCACAATGACCATCATGCAATACATCATGCAATACATGTAACAGATGTACCAACTGCACAATGACCATCATGTAATACACGTAACAGATGTATCAACTGCACAATGACCATCATGCAATACATATAACAGATGTAACAACTGCACAATGACCATCATGCAATACAAGTAACAGATGTATCAATTGCACATTGACCATCATGCAATACATCCTGCAATACATGTAACAGATATATCAACTGCACAATGACCATCATGCAATACATCATGAAATACATGTAACTGATGTACCAACTGCACAATGACCATCATGCAATACATGTAACAGATATACCAACTGCACAATGACCATCATGCAATACATCATGCAATACATGTAACAGTTGTATCAACTGCACAATGGCCGTCATGCACTACATCATGCAATGCATGTAACAGATGTATCAACTGCACAATGACCATCACGCAATACATGTAACATATGTACTAACTGCACACTGACCATCATGCAATACATGTAACAGATGTACCAACTGCACAATGGCCATCATGCAATACATCATGCAATGCATGTAACAGATGTACCAACTGAACAATGACCATCATGCAATACAAGTAACAGATGTATCAATTGCACATTGACCATCATGCAATACATCCTGCAATACATGTAACAGATATATCAACTGCACAATGACCATCATGCAATACATGTAACAGATGTACCGTCTGCACAACGACCATCATGCAATACATGTAACAGATATACCAACTGCACAATGACCATCATGCAATACATCATGCAATACATGTAACAGTTGTATCAGCTGCACAATGGCCGTCATGCACTACATCATGCAATGCATGTAACAGATGTATCAACTGCACAATGACCATCACGCAATACATGTAACATATGTACCAACTGCACACTGACCATCATGCAATACATGTAACAGATGTACCATCTGCACAATGGCCATCATGCAATACATCATGCAATACATGTAACAGATACATCAACTACACACTGACCCTCATGCAATACATGTAACAGATGTACCAACTGCACAATGACCATCATGCAATACAGATAACAGATGTATCAACTGCATAATGACTATCATGCAATACATGTAACAGATGTACCAACTGCACAATGACCATCATGCAATACATGTAACAGATGTACCAACAGCACAATGACCATCATGCAATACATGTAACAGATGTATCAACTGCATAATGACTATCATGCAATACATGTAACAGATGTACCAACTGAACAATGACCATCATGCAATACATGTAACAGATGTACCAACTGCACAATGACCATCATGCAATACATGTAACAGATGTACCAACTGCACAATGACCATCATGCAATACACGTAACAGATGTATCAACTGCACAATGACCATCATGCAATACATGTAATAGATGTACCAACTGCACAATGACCATCATGCAATACATGTAACAGATGTATCATCTGCACATTGACCATCATGCAATACATGTAACAGATATACCAACTGCACAATGACCATCATGCAATACATCATGCAATACATGTAACAGATGTACCAACTGCACAATGACCATCATGTAATACACGTAACAGATGTATCAACTGCACAATGACCATCATGCAATACATATAACAGATGTAACAACTGCACAATGACCATCATGCAATACATGTAACAGGTGTACCAACTGCACAGTGACCATCATGCAATACATGTATCAGATGTATCAACTGTACAATGACCATCATGCAATACATGTAACAGATATACCAACTGCACAATGACCATCATGCAATACATCATGCAATACATGTAACAGTTGTATCAACTGCATAATGGCCATCATGCAATACATCATGCAATACATGTAACATATGTATCAACTGCACAATAACCATCAAGCAATACATGTAACATATGTACCAACAGCACAATGACCATCAAGCAATACATGTAACAGATGTACCAACTGCACAATGACCATCATGCAATACATGTAACAGATGTACCAACTGCACAATGACCATCATGCAATACACGTAACACATTTATCAACTGCACAATGATGATCTTGCAATACATGTAACAGATGTACCAACTGCACAACGACCATCATGCAATACATGTAACAGGTGTACCAACTGCACAATGACCATCATGCAATACATGTAACAGATGTATCAACTGCATAATGACCATCATGCAATACATGTAACAGGTGTACAAACTGCACAATGACCATCATGCAATACCTGTAACTGATGTACCAACTGCACAATGACCATCATGCAATACATGTAACAGATGTACCAACTGCACAATGACCATCATGCAATACACGTAACAGATGTATTCAACTGCACAATGACCATCATGCAATATATGTTACAGATGTATCAACTGCACAATGGCCATCATGCAATACATGTAACAGATGTAATAACTGCACAATGACCATCATGCAATACATGTAACAGATGTACCAACTGCACAACGACCATCATGCAATACATGTAACAGATGTAACAACTGCACAATGACCATCATGCAATACATGTAACAGATGTACCTACTGCACAATGACCATCATGCAATACATGTAACATATGTACCAACTGCACATTGACCATCATGCAATACATGTAACAGATGTACTAATTGCACTTTGACCATCACGCAATACATGTATCAGATGTACCAACAGCACAATGACCATCATGCAATACATGTAACATATGTATCAACTGCATAATGACCATCATGCAGTACATGTAACAGATGTACCAACTGCACAATGACCATCATGCAATGCATGTAACAGATGTATCAACTGCACAATGACATCATGCAATACATGTAACAGATGTACCAAATGCACAATGACCATCATGCAATACATCATGCAATACATGTAACAGATTTACCAACTGCACAATGACCATCATGCAATACATGTAACATATGTACCAACTGCACAATGATCATCATGCAATACATCATGCAATGCATGTAACAGATGTACCAACTGAACAATGACCATCATGCAATACAAGTAACAGATGTATCAATTGCACATTGACCATCATGCAATACATCCTGCAATACATGTAACAGATATATCAACTGCACAATGACCATCATGCAATACATCATGAAATACATGTAACTGATGTACCAACTGCACAATGACCATCATGCAATACATGTAACAGATATACTAACTGCACAATGACCATCATGCAATACATCATGCAATACATGTAACAGTTGTATCAAATGCACAATGGCCGTCATGCACTACATCATGCAATGCATGTAACAGATGTATCAACTGCACAATGACCATCACGCAATACATGTAACATATGTACCAACTGCACACTGACCATCATGCAATACATGTAACAGATGTACCAACTGCACAATGGCCATCATGCAATACATCATGCAATGCATGTAACAGATGTACCAACTGAACAATGACCATCATGCAATACAAGTAACAGATGTATCAATTGCACATTGACCATCATGCAATACATCCTGCAATACATGTAACAGATATATCAACTGCACAATGAGCATCATGCAATACATGTAACAGATGTACCGTCTGCACAACGACCATCATGCAATACATGTAACAGATATACCAACTGCACAATGACCATCATGCAATATATCATGCAATACATGTAACAGTTGTATCAACTGCACAATGGCCGTCATGCACTACATCATGCAATGCATGTAACAGATGTATCAACTGCACAATGACCATCACGCAATACATGTAACATATGTACCAACTGCACACTGACCATCATGCAATACATGTAACAGATGTACCATCTGCACAATGGCCATCATGCAATACATCATGCAATACATGTAACAGATACATCAACTACACACTGACCCTCATGCAATACATGTAACAGATGTACCAACTGCACAATGACCATCATGCAATACAGATAACAGATGTATCAACTGCATAATGACTATCATGCAATACATGTAACAGATGTACCAACTGCACAATGACCATCATGCAATACATGTAACAGATGTACCAACTGCACAATGACCATCATGCAATACATGTAACAGATGTATCAACTGCATAATGACTATCATGCAATACATGTAACAGATGTACCAACTGAACAATGACCATCATGCAATACATGTAACAGATGTACCAACTGCACAATGACCATCATGCAATACATGTAACAGATGTACCAACTGCACAATGTCCATCATGCAATACACGTAACAGATGTATCAACTGCACAATAACCATCATGCAATACACTTAATAGATGTACCAACTGCACAATGACCATCATGCAATACATGTAACAGATGTAACAACTGCACAATGACCATCATGCAATACATGTAACAGGTGTACCAACTGCACAGTGACCATCATGCAATACATGTAACAGATGTATCATCTGCACATTGACCATCATGCAATACATGTAACAGATATACCAACGGCACAATGACCATCATGCAATACATCATGCAATACATGTAACAGATGTACCAATTGCACAATGACCATCATGTAATACACGTAACAGATGTATCAACTGCACAATGACCATCATGCAATACATATAACAGATGTAACAACTGCACAATGACCATCATGCAATACATGTAACAGGTGTACCAACTGCACAGTGACCATCATGCAATACATGTATCAGATGTATCAACTGTACAATGACCATCATGCAATACATGTAACAGATATACCAACTGCACAATGACCATCATGCAATACATCATGCAATACATGTAACAGTTGTATCAACTGCATAATGGCCATCATGCAATACATCATGCAATACATGTAACACATTTATCAACTGCACAATGATGATCATGCAATACATGTAACAGATGTACCAACTGCACAACGACCATCATGCAATACATGTAACAGGTGTACCAACTGCACAATGACCATCATGCAATACATGTAACAGATGTATCAACTGCATAATGACCATCATGCAATACGTGTAACAGGTGTACAAACTGCACAATGACCATCATGCAATACCTGTAACTGATGTACCAACTGCACAATGACCATCATGCAATACATGTAACAGATGTACCAACTGCACAATGACCATCATGCAATACACGTAACAGATGTATTCAACTGCACAATGACCATCATGCAATACATGTTACAGATGTATCAACTGCACAATGGCCATCATGCAATACATGTAACAGATGTAATAACTGCACAATGACCATCATGCAATATATGTAACAGGTGTACCAACTGCACGATGACCATCATGCAATACATGTAACAGATGTACCAACTGCACAACGACCATCATGCAATACATGTAACAGATGTAACAACTGCACAATGACCATCATGCAATACATGTAACAGATGTACCTACTGCACAATGACCATCATGCAATACATGTAACATATGTACCAACTGCACATTGACCATCATGCAATACATGTAACAGATGTACTAATTGCACTTTGACCATCACGCAATACATGTATCAGATGTACCAACAGCACAATGACCATCATGCAATACATGTAACATATGTATCAACTGCATAATGACCATCATGCAGTACATGTAACAGATGTACCAACTGCACAATGACCATCATGCAATGCATGTAACAGATGTATCAACTGCACAATGACCATCATGCAATACATGTAACAGATGTACCAACTGCACATTGACCATCATGGAATACATGTAACAGATGTACCACCTGCACAATGGCCATCATGAAATACATCATGCAATACATGTAACAGATACATCAACTACACACTGACCATCATGCGATACATGTAACAGATGTACCAACTGCACAATGACCATCATACAATACATGTAACAGATGTATTAACTGCATAATGACCATCATGCAATACATGTAACAGATGTACGAACTGCACAATGACCATCATGCAATCCATGTAACAGATGTACCAACTACACAATGACCATCATGCAATACATCTAACAGATGTACCAACTGCACAATGACCATCATGCAATACACGTAACAGATGTATCAACTGCACAATGACCATCATGCAATACATGTAACAGGTGTACCAACTGCACAATGACCATCATGGAATACATGTAACAGATGTATCATCTGCACATTGACCATCATGCAATACATCCTGCAATACATGTAACAGATGTATCAACTGTACAATGACCATCATGCAATACATGTAACAGATATACCAACTGCACAATGACCATCATGCAATACATCATGAAATACATGTAACTGATGTACCAACTGCACAATGACCATCATGCAATACACGTAACACATGTATCAACTGCACAATGACCATCATGCAATACATGTAACAGATGTATCAATTGCACAATGACCATCATGCAATACATGAAACAGATGTACCAACTGCACAATGACCATCATGCAATACATGTAACATATGTACCAACTGCATATTGACCATCATGCAATACATGTAACAGATGTACTAACTGCACATTGATCATCACGAAATACATGTATCAGCTGTACCAACTGCACAATGACCATCATGCAATACATGTAACAGATGTTACAACTGCACAATAGCCATCATACAATACATGTAACAGATGTACCAACTGCACAATGGCCATCATGTAATACATGTAACAGATGTATCAACAGCACAATGACCATCATGCAATGCATGTAACAGATGTATCAACTGCACAATGACATCATGCAATACATGTAACAGATGTACCAACTGCACAATGACCATCATGCAATACATCATGCAATACATGTAACAGATGTACCAACTGCACAATGACCATCATGCAATACATCATGCTTTACATGTAACAGATGTATCAACTGCACAATGACATCATGCAATACATCATGCAATACATGTAACAGATGTATCAACTGCACAATGACATCATGCAATACATCATGCAATACATGTAACAGATGTACCAACTGAACAATGACCATCATCTAATACATCATGCAATGCATGTAACAGATGTACCAACTGAACAATGACCATCATGCAATACATGTAACAGATGTATCAACTGCACATTAACCATCATGCAATACATCATGCAATGCATGTAACAGATGTATCAACTGCACAATGACCATCACGCAATACATGTAACATATGTACCAACTGCACACTGACCATCATGCAATACATGTAACAGATGAACCAACTGCACAATGGCCATCATGCAATACATCATGCAATACATGTAACAGATACATCAACTACACACTGACCCTCATGCAATACATGTAACAGATGTACCAACTGCACAATGACCATCATGCAATACATGTAACAGATGTATCAACTGCATAATGACTATCATGCAATACATGTAACAGATGTACCAACTGCACAATGACCATCATGCAATACATGTAACAGATGTACCAACTGCACAATGACCATCATGCAATACATGTAAAAGATGTACCAACTGCACAATGACCATCATGCAATACACGTAACAGATGTATCAACTGCACAATGACCATCATGCAATACATGTAACAGATGTAACTTCTGCACAATGACCATCATGCAATACACGTAACAGATGTATCAACTGCACAATGACCATCATGCAATACATGTAACAGATATACCAACTGCTCAATGGCCATCATGCAATACATCATGCAATACATGTAACAGATGTATCAACTGCACAATGTCCATCATGCAATACATCATGCAATACATGTAACAGTTGTATCAACTGCACAATGGCCGTCATGCAATACATCATGCAATACATGTAACAGGTGTATCAACTGCACAATGACCATCATGCAATACATGTAACAGATATATCATCTGCACATTGAACATCATGCAATACATGTAACAGATATACCAACTGCACAATGACCATCATGCAATACATCATGCAATACATGTAACAGTTGTACCAACTGCACAATGGCCATCATGCAATACATGTAACAGATGTAACAAATGCACAATGACCATCATGCAATACATGTAACAGATGTATCAACTGCACAATGACCATCATGCAATACAGGTAACAGATGTACCAACTGCACAATGACCATCATGCAATACATGTAACAGATGTACCAACTGCACAATGACCATCATGCAATACATGTAACAGATGTACCAACTGCACAATGACCATCATGCAATAACGTAACAGATGTATCAACTGCACAATGACCATCAAAATACATGTAACAGATGTAACAACTGCACAATGACCATCATGCAATACATGTAACAGGTGTACCAACTGCACAATGACCATCATGCAATACATCATGCAATACATGTAACAGATGTACCAACTGCACAATGACCATCATGCAATACATCATGCAATACATGTAACAGATGTACCAACTGCACAATGACCATCATGCAATACACGTAACAGATGTATCAACTGCACAATGACCATCATGCAATACATGTAACAGATGTAACAACTGCACAATGACCATCATGCAATACATGTAACAGGTGTACCAACTGCACAGTGACCATCATGCAATACATGTATCAGATGTATCATCTGTACAATGACCTTCATGCAATACATGTAACAGATGTACCAACTGCACAATGACCATCATGCAATACATCATGCAATACATGTAACAGTTGTATCAACTGCACAATGGCCATCATGCAATACATCATGCAATACATGTAACATATGTATCAACTGCACAATGACCATCATGCAATACATGTAACAGATGTACCAACTGCACAATGACCATCATGCAATACATGTAACAGATGTACCAACTGCACAATGACCATCATGCAATAATCATGCAATACATGTAACAGATGTATCAACTGCACAATGACCATCATGCAATACATGTAACAGATGTACCAACTGCACAATGACCATCATGCAATACATGTAACAGATGTACCAACTGCACAATGACCATCATGCAATACATGTAACAGATGTATCAACTGCACAATGACCATCATGCAATACATGTAACAGATGTACCAACTGCACAATGACCATCATGCAATACATGTAACAGATGTATCAACTGCACAATGACCATCATGCAATACATGTAACAGATGTACCAACTGCACAATGACCATCATGCAATACATGTAACAGATGTACCAACTGCACAATGACCATCATGCAATACATGTAACAGATGTACCAACTGCACAATGACCATCATGCAATACATGTAACAGATGTACCAACTGCACAATGACCATCATGCAATACATGTAACAGATGTACCAACTGCACAATGACCATCATGCAATACATGTAACAGATGTACCAACTGCACAATGACCATCATGCAATACATGTAACAGATGTATCAACTGCACAATGACCATCATGCAATACATGTAACAGATGTACCAACTGCACAATGACCATCATGCAATACATGTAACAGATGTACCAACTGCACAATGACCATCATGCAATACATGTAACAGATGTACCAACTGCACAATGACCATCATGCATACGTAACAGATGTATCAACTGCACAATGACCATCATGCAATACATGTAACAGATGTACCAACTGCACAATGACCATCATGCAATACATGTAACAGATGTACCAACTGCACAATGACCATCATGCAATACATGTAACAGATGTATCAACTGCACAATGACCATCATGCAATACATGTAACAGATGTACCAACTGCACAATGACCATCATGCAATACATGTAACAGATGTACCAACTGCACAATGACCATCATGCAATACATGTAACAGATGTACCAACTGCACAATGACCATCATGCAATACATGTAACAGATGTACCAACTGCACAATGACCATCATGCAATACATGTAACAGATGTATCAACTGCACAATGACCATCATGCAATACATGTAACAGATGTACCAACTGCACAATGACCATCATGCAATACATGTAACAGATGTACCAACTGCACAATGACCATCATGCAATACATGTAACAGATGTACCATGCACAATGACCATCATGCAATACATGTAACAGATGTACCAACTGCACAATGACCATCATGCAATACATGTAACAGATGTATCAACTGCACAATGACCATCATGCAATACATGTAACAGATGTATCAACTGCACAATTGCAATCATGCAATACATGTAACAGATGTAACAACTGCACAATGACCATCATGCAATACATGTAACAGGTGTACCAACTGCACAATGACCATCATGCAATACATGTAACAGATGTACCAACTGCACAATGACCATCATGCAATACACGTAACAGATGTATCAACTGCACAATGACCATCATGCAATACATGTAACAGATGTACCAACTGCACAATGACCATCATGCAATACATGTAATAGATGTACCAACTGCACAATGACCATCATGTAATACATGTAATAGATGTATCAACTGCACAATGACCATCATGCAATACAGGTAACAGATGTACCAACTGCACAATGACCATCATCCAATACATGTAATAGATGTACAACTGCACAATGACCATAATGCAATACATGTAATAGATGTACCAACTGCACAATGACCATCATGCAATACATCCTGCAATACATGTAACAGATGTATCAACTGCACAATGACCATCATGCAATACAAGTAACAGATGTACCAACTGCACAATGACCATCATGCAATACATGTAACAGATGTACCAACTGCACAATGACCATCATGCAATACATGTAACAGATGTACGAACTGCACAATGACCATCATGCAATACACGTAACACATGTATCAACTGCACAATGACCATCATGCAATACATGTAACAGATGTACCAACTGCACAATGACCATCATGCAATACATGTAACAGGTGTACCAACTGCACAATGACCATCATGCAATACATGTAACAGATGTACCAACTGCACAATGACCATCATGCAATGCATGTAACAGATGTACCAACTGCACAATGACCATCATGCAATACACGTAACAGATGTATTCAACTACACAATGACCATCATGCAATACATGTAACAGATGTATCAACTGCACAATGGCCATCATGCAATACATGTAACAGATGTAATAACTGCACAATGACCATCATGCAATACATGTAACAGATGTACCAACTGCACAATGACCATGCAATACACGTAACACATGTATCAACTGCACAATGACCATCATGCAATACATGTAACAGATGTAACAACTGCACAATGACCATCATGCAATACATGTAACAGATGTACCTACTGCACAATGACCATCATGCAATACATGTAACAGATGTACCAACTGCACATTGACCATCATGCAATACATGTAACAGATGTACTAACTGCACATTGACCATCACGCAATACATGTATCAGATGTACCAACTGCACAATGACCATCATGCAATACATGTAACAGATGTATCAACTGCATAATGACCATCATGCAATACATGTAACAGATGTACCAACTGCACAATGACCATCATGCAATACATGTAACAGATGTACCAACTGCACAATGACCATCATGCAATACATGTAACAAATGTACCAACTGCACAATGACCATCATGCAATACACGTAACAGATGTATCAACTGCACAATGACCATCATGCAATACATGTAACAGATGTAATAACTGCACAATGACCATCATGCAATACATGTAACAGGTGTACCAACTGCACAATGACCATCATGCAATACATCCTGCAATACATGTAACAGATGTATCAACTGCACAATGACCATCATGCAATACATGTAACAGATGTACCAACTGCACAATGACCATCATGCAATACATGTAATAGATGTACCAACTGCACAATGACCATCATGCAATACATGTAACAGATGTACCAACTGCACAATGACCATCATGCAATACATGTAACAGATGTACCAACTGCACAATGACCATCATGCAATACACGTAACACATGTATCAACTGCACAATGACCATCATGCAATACATGTAACAGATGTACCAACTGCACAATGACCATCATGCAATACATGTAACAGGTGTACCAACTGCACAATGACCATCATGCAATACATGTAACAGATGTACCAACTGCACAATGACCATCATGCAATACATGTAACAGATGTACCAACTGCACAATGACCATCATGCAATACACGTAACAGATGTATCAACTGCACAATGACCATCATGCAATACATGTAACAGATGTATCAACTGCACAATTGTAATCATGCAATACATGTAACAGATGTAATAACTGCACAATGACCATCATGCAATACATGTAACAGGTGTACCAACTGCACAATGACCATCATGCAATACATGTAACAGATGTACCAACTGCACAATGACCATCATGCAATACACGTAACAGATGTATCAACTGCACAATGACCATCATGCAATACATGTAACAGATGTAACAACTGCACAATGACCATCATGCAATACATGTAACAGATGTACCAACTGCACAATGACCATCATGCAATACATGTAACAGATGTACCAACTGCACATTGACCATCATGCAATACATGTAACAGATGTACTAACTGCACATTGACCATCACGCAATACATGTATCAGATGTACCAACTGCACAATGGCCATCATGCAATACATGTAACAGATGTAATAACTGCACAATGACCATCATGCAATACATGTAACAGGTGTACCAACTGCACGATGACCATCATGCAATACATGTAACAGATGTACCAACTGCACAATGACCATCATGCAATACACGTAACACATGTATCAACTGCACAATGACCATCATGCAATACATGTAACAGATGTAACAACTGCACAATGACCATCATGCAATACATGTAACAGATGTACCAACTGCACAATGACCATCATGCAATACATGTAACAGATGTACCAACTGCACATTGACCATCATGCAATACATGTAACAGATGTACCAACTGCACAATGACCATCATGCAATACATGTAACAGATGTACCAACTGCACAATGACCATCATGCAATACATGTAACAGATGTATCAACTGCACAATGACCATCATGCAATACATGTAACAGATGTACCAACTGCACAATGACCATCATGCAATACATGTAACAGATGTACCAACTGCACAATGACCATCATGCAATACATGTAACAGATGTAACAACTGCACAATGACCATCATGCAATACATGTAACAGATGTACCAACTGCACAATGACCATCATGCAATACATGTAACAGATGTATCAACTGCACAATGACCATCATGCAATACATGTAACAGATGTATCAACTGCACAATGACCATCATGCAATACATCTGCAATACATGTAACAGATGTATCAACTGCACAATGACCATCATGCAATACATGTAACAGATGTACCAACTGCACAATGACCATCATGCAATACATGCAATACATGTAACAGATGTATCAACTGCACAATGACCATCATGCAATACATGTAACAGATGTACCAACTGCACAATGACCATCATGCAATACAGTAAATGTACCAACTGCACAAGACCATCTGTAACATGTAACAGATGTATCAACTGCACAATGACCATCATGCAATACATGTAACAGATGTACCAACTGCCAATGACCATCATGCAATACATGTAACAGATGTACAACTGCACAATGACCATCATGCAATACATGTAACAGATGTACCAACTGCACAATGACCATCATGCAATACATCTGCAATACATGTAACAGATGTATCAACTGCACAATGACCATCATGCAATACATGTAACAGATGTACCAACTGCACAATGACCATCATGCAATACATGTAACAGATGTACCAACTGCACAATGACCATCATGCAATACATGTAACAGATGTACCAACTGCACAATGACCATCATGCAATACATGTAACAGATGTATCAACTGCACAATGACCATCATGCAATACATGTAACAGATGTACCAACTGCACAATGACCATCATGCAATACATGTAACAGATGTACCAACTGCACAATGACCATCATGCAATACATGTAACAGATGTACCAACTGCACAATGACCATCATGCAATACATGTAACAGATGTACCAACTGCACAATGACCATCATGCAATACATGTAACAGATGTATCAACTGCACAATGACCATCATGCAATACATGTAACAGATGTATCAACTGCACAATGACCATCATGCAATACATGTAACAGATGTAATAACTGCACAATGACCATCATGCAATACATGTAACAGATGTACCAACTGCACAATGACCATGCAATACATGTAACAGATGTATCAACTGCACAATGACCATCATGCAATACATGTAACAGATGTAACAACTGCACAATGACCATCATGCAATACATGTAACAGATGTACCAACTGCACAATGACCATCATGCAATACATGTAACAGATGTACCAACTGCACATTGACCATCATGCAATACATGTAACAGATGTACTAACTGCACATTGACCATCATGCAATACATGTATCAGATGTACCAACTGCACAATGACCATCATGCAATACATGTAACAGATGTATCAACTGCATAATGACCATCATGCAATACATGTAACAGATGTACCAACTGCACAATGACCATCATGCAATACATGTAACAGATGTACCAACTGCACAATGACCATCATGCAATACATGTAACAGATGTACCAACTGCACAATGACCATCATGCAATACACGTAACAGATGTATCAACTGCACAATGACCATCATGCAATACATGTAACAGATGTACCAACTGCACAATGACCATCATGCAATACATGTAACAGATGTACCAACTGCACAATGACCATCATGCAATACATGTAACAGATGTACCAACTGCACAATGACCATCATGCAATACATGTAACAGATGTACCAACTGCACAATGACCATCATGCAATACACGTAACAGATGTATCAACTGCACAATGACCATCATGCAATACATGTAACAGATGTACCAACTGCACAATGACCATCATGCAATACATGTAACAGATGTACCAACTGCACAATGACCATCATGCAATACACGTAACAGATGTATCAACTGCACAATGACCATCATGCAATACATGTAACAGATGTAATAACTGCACAATGACCATCATGCAATACATGTAACAGATGTACCAACTGCACAATGACCATCATGCAATACATGTAACAGATGTACCAACTGCACAATGACCATCATGCAATACATGTAACAGATGTACCAACTGCACAATGACCATCATGCAATACATGTAACAGATGTACCAACTGCACAATGACCATCATGCAATACATGTAACAGATGTACCAACTGCACAATGACCATCATGCAATACATGTAACAGATGTATCAACTGCACAATGACCATCATGCAATACATGTAACAGATGTATCAACTGCACAATGACCATCATGCAATACATCCTGCAATACATGTAACAGATGTATCAACTGCACAATGACCATCATGCAATACATGTAACAGATGTACCAACTGCACAATGACCATCATGCAATACTCCTGCAATACAGTAACAGATGTATCAACTGCACAATGACCATCATGCAATACATGTAACAGATGTACCAACTGCACAATGACCATCATGCAATACATGTAACAGATGTACCAACTGCACAATGACCATCATGCAATACATGTAACAGATGTATCAACTGCACAATGACCATCATGCAATACATGTAACAGATGTACCAACTGCACAATGACCATCATGCAATACATGTAACAGATGTACCAACTGCACAATGACCATCATGCAATACATGTAACAGATGTACCAACTGCACAATGACCATCATGCAATACATGTAACAGATGTACCAACTGCACAATGACCATCATGCAATACATGTAACAGATGTACCAACTGCACAATGACCATCATGCAATACACGTAACAGATGTATCAACTGCACAATGACCATCATGCAATACATGTAACAGATGTATCAACTGCACAATGACCATCATGCAATACATGTAACAGATGTACCAACTGCACAATGACCATCATGCAATACATGTAACAGATGTACCAACTGCACATTGACCATCATGCAATACATGTAACAGATGTACTAACTGCACAATGACCATCACGCAATACATGTAACAGATGTACCAACTGCACAATGACCATCATGCAATACATGTAACAGATGTATCAACTGCATAATGACCATCATGCAATACATGTAACAGATGTACCAACTGCACAATGACCATCATGCAATACATGTAACAGATGTATCAACTGCACAATGACCATCATGCAATACATGTAACAGATGTAATAACTGCACAATGACCATCATGCAATACATGTAACAGGTGTACCAACTGCACAATGACCATCATGCAATACATCCTGCAATACATGTAACAGATGTATCAACTGCACAATGACCATCATGCAATACATGTAACAGATGTACCAACTGCACAATGACCATCATGCAATACATGTAACAGATGTACCAACTGCACAATGACCATCATGCAATACATGTAACAGATGTACCAACTGCACAATGACCATCATGCAATACATGTAACAGATGTACCAACTGCACAATGACCATCATGCAATACATGTAACAGATGTATCAACTGCACAATGACCATCATGCAATACATGTAACAGATGTACCAACTGCACAATGACCATCATGCAATACATGTAAAAGTACCAACTGCACAATGACCATCATGCAATACATGTAACAGATGTATCAACTGCACAATGACCATCATGCAATACATGTAACAGATGTATCACTGCACAATGACCATCATGCAATACATGTAACAGATGTACCAACTGCACAATGACCATCATGCAATACATGTAACAGATGTACCAACTGCACAATGACCATCATGCAATACAGTAACAGATGTACCAACTGCACAATGACCATCATGCAATACATGTAACAGATGTACCAACTGCACAATGACCATCACACATCATGCAATACATGTAACAGATGTACCAACTGCACAATGACCATCATGCAATACATGTAACAGATGTATCAACTGCACAATGACCATCATGCAATACATGTAACAGATGTACCAACTGCACAATGACCATCATGCAATAATCATGCAATACATGTAACAGATGTATCAACTGCACAATGACCATCATGCAATACATGTAACAGATGTACCAACTGCACAATGACCATCATGCAATACATGTAACAGATGTACCAACTGCACAATGACCATCATGCAATACATGTAACAGATGTACCAACTGCACAATGACCATCATGCAATACATGTAACAGATGTACCAACTGCACAATGACCATCATGCAATACATGTAACAGATGTACCAACTGCACAATGACCATCATGCAATACATGTAACAGATGTATCAACTGCACAATGACCACACAAACAAAACACATCATGCAATACATGTAACAGATGTACCAACTGCACAATGACCATCATGCAATACATGTAACAGATGTACCAACTGCACAATGACCATCATGCAATACATGTAACAGATGTACCAACTGCACAATGACCATCATGCAATACAGATACATGTAACAGATGTACCAACTGCACAATGACCATCATGCAATACATGTAACAGATGTATCAACTGCACAATGACCATCATGCAATACATGTAACAGATGTAACAACTGCACAATGACCATCATGCAATACATGTAACAGATGTACCAA
>CM026391.1:42497752-42518014 GCA_014843695.1 Archivesica marissinica
GTATATACAATAACTAATAACACTCTGTATATACTCTGTATATACAATAACTTATAACACTCTGTATATACTCTGTATATACAATAACTCATAACACTCTGTATATACTCTGTATATACAATAACTTATAACACTCTGTATATACTCTGTATATACAATAACTTATAACACTACTGTATATACAATAACTATAAACTCTGTATATACTCTGTATATACAATAACTTATAACACTCTGTATATACAATAACTTATAACACTCTGTATATACTCTGTATATACAATAACTTATAACACTCTGTATATACTCTGTATATACAATAACTTATAACACTCTGTATATACAATAACTTATAACATCTGTAATACTGTATATACAATAACTCATAACACTCTGTATATACTCTGTATATACAATAACTTATAACACTCTGTATATACAATAACTTATAACACTCTGTATATACAATAACTTATAACACTCTGTATATACAATAACTAATAACACTCTGTATATACTCTGTATATACAATAACTTATAACACTCTGTATATACTCTGTATATACAATAACTTATAACACTCTGTATATACTCTGTATATACAATAACTTATAACACTCTGTATATACTCTGTATATACAATAACTTATAACACTCTGTATATACTCTGTATATACAATAACTTATAACACTCTGTATATACAATAACTTATAACACTCTGTATATACTCTGTATATACAATAACTTATAACACTCTGTATATACAATAACTTATAACACTCTGTATATACAATAACTTATAACACTCTGTATATACTCTGTATATACAATAACTATAACACTCTGTATATACTCTGTATATACAATAACTTATAACACTCTGTATATACTCTGTATATACAATAACTCATAACACTCTGTATATACTCTGTATATACAATAACTAATAACACTCTGTATATACTCTGTATATACAATAACTTATAACACTCTGTATATACAATAACTTATAACTCTGTATATACAATAACTTATAACACTCTGTATATACAATAACTCATAACACTCTGTATATACTCTGTATATACAATAACTTATAACACTCTGTATATACAATAACTTATAACACTCTGTATATACTCTGTATATACAATAACTCATAACACTCTGTATATACTCTGTATATACAATAACTCATAACACTCTGTATATACTCTGTATATACAATAACTTATAACACTCTGTATATACAATAACTTATAACACTCTGTATATACTCTGTATATACAATAACTTATAACACTCTGTATATACTCTGTATATACAATAACTCATAACACTCTGTATATACTCTGTATATACAATAACTTATAACACTCTGTATATACAATAACTTATAACACTCTGTATATACAATAAATCATAACACTCTGTATATACTCTGTATATACAATAACTTATAACACTCTGTATATACTCTGTATAACAATAACTAATAACACTCTGTATATACTCTGTATATACAATAACGCATAACACTCTGTATATACTCTGTATATACAATAACTCATAACACTCTGTATATACTCTGTATATACAATAACTTATAACACTCTGTATATACAATAACGCATAACACTCTGTATATACAATAACGCATAACACTCTGTATATACTCTGTATATACAATAACTAATAACACTCTGTATATACTCTGTATATACAATAACTTATAACACTCTGTATATACTCTGTATATACAATAACTCATAACACTCTGTATATACTCTGTATATACAATAACTCATAACACTCTGTATATACTCTGTATATACAATAACTCATAACACTCTGTATATACTCTGTATATACAATAACTTATAACACTCTGTATATACTCTGTATATACAATAACTTATAACACTCTGTATATACTCTGTATATACAATAACTCATAACACTCTGTATATACTCTGTATATACAATAACTAATAACACTCTGTATATACAATAACTCATAACACTCTGTATATACTCTGTATATACAATAACTTATAACACTATGTATATACAATAACGCATAACACTCTGTATATACAATAACTTATAACACTCTGTATATACTCTGTATATACAATAACTCATAACACTTTGTATATACTCTGTATATACAATAACTCATAACACTCTGTATATACTCTGTATATACAATAACTCATAACACTCTGTATATACTCTGTATATACAATAACTAATAACACTCTGTATATACTCTGTATATACAATAACTTTATAACACTCTGTATATACTCTGTATATACAATAACTCATAACACTCTGTATATACAATAACTTATAACACTCTGTATATACAATAACTTATAACACTATGTATATACAATAACTCATAACACTCTGTATATACAATAACTTATAACACTCTGTATATACAATAACTTATAACACTCTGTATATACTCTGTATATACAATAACTTATAACTCTGTATATACTCTGTATATACAATAACTTATAACACTCTGTATATACTCTGTATATACAATAACTAATAACACTCTGTATATACAATAACTTATAACACTCTGTATATACTCTGTATATACAATAACTCATAACACTCTGTATATACTCTGTATATACAATAACTCATAACACTCTGTATATACTCTGTATATACAATAACTTATAACACTCTGTATATACTCTGTATATACAATAACTTATAACACTCTGTATATACTCTGTATATACAATAACTCATAACACTCTGTATATACTCTGTATATACAATAACTTATAACACTCTGTATATACAATAACTTATAACACTCTGTATATACTCTGTATATACAATAACTTATAACACTCTGTATATACTCTGTATATACAATAACTTATAACACTCTGTATATACTCTGTATATACAATAACTTATAACACTCTGTATATACTCTGTATATACAATAACTTATAACACTCTGTATATACTCTGTATATACAATAACTTATAACACTCTGTATATACAATAACTCATAACACTCTGTATATACTCTGTATATACAATAACTTATAACACTCTGTATATACAATAACTCATAACACTCTGTATATACAATAACTTATAACACTCTGTATATACTCTGTATATACAATAACTCATAACACTCTGTATATACTCTGTATATACAATAACTCATAACACTCTGTATATACTCTGTATATACAATAACTCATAACACTCTGTATATACTCTGTATATACAATAACTAATAACACTCTGTATATACTCTGTATATACAATAACTTATAACACTCTGTATATACAATAACTTATAACACTCTGTATATACAATAACTTATAACACTGTATATACAATAACTAATAACACTCTGTATATACTCTGTATATACAATAACTTATAACACTCTGTATATACAATAACTTATAACACTCTGTATATACAATAACTTATAACACTCTGTATATACAATAACTTATAACACTCTGTATATACTCTGTATATACAATAACTTATAACACTCTGTATATACAATAACTTATAACACTCTGTATATACAATAACTTATAACACTCTGTATATACAATAACTTATAACACTCTGTATATACAATAACTTATAACACTCTGTATATACAATAACTTATAACACTCTGTATATACAATAACTTATAACACTCTGTATATACAATAACTTATAACACTCTGTATATACTCTGTATATACAATAACTTATAACACTCTGTATATACTCTGTATATACAATAACTTATAACACTCTGTATATACTCTGTATATACAATAACTTATAACACTCTGTATATACAATAACTTATAACACTCTGTATATACTCTGTATATACAATAACTTATAACACTCTGTATATACTCTGTATATACAATAACTCATAACACTCTGTATATACTCTGTATATACAATAACTTATAACACTCTGTATATACTCTGTATATACAATAACTTATAACACTCTGTATATACAATAACTCATAACACTCTGTATATACTCTGTATATACAATAACTTATAACACTCTGTATATACTCTGTATATACAATAACTCATAACACTCTGTATATACTCTGTATATACAATAACTTATAACACTCTGTATATACAATAACTCATAACACTCTGTATATACTCTGTATATACAATAACTTATAACACTCTGTATATACAATAACTTATAACACTCTGTATATACAATAACTTATAACACTCTGTATATACTCTGTATATACAATAACTCATAACACTCTGTATATACTCTGTATATACAATAACTCATAACACTCTGTATATACTCTGTATATACAATAACTCATAACACTCTGTATATACTCTGTATATACAATAACTTATAACACTCTGTATATACTCTGTATATACAATAACTTATAACACTCTGTATATACTCTGTATATACAATAACTCATAACACTCTGTATATACAATAACTTATAACACTCTGTATATACAATAACTTATAACACTCTGTATATACAATAACTCATAACACTCTGTATATACTCTGTATATACAATAACTTATAACACTCTGTATATACAATAACTTATAACACTCTGTATATACTCTGTATATACAATAACTTATAACTCTGTATATACTCTGTATATACAATAACTTATAACACTCTGTATATACTCTGTATATACAATAACTTATAACACTCTGTATATACAATAACTAATAACACTCTGTATATACTCTGTATATACAATAACTCATAACACTCTGTATATACTCTGTATATACAATAACTCATAACACTCTGTATATACTCTGTATATACAATAACTTATAACACTCTGTATATACAATAACTTATAACACTCTGTATATACTCTGTATATACAATAACTTATAACACTCTGTATATACTCTGTATATACAATAACTCATAACACTCTGTATATACTCTGTATATACAATAACTTATAACACTCTGTATATACAATAACTTATAACACTCTGTATATACTCTGTATATACAATAACTTATAACACTCTGTATATACTCTGTATATACAATAACTCATAACACTCTGTATATACAATAACTTATAACACTCTGTATATACAATAACTCATAACACTCTGTATATACAATAACTTATAACACTCTGTATATACTCTGTATATACAATAACTCATAACACTCTGTATATACTCTGTATATACAATAACTTATAACACTCTGTATATACTCTGTATATACAATAACTCATAACACTCTGTATATACAATAACTAATAACACTCTGTATATACTCTGTATATACAATAACTCATAACACTCTGTATATACAATAACTAATAACACTCTGTATATACTCTGTATATACAATAACTCATAACACTCTGTATATACTCTGTATATACAATAACTTATAACACTCTGTATATACAATAACTAATAACACTCTGTATATACTCTGTATATACAATAACTTATAACACTCTGTATATACAATAACTCATAACACTCTGTATATACTCTGTATATACAATAACTCATAACACTCTGTATATACTCTGTATATACAATAACGCATAACACTCTGTATATACTCTGTATATACAATAACTAATAACACTCTGTATATACTCTGTATATACAATAACTTATAACACTCTGTATATACTCTGTATATACAATAACTCATAACACTCTGTATATACAATAACTTATAACACTCTGTATATACAATAACTTATAACACTATGTATATACAATAACTCATAACACTCTGTATATACTCTGTATATACAATAACTTATAACACTCTGTATATACAATAACTAATAACACTCTGTATATACTCTGTATATACAATAACTTATAACTCTGTATATACTCTGTATATACAATAACTTATAACACTCTGTATATACTCTGTATATACAATAACTTATAACACTCTGTATATACTCTGTATATACAATAACTTATAACACTCTGTATATACTCTGTATATACAATAACGCATAACACTCTGTATATACTCTGTATATACAATAACGCATAACACTCTGTATATACAATAACTTATAACACTCTGTATATACTCTGTATATACAATAACGCATAACACTCTGTATATACTCTGTATATACAATAACTTATAACACTCTGTATATACTCTGTATATACACTAACTCATAACACTCTGTATATACTCTGTATATACAATAACTCATAACACTCTGTATATACTCTGTATATACAATAACTAATAACACTCTGTATATTCAATTCAATAAATTGATTGCATTAAATATGACAACATACTTATAGCAAAGAATACATATATAAACAAAGTACAATGGAAAGACATGGATACATTTTCAGAAGAGCATAGATGATTATGATGTTTAAAAAACAACAACAAAAAACAAAAATTAATTTCTTACTAAATTTGCGTAATAAATAAATTTGGACAGGTTTTGAACAATTTTCCTATTAGTTTGTGTAAGTAAGGTAATAAACCTTTGTTTGGTAGGCCAAGTATAATAGTAGCGTTTCAGATATTTTTTTCTTAAATTTCTAAATTTAGGACAAATAAGAAGAAAATGATACTCGCTTTCAATCATTCTATAATTACAATGTAAGATACGTTCATTCCGTGGTACGTTTGTGTAACGACCTCGTTCTATTGCTAGGTCATGGGATGAGGTCCGGAACTTGGTTAAAGATATTCTAAATTTAGGTTCTAGTATAATGTCGAGATATTTTTCTAACTGAAATTCATGTTTAAACAAGTTATACGTTTCAAGATGAGTAGAGTTATTGATTGATGAATACCACTGTTGATGATACATATCAAGTATTCGTTGTTTTATTATATTAAAATTGATAAGCATATTGAACTGATTTTGCCATATATATGTTAAACCATGTTCATCAAGGATGGTTTTAATTTTGTATGCCCAATTATTACCATTATATAAGAGTCCTGCATTTGTATCATTCTTGAGCATATTGTAAGTTTTAAACAATATTGTCTGATTGTCTGAGTAAGTAATTTTATCCAGTATTTAATTAATAGTATTTTCCTATGAATATTCATTGGTATTCTACCTAATTCCCCATAGAGAGCATCTACATTTGTGGAGCGCTTTACACATAGTATTTTTCTACAAAATTTTGTATGTACAATTTCAATGTCTGGTCCGGCATGGTGACCCCATATCTCGGCGCAATAATTAAGGGTTGACGATACAAGGGAATCAAATAAGTATATTCTTTGAGAAACAGGTAATTCTAACTGGTTATAAACAGTGAATAAATTATGTAATGAAAATTGAGCATGTTGTGCAATACGTTGAGTGCGATTCCAATTGCCATTTTTAAACAAATGAACACCAAGATATTTAAATGACTGTACAATATCAATAAGTGAGTTATAGATGAAAAAATCATATGATGTATGACGACCATTTTCAAATATCATAATTTTAGTTTTATTAATATTTTACTTAAGGTCCCAAGTATTACAATAAATCTCTAAGTCATTTAACAATGATTGTAATGTTTGAGGCTCGTAAGCGAATAATGCTCCATCATCAGCGAATAATAGTAAAAATATATTTTTATCAATGCTCAATATTCCATTTAAATTAGAATTAATATTTCCCAGAATATCATTCAAAAAGAAAAGACATAGGATACTGCTAGCAGGGTCTCCCTGTTTTATCCCAACAAATGATTGCATAGGATGTGAGTTTGCAGATTGATAACGGATTACAGATTTAACAAGTTTCAAGTTTCAAATTTATTGGCATAATCAGCAACTATATTGCCTTTGGCCATTTACAATGATAGAAATATGGCAAAGACATCACAAAACATGTTACATATATACATATATAAACAAATACAATACATTTAAGAAACAGTAGTAATTGACAGGGTATTACTACGTAATGACATAGCTTCTTTGATGTACTTACAAACATTAATCAAATATTTTTTATTTTTGCATGACATGATAGATAGACATTGATGGCCATGCTATGTAGTAGCCCAAATATTTCAATCTTATATCTCTGTATTTTTCACAACATAATATAAAATGGTATTCTGATTCAATTACATTTTGATTGCATAATTTACATAACCTATTGTTTCTATCAATACCATTAAATCTTCCAAATTCAATTTCTAATTTATGGGATGTTAATCTTAAACATGTACAACATTGACGTAAACTATCACTAGAGATTTGATCAATATAGTCTTCATAACGGAATGTCAGCTTAAATTTACAATAATAATCAAGTTTCGACATTGTGTTTACTGATGTGTTCCAGTCTTGAACGAACTGGTCGCGTAATCTCATTTTAAACATAGGTAAATAGTTAATATTAGCATCAAAATTGAGTCGAACATTTGTAAAACCGAGATGATCAATTAAGGAATTAACTCGGCTAGCCCAACATTTACCGTTAACGTTATTACACAGATCGGCATACATATTATACATTGGAGAATCAACATTTTTCATTACTTTAAACCAAAATTTGATTACTCTCTCTTTACATATAACAGATAATGGAAATCGTCCTAATTCACCATAAATACCCAAAATATATTTACAAAATCTCAAATGTAATTTATGTAATTTATCGACATCCTTTAGGTTGTAGACACCCCAAACCTCAGAACCATATAAAATTATAGGTACAATCATTGTATCAAACAGCTTAAGTTTAGTTTTAACATCCATATGTACTCTATCGAATAATGACAATAAATTGTGATAAGCTCTTAATGCTTGATCCTGTAAACATTTTATTGCACCAGTTAAAGTTCCTGTATATGTAAGCTTAATACCAAGATATGTAAAGCTATCAACAATATCTATTTGTTTTCCATTGATATAAAAGATAACATTATGATTCTGTTTACGCTTTTCAAATATACACATTTTTGTTTTATTTACATTTATAGTTAAGCCCATTTCACAGAATACTGGTAAATACTATCAATTTGAGATTGTAGACTCCTGGCATCTGTCGTGAACAAAACAATATCGTCAGCAAATAATATCAAATACATGGATAATAAATCCAGATCTTTTTCAGTTAACGAGTTAACATCCAAATTTTCAATAATATCATTAATAAATATAATAAATAACAAAGGTGATAAGGGCTCACCTTGTTTTAACCCAATTGTAACATCAAAGAAATCTGAAAATGTCATATTATTAAGCATTTTCACGCACGATTGAACTCTGTTATAAATACATTTGACCATGTTAACCATTTTACAGCTTACGCCAGATTTGATTAATTTCCCCCACAAAGCATCCCGATTTACGGTATCAAAAGCACGCTGATAATCTATAAATATGCACCAAAGCTTGGCATTTTTAGATAATACCTTTTGAATTATTGAGTGTAGCAAAAATATAGCATCAGCTGTAGAACGGTTATCTCTAAAACCAAACTGAAAATCATTAAAAACATGCTCAGATTCACACCACTTGTTAATGCGATTCCTTAAAACCAAAGAAAATATCTTACCCATGCTGTTAACTAACGTAATCCCTCTATAATTGGAAGGGTCATTTTTATCTCCCTTTTTGTACAATGGAACAATGACTCCCTTGGTCCATGCCTCGGGATAAGTACATGTATCAAATATATGATTAAAAATCAGACATAAATATGGTGATATAAAATTATTCGAGTCAATAAAGAAATCAGATACATTTTTATCATAATCACAACTTTTATAACGATTTAACATGGAAATAGTTTTTTGTACTTCTTCTACAGTGATTGTTTTGTCTAATTGATCAACAGTGACCGTATTGCTATGTAAATCATCAGAAAGATATGTGTTAGGTTCTGCATCGTTTGAACTATTAGAAAAATGTTTTACAAAATCGTCTAAGTGAATGTCACTAGCATAATTACTAGCTTGTTTATATTTATTTAAATATTTCCAAAATTTACGTGGTGAGTTTTTACTTAAGCTTGACAATTTCTGCTTCTCTTTATAATAGAATTTCCTTTTAACACGTCGTTTGGTCTTAAAAAGTTTCTTCTGCAAAACAAAAAATTTAGTTTGTTTTCTTCAGATTTATTTGTAAAAAATTTCCTTTTAGATTCCAAAAATACCGCTTTATTTTGACGGCACTCATCGTTAAACCATAATGATTTACATTTTTTAGACTTTGGTTGGTTGAATAGGTTTTACCAAAACACTTAAAAGAAACATCATAGACTGTATTAGAGAATTCATGAATACATTGGTTGATATCAACTTCTCCCATCGATAACTGATTTGTTACATCATCCAATATCGATTTCTTGGTAATTAGCATATTTACGAAATAATCAGTTTTTGAAGTGTCCCATACAATTTTATCAACATTACAACAATCTATTATAGGTATAACATCAGCGCGTTTCAAAGAAAATGCAATTGGACAATGATCTGAGAATTCAGATAAATCAAGAACACTCATAAACAGCATGGGTAAGACTGAGATAAAATATTCACATCCTGTTATTAAATAATCCACTGTACTGGCAACCGGTCTATTTCTATACATCCCGTGGAAAGTACAATCTCCATGCTCAAGGCGACCGTTAACTATAACTAGATTATTTTCTTTACAAAGAGTTAATCATTTTGATCCAAAACTATTTACACCAGTGTCATGATTTTTTCGGACTGGTAAGTTAGATGTACGATAAGTGGACTGCGGTAGATCAACATAACGGTATAGGTGTACGACTGGCACGTAGTCAAGCTGATCAGCAGTGCGTGAGTTCAGGTCTCCAAGTAAATACACAATACCAAGGTCACTATATTTTCGAATGTCGGTATTCAAGTTTTCAAAAAAATCAAACTGAAATAATGGGGGGGGGGGGGGGGGGGGGGGGGGGGGGGGGGGGGGGGGGGGGGGGGGGGGGGGGGGGGGGGGGGGGGGGGGGGGGGGGGGGGGGGGGGGGGTGGGGGGGGGGGGGGGGGGGGGGGGGGGGGGGGGGGGGGGGGGGGGGGGGGGGGGGTGGGGGGGGGGGGGGGGGGGGGGGGGGGGGGGGGGGGGGGGGGGGGGGGTGGGGGGGGGGGGGGGGGGGGGGGGGGGGGGGGGGGGGGGGGGGGGGGGGGGGGGGGGGGGGGGGGGGGGGGGGGGGGGGGGGGGGGGGGGGGGGGGGGGGGGGGGGGGGGGGGGGGGGGGGGCGGGGGGGGGGGGGGGGGGGGGGGGGGGGGGGGGGGGGGGGGGGGGGGGGGGGGGGGGGGGGGGGGGGGGGGGGGGGGGGGGGGGGGGGGGGGGGGGGGGGGGGGGGGGGGGGGGGGGGGAATGTCGAATTAACATTACGGTATACAGCGGAATCTTCTGGCGGAATATAACAAATACAAAAATATGAATCGGTATTACATAGTTCATGTTTCAGTTTAAACCAAATGAGTCCGTTTTCATTAATACTAAGCAGATCAATATAATTTCGATAACATTCCTTATAGTATACAATAACACCGCCGCTACTACGCTTTGCATTCTTATTAAATTCGGTCGTGGACAATTAAAATATTCGTAGCCATCAATTTTTATATTAGTTACTTTAGAGTTCCAAGTTTCTGTTAATAATATAATGTCGTAGTCTGAAACAAAATTTATGAAATCACAATCTTCTAATTTAGCTCTAATACCCTGAATATTCCATAGCAAACATGTTAACTGTTTCTGGGTAGCTTCCTAGCTATAGCCAGCACTGGCCGCAGTATCCACCGTGAATGAAGAACAACAAGATACATTGATTTAATTGCTGTGATGAGTTTGGTGCTCACCTTTGTTGTTATTAATTTTTGCCATAACATTGCTCGATCAATCCGGTCAAACATTTTTTCCCAATCCAAAAAGGCTACATAAAGTTTCTTTTTCATAGATAGTGTCTTTTGAATAATAGCATGAAGAACAAAAACGCAATCATTGGTTGATTTGGATTTCTGAAATCCATACTGATTATCTATCAATACTGAATTTTCATCTGCCCATTTCGTAAGTCTCATAATTAGCATTTTAGAATATATTTTTGACAAAATATTATTGAGTGTGATACCACGAAAATTCTTTGCTTCATGTTTACCACCTTTAAATATGGGTACTATAATTCCCTGTTGCCAACTTTGTGGAAAAACACCATCGTTGAATAGCTATAGTTATACAGTTTAAGTAAGAAAGGAGAAATTATATCATAAGCATGCTTAAATACCTCGGCTATCAACTGTTCAGTACCTGGGCTTTTCGAATTATTTTGTGAAAAAATTGCATTTTTTAACTCTGATTCTATAAATAGGTCATCTAAACCATCATTCTGTATAGTATCATGTTGTTGTTGTTGTGGTTGTTGTTGTTGTTGTGGATGTGGTTGATGATGATAATGTTGTTGTTGATGCTGGTACTGTTGTTGTGGTGGTGGTGGTTGTTGATGTTGTTGTTGTGTTGGTTGTGTTCCGTACAAGTTATTAAAATGTGTGTACATGTCTGTCATGATAACATTACTCGGGTCTGTGTTATTTTGTCTATTTTGCGATTTAATATTTTTCCAAAAGAACTTTGGATTGGATTTTGCTAGATGTGAATTCCCTGTTGCCAACTTTGTGGAAAAACACCATCGTTGAATAGCTATAGTTATACAGTTTAAGTAAGAAAGGAGAAATTATATCATAAGCATGCTTAAATACCTCGGCTATCAACTGTTCAGTACCTGGGCTTTTCGAATTATTTTGTGAAAAAATTGCATTTTTTAACTCTGATTCTATAAATAGGTCATCTAAACCATCATTCTGTATAGTATCATGTTGTTGTTGTTGTGGTTGTTGTTGTTGTTGTGGATGTGGTTGATGATGATAATGTTGTTGTTGATGCTGGTACTGTTGTTGTGGTGGTGGTGGTTGTTGATGTTGTTGTTGTGTTGGTTGTGTTCCGTACAAGTTATTAAAATGTGTGTACATGTCTGTCATGATAACATTACTCGGGTCTGTGTTATTTTGTCTATTTTGCGATTTAATATTTTTCCAAAAGGACTTTGGATTGGATTTTGCTAGATGTGAAATGCGTTTTCCCTCATTTCGTTTAAACTGTATTTTACATTTACGCTTAATATTGTTATAAGCAAGTTTTTTATTCAAAAATATGGTTTTATATTCAACTGTTCTATGTCGTAGATAGTAATTTCTTGCCATATTAAATTCATGACGTGCATTGTAGCAGTCTTTATTAAACCATTTCTTTTTATTTTTTAACAATATATTATTCAGTTTGTATGTTTTTCTAGTTTTACCGAATACACTAAAAGCATTTTCTTGCATATAAAATGTGAACAATTCAATCGATTGGTCAACGGTGACCATATGTAAATGAGCCGTTATTTGGTCAAGTAGTACGCGTCGATTTAATAAATTATTCCTAAATATATCTATACGCGCACTATCCCAAGATAGGAATATTTTCTGATTGGTATCATTATTATCACGTGGTACAGGTAGGCGTATTTCACGTTTAATGTGAATATGTATAGCATTGTGATCGGAAAATTCAGTAGCTTGCATTATATTAAAGTACGTGATTAAGTTAAAGTTTGTTGGATTTGTTAGCAAATAATCAACTGTCGAAGTACCATTTTGATTTATAAATGTAAATTCGCCTTTATTCCTGTCATTTTGAAGACGACCGTTGCATATTAACAAATTTGTTGACTTACATAATTGTATCAATCGTTTATCATGTGTATCTAATATTTGGTCTTTATTTACTCTGGGTAAGATATCATCGTTAGCGAGAAGATCGTTATCATTATCCAGAAATCTGTCAAACATAATAAAATCGGACACATTTGAAGTTCTAGAATTTAGATATCCAGTTACAAAAACGTTACCTTGAATCTTATATTTTTCAATTCCTATTTCGATTTGTTCGAATATATCAATCTCATTGCGATTAATTACTTTTGAGTCATATGGTGGAATATACGTGCAACACATAAATACATCAGTATCAAAATTAAACATAGATTTACACATTTGTATCCAAATAATACCACACTGTTGTTCTTCAACAATATTAATGTACTCACTCAGTTCAGATTTAAAATAAACAGTAATTCCTCCAGAATAACGTCCTTTACATGTGTTAATAGCCTTATTACCATACAGATGGTATGCATTATATCCCTGGATATTTAAATTATAACATGTGTTTTTGGATATCCAAGTTTCTGTTAAAATAATGATATCATGTTGTTTAATTAAATCCACAAAGTCTGGGTCTGCGATTTTTCTTACAAGTCCATTTATGTTCCAAGATATTATGTCAAATGGTGGCTCTTCGTGACCTCCCTAGGGTGTGTCAGTCGTCGGTGGGGCTCTGTACTCATTTCCGTTTATTAACAGCTTCTCTCCTATAAATCTTACATTGTTTCCTTTCTGTTTCTCGGAGCTAAAAATAGGGTATAGCTTCTGTCGAGCATCCCGCCAGTCCTTGGGAAGCTGCACTCCGACTCCAACGTTTAGAGTCTTCATGTGGTCTTTAAGTTCCAGAGATGCCTTTCGAATACGCTCCCGATCAGTATAATAATGGAACTTCACGATTATTGGGCGAGGTTTCCTAGATTTATCCAATCTTCCTAGTCTGTGGGCTCAATCAAACACCAAATTGTCGCTGTTGATTTTCATAAACATCAACGATAAATTGTTTAACGAGCATCTCACACGCATGTGTCTCTGGGTCTACAGCAGTTGCTATGGGTGGTGTTTCTAGATCACTGGATTCCATTTCGCTGGATTTAACGTGGGTTTGGTCACCAGAAGTCCTTGTATAGTGGGGTCTGACTGGGGTTGTAACGTATTCCGATATGCCGTAAAATATAAGGTTATCCCTCATACTCCTGTATTCACTGTCTGTCACTTTGATTTTCAATTGATCATTCGATTGTTTGAGGTTGGTAATCGTGTTTTGCATTGTTGAACACTTTTCATGACGGTTTTTGACTTCCGTTTTAGTGGAGTTGAGTTTATTAGATTGTTCTTCGTGTTTGTCGTTGATGAATGTATCGAATGTTTCGATATCAGAAACTCTCTTGTCGATGGTATTAACCTTTACCGTAAGGTCACTGAGCTGGGCGTTCATTAGATTTACCGTTTTTTCAATTCCATCTGTTTTGGACACACTAAGTTTGATGGTTTTTAAGTCCTCTATAATTCCGAGTGCCCATTGGGGTGGTGCGGTAGTTGACTGTACACCAAAATGTGATGGTGAAACCGATGGTTGCATAAACTGCCCAGGAAATGTTGGTGTATATCCAATATTGTTCATGTTACTCATACTATTTACTGCTGGTGAGTCGAAGATAAAATATTCCGGTTGTCGTTGTGTAATGTTGCACAGTCGATTCTTTACACGTTTGTGTTGGTTATAATCCTCGTTATTGTCCGTGCACGGTGTCGCCACACTCGATAAACCTGATTGCAACTGTTCAATTTGATCATCCGAGAGTTGTGTACATGTAGTTGACAATGGTGAAATTTGTTTTCGCTTCTTCTTTCTAGTCTGCTTTTTATTTTGAGATTGTTTTTCCGTTGGCATGAGGAGAATATGATAATGTCACTATATATCCAAAAATTATTCCAAAAAATCATTTAAGTTTGCACTTTATTCCCTCAAATGTGTGAGCTCTAAAATCCATGACCTCCACATTGTACTAATTGTATATACAATAACTTATAACACTCTGTATATACAATAACTTATAACACTCTGTATATACAATAACTTATAACACTCTGTATATACTCTGTATATACAATAACTTATAACACTCTGTATATACTCTGTATATACAATAACTTATAACACTCTGTATATACTCTGTATATACAATAACTTATAACACTCTGTATATACTCTGTATATACAATAACTTATAACACTCTGTATATACTCTGTATATACAATAACTTATAACACTCTGTATATACAATAACTTATAACACTCTGTATATACAATAACTTATAACACTCTGTATATACAATAACTTATAACACTCTGTATATACAATAACTTATAACACTCTGTATATACTCTGTATATACAATAACTTATAACACTCTGTATATACAATAACTTATAACACTCTGTATATACTCTGTATATACAATAACTTATAACACTCTGTATATACTCTGTATATACAATAACTTATAACACTCTGTATATACAATAACTTATAACACTCTGTATATACTCTGTATATACAATAACTCATAACACTCTGTATATACTCTGTATATACAATAACTTATAACACTCTGTATATACAATAACTTATAACACTCTGTATATACAATAACTTATAACACTCTGTATATACAATAACTTATAACACTCTGTATATACAATAACTTATAACACCAACACTCTGTATATACAATAACTTATAACACTCTGTATATACAATAACTAATAACACTCTGTATATACTCTGTATATACAATAACTTATAACACTCTGTATATACAATAACTTATAACACTCTGTATATACAATAACTTATAACACTCTGTATATACATACAATAACTTATAACACTCTGTATATACAATAACTTATAACACTCTGTATATACAATAACTTATAACACTCTGTATATACAATAACTTATAACACTCTGTATATACAATAACTTATAACACTCTGTATATACAATAACTTATAACACTCTGTATATACAATAACTTATAACACTCTGTATATACAATAACTTATAACACTCTGTATATACAATAACTTATAACACTCTGTATATACAATAACTTATAACACTCTGTATATACTCTGTATATACAATAACTTATAACACTCTGTATATACTCTGTATATACAATAACTCATAACACTCTGTATAACTCTGTATATACTCTGTATATACAATAACTTATAACACTCTGTATATACAATAACTCATAACACTCTGTATATACTCTGTATATACAATAACTTATAACACTCTGTATATACAATAACTCATAACACTCTGTATATACTCTGTATATACAATAACTTATAACACTCTGTATATACAATAACTTATAACACTCTGTATATACTCTGTATATACAATAACTAATAACACTCTGTATAACTCTGTATATACAATAACTTATAACACTCTGTATATACTCTGTATATACAATAACTTATAACACTCTGTATATACTCTGTATATACAATAACTTAAAACACACTGTATATACTCTGTATATACAATAACTTATAACACTCTGTATATACTCTGTATATACAATAACTTAAAACACACTGTAACTCTGTATATACAATAACTTATAACACTCTGTATATACTCTGTATATACACTAACTCATAACACTCTGTATATACTCTGTATATACAATAACTTATAACACTCTGTATATACACTAACTCATAACACTCTGTATATACTCTGTATATACAATAACTAATAACACTCTGTATAGACTCTGTATATACAATAACTTATAACACTCTGTATATACTCTGTATATACAATAACTTAAAACACTCTGTATATACAATAACTTATAACACTCTGTATATACAATAACTAATAACACTCTGTATATACTCTGTATATACACTAACTCATAACACTCTGTATATATTCTGTATATACAATAACTAATAACACTCTGTATATACTCTGTATATACAATAACTTATAACACTCTGTATATACAATAACTTATAACACTCTGTATATACAATAACTTATAACACTCTGTATATACAATAACTTATAACACTCTGTATATACAATAACTTATAACACTCTGTATATACAATAACTTATAACACTCTGTATATACAATAACTTATAACACTCTGTATATACAATAACTTATAACACTCTGTATATACAATAACTTATAACACTCTGTATATACAATAACTTATAACACTCTGTATATACAATAACTTATAACACTCTGTATATACAATAACTTATAACACTCTGTATATACAATAACTTATAACACTCTGTATATACTCTGTATATACAATAACTTATAACACTCTGTATATACTCTGTATATACAATAACTTATAACACTCTGTATATACTCTGTATATACAATAACTTATAACACTCTGTATATACTCTGTATATACAATAACTTATAACACACTGTATATACTCTGTATATACAATAACTTATAACACTCTGTATATATATACTCTGTATATACACTAACTCATAACACTCTGTATATACTCTGTATATACACTAACTCATAACACTCTGTATATACTCTGTATATACAATAACTCATAACACTCTGTATATACTCTGTATATACAATAACTTATAACACTCTGTATATACACTAACTCATAACACTCTGTATATACAATAACTTATAACACTCTGTATATACAGAAAATAACTAATAACACTCTGTATATACTCTGTATATACAATAACTTATAACACTCTGTATATACTCTGTATATACAATAACTTATAACACTCTGTATATACTCTGTATATACAATAACTTATAACACTCTGTATATACTCTGTATATACAATAACTCATAACACTCTGTATATACTCTGTATATACAATAACTCATAACACTCTGTATATACTCTGTATATACAATAACTTATAACACTCTGTATATACAATAACTTATAACACTCTGTATATACAATAACTTATAACACTCTGTATATACAATAACTTATAACACTCTGTATATACTCTGTATATACAATAACTTATAACACTCTGTATATACAATAACTAATAACACTCTGTATATACTCTGTATATACAATAACTCATAACACTCTGTATATACTCTGTATATACAATAACTAATAACACTCTGTATATACTTTGTATATACAATAACTTATAACACTCTGTAAATACAATAACTTATAACACTCTGTATATACAATAACTAATAACACTCTGTATATACAATAACTTATAACACTCTGTATTACAATAACTTATAACACTGTATATACAATAACTAATAACACTCTGTATATACTCTGTATATACAATAACTTATAACACTCTGTATATACAATAACTTATAACACTCTGTATATCAATAACTTATAACACTCTGTATATACAATAACTTATAACACTCTGTATATACAATAACTTATAACACTCTGTATATACTCTGTATATACAATAACTTATAACACTCTGTATATACAATAACTTATAACACTCTGTATATACAATAACTTATAACACTCTGTATATACAATAACTTATAACACTCTGTATATACAATAACTTATAACACTCTGTATATACAATAACTTATAACACTCTGTATGTATATACTCTGTATATACAATAACTTATAACACTCTGTATATACTCTGTATATACAATAACTTATAACACTCTGTATATACTCTGTATATACTCTGTATATACAATAACTTATAACACTCTGTATACATAATCATAACACTCTGTATATACTCTGTATATACAATAACTTATAACACTCTGTATATACAATAACTTATAACACTCTGTATATACTCTGTATATACAATAACTTATAACACTCTGTATATACTCTGTATATACAATAACTTATAACACTCTGTATATACTCTGTATATACAATAACTTATAACACTCTGTATATACTCTGTATATACAATAACTTATAACACTCTGTATATACTCTGTATATACAATAACTTATAACACTCTGTATATACTCTGTATATACAATAACTTATAACACCAACTCTGTATATACAATAACTTATAACACTCTGTATATACTCTGTATATACAATAACTCATAACACTCTGTATATATTCTGTATATACAATAACTTATAACACTCTGTATATACACTAACTCATAACACTCTGTATATACTCTGTATATACAATAACTAATAACACTCTGTATAGACTCTGTATATACAATAACTTATAACACTCTGTATATACTCTGTATATACAATAACTTATAACACTCTGTATATACAATAACTAATAACACTCTGTATATACTCTGTATATACACTAACTCATAACACTCTGTATATATTCTGTATATACAATAACTAATAACACTCTGTATATACTCTGTATATAC
>CM026391.1:42519014-42541702 GCA_014843695.1 Archivesica marissinica
AACTGCACGATGACCATCATGCAATACATGTAACATATGTATCAACTGCACAATGACCATCATGTCATGCAATACATGTAACAGATGTATCAACTGCACAATGACCATCATGCAATACATGTAACAGATGTATCAACTGCACAATGACCATCATGCAATACATGTAACAGATGTAACAACTGCACAATGACCATCATGCAATACATGTAACAGATGTAACAACTGCACAATGACCATCATGCAATACATGTAACAGATGTACCTACTGCACAATGACCATCATGCAATACATGTAACAGATGTACCAACTGCACATTGACCATCATGCAATACATGTACCAGATGTACTAACTGCACATTGACCATCACGCAATACATGTATCAGATGTACCAACTGCACAATGACCATCATGCAATACATGTAACAGATGTATCAACTGCATAATGACCATCATGCAATACATGTAACAGATGTACCAAATGCACAATGACCATCATGTAATACATGTAACAGATGTACCAACTGCACAATGACCATCATGCAATACATGTAACAAATGTACCAACTGCACAATGACCATCATGCAATATACGTAACAGATGTATCAACTGCACAATGACCATCATGCAATACATGTAACAGATGTATCAACTGCACAATGGCCATCATGTAATTCATGTAACAGATGTACCAACTGCACAATGACCATCATGCAATACCTGTAACTGATGTACCAACTGCACAATGACCATCATGCAATACATGTAACAGATGTATCAACTGCACAATGACCATCATGCAATACATGTAACAGATGTATCAACTGCACAATGACCATCATGCAATACATGTAACAGATGTACCAACTGCACAATGACCATCACATGCAATACATGTAACAGGTGTACCAACTGCACAATGACCATCATGCAATACATGTAACAGATGTATCAACTGCACAATGACCATCATGCAATACATGTAACAGATGTACCAACTGCACAATGACCATCATGCAATACATGTAACAGATGTACCAACTGCACAATGACCATCATGCAATACATGTAACAGATGTACCAACTGCACAATGACCATCATGCAATACATGTAACAGATGTATCAACTGCACAATGACCATCATGCAATACATGTAACAGATGTACCAACTGCACAATGACCATCATGCAATACATGTAACAGATGTACCAACTGCACAATGACCATCATGCAATACATGTAACAGATGTACCAACTGCACAATGACCATCATGCAATACATGTAACAGATGTATCAACTGCACAATGACCATCATGCAATACATTGGATATCATCAATACATGTAACAGATGTATCAACTGCACAATGACCATCATGCAATACATGTAACAGATGTACCAACTGCACAATGACCATCATGCAATACATGTAACAGATGTACCAACTGCACAATGACCATCATGCAATACATATGTAACAGATGTATCAACTGCACAATGACCATCATGCAATACATGTAACAGATGTATCAACTGCACAATGACCATCATGCAATACATGTAACAGATGTACCAACTGCACAATGACCATCATGCAATACATGTAACAGATGTACCAACTGCACAATGACCATCATGCAATACATGTAACAGATGTATCAACTGCACAATGACCATCATGCAATACATGTAACAGATGTACCAATTCACAATGACCATCATGCAATACATGTAACAGATGTACCAACTGCACAATGACCATCATGCAATACATGTAACAGATGTACCAACTGCACAATGACCATCATGCAATACATGTAACAGATGTATCAACTGCACAATGACCATCATGCAATACATGTAACAGATGTATCAACTGCACAATGACCATCATGCAATACATGTAACAGATGTATCAACTGCACAATGACCATCATGCAATACATGTAACAGATGTACCAACTGCACAATGACCATCATGCAATACATGTAACAGATGTACCAACTGCACAATGACCATCATGCAATACATGTAACAGATTATACTGCACTAATGACCATCATGCAATACATGTAACAGATGTACCAACTGCACAATGACCATCATGCAATACATGTAACAGATGTACCAACTGCACAATGACCATCATGCAATACATGTAACAGATGTACCAACTGCACAATGACCATCATGCAATACATGTAACAGATGTATCAACTGCACAATGACCATCATGCAATACATGTAACAGATGTACCAACTGCACAATGACCATCATGCAATACATGTAACAGATGTACCAACTGCACAATGACCATCATGCAATACATGTAACAGATGTACCAACTGCACAATGACCATCATGCAATACATGTAACAGATGTAATAACTGCACAATGACCATCATGCAATACATGTAACAGGTGTACCAACTGCACAATGACCATCATGCAATACATGTAACAGATGTATCAACTGCATAATGACCATCATGCAATACATGTAACAGATGTACCAACTGCACAATGACCATCATGCAATACATGTAACAGATGTACCAACTGCACAATGACCATCATGCAATACATGTAACAGATGTACCAACTGCACAATGACCATCATGCAATACACGTAACAGATGTATCAACTGCACAATGACCATCATGCAATACATGTAACAGATGTAATAACTGCACAATGACCATCATGCAATACATGTAACAGGTGTACCAACTGCACAATGACCATCATGCAATACATGTAACAGATGTATCAACTGCATAATGACCATCATGCAATACATGTAACAGATGTACCAACTGCACAATGACCATCATGCAATACATGTAACAGATGTACCAACTGCACAATGACCATCATGCAATACACGTAACAGATGTACCAACTGCACAATGACCATCATGCAATACATGTAACAGATGTATCAACTGCACAATGGCCATCATGCAATACATGTAACAGATGTATCAACTGCATAATGACCATCATGCAATACATGTAACAGATGTAACAACTGCACAATGACCATCATGCAATACATGTAACAGATGTATCAACTGCACAATGACCATCATGCAATACACGTAACAGATGTATCAACTGCACAATGACCATCATGCAATACATGTAACAGATGTATCAACTGCACAATGACCATCATGCAATACATGTAACAGATGTACCAACTGCACAATGACCATCATGCAATACACGTAACAGATGTATCAACTGCACAATGACCATCATGCAATACATGTAACAGATGTATCAACTGCACAATGACCATCATGCAATACATGTAACAGATGTATCAACTGCACAATGACCATCATGCAATACATGTAACAGATGTACCAACTGCACAATGACCATCATGCAATACATGTAACAGATGTACCAACTGCACAATGACCATCATGCAATACATGTAACAGATGTACCAACTGCACAATGACCATCATGCAATACATGTAACAGATGTATCAACTGCACAATGACCATCATGCAATACATGTAACAGATGTACCAACTGCACAATGACCATCATGCAATACATGTAACAGATGTACCAACTGCACAATGACCATCATGCAATACATGTAACAGATGTACCAACTGCACAATGACCATCATGCAATACATGTAACAGATGTACCAACTGCACAATGACCATCATGCAATACATGTAACAGATGTATCAACTGCACAATGACCATCATGCAATACATGTAACAGATGTACCAACTGCACAATGACCATCATGCAATACATGTAACAGATGTACCAACTGCACAATGACCATCATGCAATACATGTAACAGATGTACCAACTGCACAATGACCATCATGCAATACATGTAACAGATGTACCAACTGCACAATGACCATCATGCAATACATGTAACAGATGTATCAACTGCACAATGACCATCATGCAATACATGTAACAGATGTATCAACTGCACAATGACCATCATGCAATACATGTAACAGATGTACCAACTGCACAATGACCATCATGCAATACATGTAACAGATGTATCAACTGCACAATGGCCATCATGCAATACATGTAACAGATGTACCAACTGCACATTGACCATCATGCAATACATGTAACAGATGTACTAACTGCACATTGACCATCATGCAATACATGTATCAGATGTACCAACTGCACAATGACCATCATGCAATACATGTAACAGATGTATCAACTGCACAATGGCCATCATGCAATACATGTAACAAATGTACCAACTGCACATTGACCATCATGCAATACATGTAACAGATGTACTAACTGCACATTGACCATCATGCAATACATGTATCAGATGTACCAACTGCACAATGACCATCATGCAATACATGTAACAGATGTAACAACTGCACAATGGCCATCATACAATACATGTAGCAGATGTACCAACTGCACAATGGCCATCATGTAATACATGTAACTGATGTACTAACTGCACAATGACCATCATGCAATGCATGTAACTGATGTATCAACTGCACAATGACCATCATGCAATACATGTAACAGATGTACCAACTGCACAATGACCATCATGCAATACATGTAACAGATGTACCAACTGCACAATGACAATCATGCAATACATGTAACAGATGTAACAACTGCACAATGGCCATCATGCAATTCATGTAACAGATGTACCAACTGCACAATGGCCATCATGTAATACATGTAACAGATGTACCAACTGCACAATGACCATCATGCAATGCATGTAACAGATGTATCAACTGCACAATGACCATCATGCAATACATGTAACAGATGTACCAACTGCACAATGACCATCACGCAATACATGTAACAGATGTACCAACTGCACAATGACCATCATGCAATACATGTAACAGATGTACCAACTGCACAATGACCGTCATGCAATGCACGTAACAGTTGTACCAACTGCACAATGACCACCATGCAATGCATGTAACAGGTGTATCAACTTATCGAGGTCATACTGATTACTAGTAAATGATTGATGTAATTTACCAGTGCTCATTCTAATAAATTAAATTAAAAGGAAATTACATTTGGACCAGTTCCTTTATCGAAATGTGTAATTTTTTCTAAAAATAGTAATATTACTGGCAAAAGTGCAGATCCTGATCGTTTTGAGCCGGATCATCTGGATGTACACTTTTTGTAAGCCTATTTAGAGGTCTGTAGTGTTGAACGGGTCCGACCATTTGTATGTGAAGAAGATAGAATGTGAATGTTTGTGCTTTGTTTCCAGAGTGAGATTACAAAAGCATACAGAAAACTTGCAAGAAAATGGCATCCGGACATGCATAGGACGGAGTAGATAAGAATTAGGAAGTTAGCCATTTAGTTGTTGCATCTGTTCGTTTAGTACTGTTTATCTGTTTTCCGTAGGCATGCATTACAATGTGGACCCTCCGTGGTGCAATAGATTCGGTGGCTGTCTGGTAATCAGGGTTATGACTTCGAACCCTGAGGCAAGATATTTAACTGCACATTGCCTATCCTCTCGCCTTCATTGCGCTGCATTCTATCAGGAATGATTTGTTGAGAGTGATTTAAGTTTAATGTTGTTGGAAGCCAGCTGGAAATCTTCCTCACATGAAAGAATTTGACAGCTAGATCCTACGGTAATACATGGCTCAAGCTAGATCCTACTGTAATACAGGGCTCAAGCTAGAACCTACTGTAATACAAGTTAGATCCTACTGTAATATCCCAAAGATTTGGGGGGATATCAGACTTTCGTAGTTGCAAATTGTGATATTTTGCGTAATGTAAATGTAGGATCAAATGGAGAAAAGTTAGTACAAATGTAAATATGGCTGTGGGTTGATGTTTGTACAAAAGTAAATATGGCTGTGGGTTGATGTTTGTACAAAAGTAAATATGGCTGTGGGTTGTTGTTTGTACAAAAGTAAATATGGCTGTGGGTTGATGTTTATACAAAAGTAAATATGGCTGTGGGTTCATGTTTGTACAAAAGTAATTATGACTGTGGGTTGATGTTTGTACAAAAGTAAGTATGACTGTGGGTTGATGTTTGTACAAAAGTAATTATGGCTGTGTGTTAATGTTTTTGTACAAAATTAATTATGGCTGTGGGTTGATGTTTGTACAAAAGGCCTGCTGCACGGTAAAGTGCCCATTTCTAGTAAAATATGTGTACAATGCTATTTTTTAAAATCTATTTCTGAAATCACACTGAAATGATGTTTTTCATAAAGGTATTCCATAAAACTAACTGTACAAGTGAAAAAAATACATTAAATATCTAAAATAAAATTTGCAGCTGGCATATTGTCATCCCAAAATGACCAAAAATAGGTGTAATGCATCTAAATTTTACTTTATTTTAAAAGCTTCTGATGAGATTATCATTAATATATCATGATTTGTCATTTCATTTTATAAAATAAAATTTATCCAGCTTTAATAGGATGTATAACACTTTGTATTTTCCTAGTTACAAAATCATTTTATTTTAATATAAACAAAAGTGGTACCGATGTAATGCCTGTAAATTTTTAAAACACTAAATGTTATAAAATGACAATAAAATAAATATCAGAACTTAATTGGTATGTTTTATAGTATATAAATTAGTAAAACTAATATGAGTATTCACCTATGAAGTTATAGAAAGATATTACAACCAGAAAATTTATTGTAGTCATTTTTAATGTCCAAAAACAGTCTGTTACGAAAAATCTGTAATGTCCGTCACACTATTGTAACAGCAAGAAATGGTCATAGATTTGAAAACTTTTTCTTTTGTTTTGTTAACAATGTGATCCCTCGGCGTATGCCAATTTATGCTTGATACGTTCACCTCCGCAAGGTTGGCATAACTTACCCTCGCTCTGGGTTCCCACCCCGCAATTCCTGCATGGCACGGGTTCGACCGGCCGCCTACGGAGCTGGGATCGATGCTGCTTGCAATGTTCGAAGACGCAGCTCTTTCCACAAGGAATGTGGGAACCAATCACAATCCACCGACAATTATTATGACCTTGAGGCATGATCGTTGTTATCTTCCGATATATATCCATTGAGACAAACCTTTAATTGGTAGTTTACAATGGAGAATGTTGGTCCTTTTTTATGTCCGATCGAACGGCTCGCCCTTTTATGTCCGATTGATATTCGCCCATTTTTATACCCGATTGATATTCGCTCGTCAGCGGATGGTGGGTGCGGCGGGGGACGCTGGGGCACATGTGAGGGGCTTAATAATCATTGAGATTCACCCCCCTGCTGCTATTGTATTATACCTAGGGGTAGTACAGACTACTGTACACAGTGATCTACTATTGTATTATACCTAGAGGTAGTACACACTATTGTACACAGTGATCTATCAGTGTATTGTACCTAGAGGTAGTACAGACTACTGTACACAGTGATCTATTATTGTATTATACCTAGGGGTAGTACAGACTATTGTACACAGTGATCGATGATTGTGTGCTACCTAGAGGTAGTACAGACTTGTAACACAGTGCTCGATGATTGTGTGCTACCTAGAGGTAGTACAGACTACTGTACACGGTGATCGATGATTGTGTTATACCTAGGGGTACTACACACTATTGTACACAGTGATCTATTATTGTATTATACCTAGGGGTAGTACACACTATTGTACACAGTGATCTATTATTGTATTATACCTAGAGGTAGTACAGACTATTGTACACAGTGATATATTATTGTATTATACCTATGGGTAGTACACACTATTGTACACAGTGATCTACTATTGTATTATACCTAGAGGTAGTACACACTATTGTACACAGTGATCGATGATTGTGTTATACCTAGGGGCAGTACAGACTACTGTACACAGTGATCTATTATTGTATTATACCTAGGGGTAGTACACAATATTGTACACAGTGATCTATCATTGTATTGTACCTAGAGGTAGTACAGACTACTGTACACAGTGATCTATTATTGTATTATACCTAGGGGTAGTACAGACTATTGTACACAGTGATCGATGATTGTGTGCTACCTAGAGGTAGTACAGACTTGTAACAAAGTGATCGATGATTGTGTTATACCTAGGGGTAGTACAGACTACTGTACACAGTGATCTATTATTGTATTATACCTAGGGGTAGTACACAATACTGTACACAGTGATCTATTATTGTATTATACCTAGGGGTAGTACAGACTACTGTACACAGTGATCTATCATTGTATTGTACCTAGAGGTAGTACAGACTACTGTACACAGTGATCTACTATTGTATTATACCTAGGGGTAGTACAGACTATTGTACACAGTGATCTATTATTGTATTATACCTAGGGGTAGTACAGACTATTGTACACAGTGATCGATGATTGTGTGCTACCTAGAGGTAGTACAGACTTGTAACACAGTGATCGATGATTGTGTGCTACGTAGAGATAGTACAGATTACTGTACACGGTGATCGATGATTGTGTTATACCAAGGGGTAGTACAGACTACTGTACACAGTGATATATTATTGTATTATACCTAGAGGTAGTACACACTATTGTACACAGTGATCTAGTATTGTATTATACCTAGGGGTAGTACACACTATTGTACACATTGATATAGTATTTTGTTATACCTAGAGGTAGTACATACTAATGTACACAGTGATCTATTATTGTATTATACCTAGGGGTAGTACACACTATTGTACACAGTGATCGATGATTGTGTGCTACCTAGAGGTAGTACACACTAGTGTACACAGTGATCTATTATTGTATTATACCTAGAGGTAGTACACACTATTGTACACAGTGATCTATTATTGTATTGTACCTAGATGTAGTACACACTATTGTACACAGTGACCTACTATTGTATTATACCTAGACGTAGTACAGACTACTGTACACAGTGATCTACTATTGTATTATACCTAGGGGTAGTACACACTATTGTACACATTGATATAGTATTTTGTTATACCTAGAGGTAGTACATACTAATGTACACAGTGATCTATCATTGTATTGTACCTAGAGGTAGTACAGACTACTGTACACAGTGATCGATGATTGTATTATACCCAGAGGTAGTACAGACTACTGTACACAGTGATCGATGATTGTATTATACCCAGAGGTAGTACAGACTACTGTACACATTAATCTATTATTGTATTATACCTAGGGGTAGTACAGACTATTGTACACATTAATCTAGTATTGTATTATACCTAGGGGTAGTACAGACTACTGTACACTGTGATCTATTATTGTATTATACCTAGAGGTAGTACAGCCTATTTTACACATTAATCTATTATTGTATTATACCTAGGGGTAGTACAGACTACTGTACACAGTGATCTATTATTGTATTATACCTAGAGGTAGTACACACTATTGTACACATTAATCTATTATTGTATTATACCTAGGGGTAGTACAGACTACTGTACACAGTGATCTATTATTGTATTGTACCTAGAGGTAGTACAGACTACTGTACACGGTGATCGATGATTGTGTTATACCTAGGGGTAGTACAGACTACTGTACACAATGATCTATTATTGTATTATACCTAGAGGTAGTACAGACTACTGTACACAGTGTTCTAGTATTGTATTATACCTAGAGGTAGTACAGACTATTGTACAGTGATCTATCATTGTATTATACCTAGGCGTAGTACAGACTACTGTACACAGTGATCGATGATTGTATTATACCCAGAGGTAGTACAGACCACTGTACACAGTGATCGATGATTGTAATATACCCAGAGGTAGTACAGACTACTGTACACATTAATCTATTATTGTATTATACCTAGGGGTAGTACAGACTACTGTACACAGTGATCTATTATTGTATTGTACCTAGAGGTAGTACAGACTACTGTACACAGTGATCTATTATTGTATTATACCTAGAGGTAGTACAGCCTATTGTACACATTAATCTATTATTGTATTATACCTAGGGGTAGTACAGACTACTGTACACAGTGATCGATGATTGTGTTATACCTAGGGGTAGTACAGACTACTGTACACAATGATCTATTATTGTATTATACCTAGAGTTAGTACAGACTACTGTACAGTGTTCTAGTATTGTATTATACCTAGAGGTAGTACAGACTATTGTACACAGTGATCTATCATTGTATTATACCTAGGCGTAGTACAGACTACTGTACACAGTGATCCATTATTGTAGCAGCAGGGGGGGGGTGAATCTCAATGATTAATTGTGAATATAGGAATATATGTCATGTTACAATGGTGTGTACTTTGAATGAATCGACGGTGTTGGTTAAACTGTTATTGACTTGATGCTGTCATGAATGTATATGGTATAATTATCACGGGATGATACGGCATCCGTCTGTTGTACGATACGACATCCATCCGTTAGCTGTAAATTTTCCAGGCCACTAACCGGAATGGTGGGTGTACTATACCTGTTAATGCTTACAGGATATAACTTACTATGTATATAATCAAAAGCAGGTGATGGAACTGTTTTGATTCAATAACGAATTTGTTAATGATCAATGTTAATGATCACACTACTCAACGATACATTTATATCATTGATACATATAACAAATCATTTTATATTGGATATTTGAATGTTAATCAGAAGTATCAGCTGGTGCTACAACTTGTGGAATAGACTGAGGAAGTCAATGGTAGGAACATGCAATATAACATGTATAAGGTGAACTATCACTTAATTTGGCATACGTATATTGTAGCCGCTCGCAACCTAGGAGGTTGATATACCACTGCTAGCCAGGTAGACGTGCCAATGAGTGGGGCAACTGTCGAAGGACGGAGTCACCACATACTCGCTAGATGGGTAACGACACATCACCAACGGCAATGAGCTCGTGGATAAGTGGGACTGTAAATGCTACTGATAGACAGCTAACCATAATCACTTAGTAGCAAACAGTGTTTAAATGCTACTAATAGAGACAGTTAACCATAACCACTTAGGAGCTGACAGTGCTTAAATGCTACTAATGTGCAGCCAACCATAATTACTGAGGAGCAGACAGTGTTTAAATGCTACTAATAGACAGCTAACCATAATCATGTAGGATCAGACAGTGTTTAAATGCGACAAATAAACAGCTACCATAATCACTTAGGAACAGACAGTGTTTAAATGCTACTAATGTGCAACTAACCATAATCACTTAGGAACAGAGAGTGTTATATGCTACTAATGTGCAACTAACCATAATCACTTAGGAGCCGACAGTGTTTAAATGCTACTAATGTGCAACTAACCATAATCACTTAGGAACAGACAGTGTTTAAATGCTACTAATGTGCAACTAACCATCATCACTTAGAAGCAGACAGTGTGTATATGCTACTAATGTGCAACTAACCATAATCACTTAGGAACAGACAGTGTTTAAATGCTATTAATAATCAGCTAACCATAAACATGTAGGATCAGACAGTGTTTAAATGCTACTAATAGACAGCTATCCATAATCATGTAGGATCAGACAGTGTTTAAATGCGACTAATAAACAGCTACCATCATCACTTAGAAGCAGATAGTGTTATATGCTACTAATGTGCAACTAACCATCATCACTTAGAAGCAGACAGTGTGTATATGCTACTAATGTGCAACTAACCATAATCACTTAGGAGCCGACAGTGTTTAAATGCTAATAATAATCAGCTAACCATAAACGTGTAGGATCAGACAGTGTTTAACTGCCACTAATAAACATCTAACCATACTCACTTAGGAGCAGAGAGTGTGTATATGCTACTAATGTGCAACTAACCATACTCACTTAGGAGCAGACAGTGTGTATATGCTACTAATGTGCAACTAACCATACTCACTTAGGAGCAGACAGTGTTTAAATGCTATTAATATGCGGCTAACCATAATTAATTAGGAGTAGACAGTATTTAAATGCTACTATTAAGCAATTAACCATAATCGCTTAAGAGCAAACAGTATTTAAATGCAACTAATAAGCAACTAACCAAAATCAATTAGGAACAGACAGTGTTTAAATGCTACTAATAATTAGCTAACCATACTCACTTAGGAGCAGACAGTGTTTAAATGCAACTAATAGACAACTAACCATAATCACTTACGGGGCGTACATTGTTTTAGTGCTACTAATAAGCAGCTACCATCATCACTTAGGAGCAGACAGTGTTTAAATTCTACTAATAGACAGGTAACTATAATGGCTTAGGAGCCGACAGTGTTTATTTGCTACTAATGTGCAGCCAACCATAATTACTTAGGAGCAGAGCAGACAGTATTGATATGCTACTAATGTGCAGCCAACCATAATTACTTAGGAGTAGACGGTGTTTAAATGCTACTAATAGACAGTTAACCATATTCACTTAGGAGCAGACAGTGCCCGTGAGCTTGCACAGTTTCTGTATAGTCTTACTAAGAAAATTTCGACCTTGGTCACTGTGAAGTCGCTCGGGAAAACCATAAAACGGAAATAATGGTCATACAAGGCCTTGGCAGTGGTTTGTGCAGTCTGGTTGCGACATGGCACTGCTTGAGCATATCTGGTGAAGTGATCCACTATAACCAGTATGTTTTCCACACCACCTTTGCTAGGTTCGAGCTTCAAAAAGTCGATGCACACTAGCTCCATAGGTCTAGAGGTAAAAATTGGTACAAGCTCTGCGAAAGGTTTGACAGGGGTCTTTCGACTAATACATGAGCTACAATTGGTGATGTACTTGTTAACATCCTCTTCCAACCCAGGCCAGTAAAACCGTTGTCTGGCCAGCCAAGGGTCTTTTCCTTGCCCTGGTGACCAGCATCGTCATGAATTGCAATAGTCCTGTGGGATACAGGTAAAACAAGTTGACGAACTGACTGGCCGTCCAAGAAAGCGGTTCTGTACAGAATTCCCTCATCGAGATGAAGTCTGTTCCATTCTCGGAGAAAACGCTGTACAGCTTTTGACTCGGATCCTCTCCCTCTGGGAAGAAAACCGCTTTCGAGGAGGTCAATCACCCTTAAAATGGTAAAATCATTCAATTGCTCAGCTTTCCAGTCAATCTTGTTAACATGTTCAGATTCAAACATCTCCTCATCGGCCGAATGAGGAGCTGCCGAATCTGATACACATTCGACAAGTGGTGTAGCATTTACAGCACCTTGAACAATCGCTTTCATTTCTTCTTGAAAAACGTATCGACGAGATAATCCATCTGCGTCTCCGTTTTGGCTGCCACTACGGTATTCAATATAAAAATTGTAATTGGCTAATTCTGCTAGCCAACGGTGGCCTGTTGCATCAACCTTTGCAGAGGTTTTGACATAGGTTAAGGGATTATTGTCAGTAACCACCTTAAAGTCATTCCCACACAAGTAGTCATGGCATTTATCTGTGATACTCCACTTAAGGGCTAGAAATTCCATCTTGTGTGCGGGATAATTCCTCTCACTGGGTCTCAAACTTCGGGATGCGTATGCAATAACACGCTCCTTCCCGTCTTGGACCTGGTACAGTACTGCTCCTAATCCAAGGGAGGATGCATCCGTGTGCAGAATAAAAGGTTGGGAATAGTCTGCATATGCCCAGATTGGGTGTGATGTTAATTTATCTTTGATTGTATCAAAGGCAGCTTGCTGGGCATCACCCCATATCCATGGAACGGGTGTCTTGGTCTTCTTCTTGGTCTTTTTCTTGGATTATTTCTGGTTAAAACCATGTCCTTCTAATAAGGAGTTTAACGGCTGTACAATCTGGGCATAATCCTTTATAAATTTTCTGTAGTAGCCCGAGAATCCAAGAAATTGTCTGAGATATTTCAGATCGTGACATGCTGGCCAATCTTTAACGGCGGAAACTTTACCGGGATCCGTAGAAATACCTTGATCAGAAACGATATGACCCAAGTAAGTTACGGATTTCTTGAAGAATTCGCATTTTGAAGGTGTAAGCTTCAAGTGATGCTGATCCAACCGTTGAAAGACGGATTCAATCCTCTCTAGGTGTTCCTCAAATGTAGATGAGAAAATAAGGATGTCATCTAAGAAAATTAAACATTCTCTAAGATGCATATCACCCATGCATTTTTCCATCAGTCGCTGGAAGGTTGCGGGTGCATTGGTGAGTCCGAAACCCATCTGGTTCCACTCATAAAACCCCAGTGCTCCGACACTAAAAGCTGTTTTGGTCTTATCCTCTTCTGCAACTTCGACCTGCCAATAGGCTGAATGTAGGTCAAGTTTACTAAAATATTTGGCAGAAGAAAGGACATCAATAGTGTCGTCGAATCTGGGTAACATAAAAGCATCCTTTCGGGTCTTGTTGTTCAATCGACGCCAATCCACACAAAACCTGAGTGCATCGGAGGATTTTCTAATCAAAACAACGTTAGAAGAGTAAGGACTATCAGACTCTCGAATAACGTCTGCCTCCAACATTTCCTTTATGTGCTGACGCACTTCCTCATACATGGCTGGAGGGATTCGTCTGTATGGGTCTTTAATCGGTGTATTGTCCTCTAACACTATCTTGTGCTGTACAAGATTTGTTTTACCCAAGTCCTGACTGTCTTTTGAAAATACATGTTTCCATTTTCCTAGGACTTGTTGAAACCGCAAAACTTGAGACGGAGACAAATTTGTATTGTCAACGTTGACACCCAGGTCTTCGAGAGAGGTATCTGAAGATGTATCCTGGCAAATATATGTAGAAAGATCATCCACAACTGTTGCTTCAGAAATTTCACAAATCTGTGTTTTGGGTTTAAAAATAAAGTCTTCGCAGTCATATTACAAATCCTGACTGGGACTTTAACTGTGGATTGTTGATTGACTTTAACAATCCGAGGACATACTGTATAACCTGTAACAGTTTCAGGTGTCTCAGTGACAACAGATGAGATGTTGTTGTCGAAATTACGGACTATCCCATTGATAGTAACTGTCTCATATGGTGCTACCGTAATCGTTTTGGTACCGCACGCTTTTACTGAGAAGGTCCGGGAGTCGAGGCTATCCATCGCCGACTTCCATTCTACTGGGATGTCAACAGTAGAATTGTCTGAATATGGGGACAAAATGTCTTACACCTTCTAAGAACGTTTGTTCCCACAATGACAGGACACGTTCTGTTAAAACTAATGTCTGGGATGACCAGAACATGAATATCCAATTTAAAAACAAATAAAAACGGTAATGTGATGGTAGACTCAAAATAACCTGAGTACTCCATGCGTGAACCATCAGCAATTGATAAGTCAAGACCAAGAGTGGTGAGAGGTTGTAATACAACATCTGAAAGTCTCTTGAAACAAGAAAGAGAAAGAGTGGTTACTTGACTACCAGTATCAATCAAGGCTTTAAAAGAACTGCCGTTGATAACAATATCATGTTCATTCGGTGAACCTATAAGACGGTTCACACATTGTTGTTCTGGTGGGTGTGGGTTTGTTTGGGCAATTTGATCACCAGTCCCTGTTTGGCCCTCAACAGAGACGGTATCTAGTTTAACGATTGGCGATATTGGGAAATGCCTCTTCCGCGACCAAATGACCTTGGTCCGGAGTTCGGCTGCAGGTGTGATCCTTGTGGATTGTAATCCTGCTGACTATAACCAGAAGCTTGGTTTCCACCACTGTATCTCCCAGACCGCGACCTCTGTTGGTACTAAATGGTTGTGGTGGTAGAGAGAATGACTGATGTTGTTGTTGCTGGTTGTGGGTAGAGTCCAGCTTCTGTAAAATCTGGTCGAACTTGGAGTTGATCTTCTTGTCCATCATGTTCTCCCAGGAAGTGAGTTTGGTATCGAACTGATCCAAGCGAGACTGCATATTCTTTTCCAATAAAGAAAACTGTTGTTGCACATCTGAGTCCGCAGTAACTGTATTGTTCTTAACAGTAACCTTCTTAGAGAAAGGAGTTGTATGTAGAACATTACCAGTTGAAGAAGAGTTGAAATTAGAAGAAGTCGAAGTGCGCAACATCTCTTTCTCAACTTTGTGGATTTCTCGAAGTAATTGGTTGTAGTCCACCAGGGTATCATACTTGTGGCGGGTTTGCAGTCGCAACATATCCGAGGATAACCCTGTCCAGAACTTATGACGAAGTATGTCATTCCTTGCAACACCTGGTAACTGACCCTTATTGATGATGGCCTGTAACAACGTTTCTAGGCGACATGCATAGGATGTTACTGATTCGTCCGCTGCCTGAGAGGAATTAAACAATTCTGTCATCAGGTCCTCTTTGGTCGATGCATCTGAGAACATGCAGTCTAGCTTATCCATAATCTGGACAAGTGTTGACTCCTGACCTAGCGGAATCACCATCATACGAGCAGAACCACGAAGGGAACTGCGCACAGTGTACAACAAGTTGGTGGCTGATATTTCCGGATTGTTCATCAGACATTGGACTTCATATCTCCATATAACGTAAGGCACCTCCCCCTTGTTGATAGGTTCATCACCCGAGAAGCTGGGCATCTTAGGAGGGTTGGATGAAAACTGTGTCGGATATGGAAGTACATTGGGGGTTGAAACAAAAGGAAATCCAGAAGGTGGTCTATTAAGAAAAGACTGCACTGGTGGGCTATTATCTGCACCGTTGTCTGGAATGTCAAACCGTCTGCCTCTGAAAGAAGTGAAGGGCAAGGGCGGTGGTGGTGCTTGAGCTGACTTTGGAACCAAGTCAAAATGCTCACTCAACTGTTTATAAACCTGGTCCATCATCCCCGTGGGTAATCCTCCAGGAGTGCTCTCCTTTCCTGGTGTAGCCATTATAAAAAAATTATAACCAGGATATAAGGACAATAAATACAAGAGTTGCACAAACATATGCAACAGGGACAACAAACTCAATAGTGGACACGCGAATACGGCGCCAAAATACCGTCGCAACTGTACGTAATATCGCGATAAATAATTGTTGAAACGCAAAAATATTTCGCAAAAAAAAATTACAAACGCAAGAATTATATATGCTATAAAACAAATGTATGGTTGGCCTTTAATACTCTGTTGAGAATCAACAGTAGCTAACTATAACTGTCTATACAATGTAACACCTTCAATATAAAGGCTGAACTGACCAAGTAGGTCACAATGAAAAGGTGTAAACTGATTGTATGTAAACAGATCAGGAATTTAACCTATCCACAATCAATACTGTATACCTGTAAATAAACACAGACTATATTTTAACACAATATACACAACACAAAATTTAATGGACTGTAAAAGAATACACAATTACTGGACTGTAACACAATATACATATAATCCTGAAAATAAATTTAATTGATTTAACAGTGAGTATGCAATATGTTGTATGGCAATAGAAATTGGTGCTCCTACTGGCATCTATCTATACCTGAAACTCGAAATTTGGAACAACATTACCCTCTGAAAAGAATGACAACCACAGGCCTTAGCAAGGGCGTAGATATAACCTAGTTATATGGGTAATATTATACTGGGGCGTATGAATATATGGGGTAACACAGATCACATAAATATAATATACAATATAGATCTATCCGTTAGTCGCCCAAATGCATTTATGCGGTGGCGACTTTAAATAAACTTATATAGATAGAGATCTATCCGATACTACAACGACATCCATTCACTTACATACCTTTCTATCTGCTACTGACGATTCAATGTTGCCGGAACAATAAGTTTAATTAATATGTGCAACTTGTGAATAATGACATGCAGGTATGTGTGTTAGTATGACAGAATAAAGAAACCCTCACACCGACACCAATACTCTTGTGTCTTCATTTTCAACGCTGATCGGGGAAATTGCAGACCCACTGTTCCGTAAAACTACGATTGTGTCCCAAGGCTTCTCAGATAATTGCATTGATAAACGGAATTCATGGTTTGATTACGATTGTATTTAGGCGAGACGCGTTTATTTAAATGCTCTGCATGTATTCAATAATAATAAGTCGGACAAGAACAGAACGGATTTGGCGAGTTTTAGGCGGTCTTATAAATTATTACTTAGAAAGAAACAGCGCAGCTTCAAGTTTAAACAAACCGCATCCTTTAAGAATTTAAGACGTTCACAACCCAAAGACTTCTGGAAATATTTTAAGTCTGATAAAAAACGCGTTAACTCTAGTATACCACTGAATGATTTTAAAGCACATTTTTCACAGCTATTCGATGATATAAATGCTATTAGGAACTCTGATGCCGATAATTTTAACGACTTACATGATTTTGATACCCGTAGCACGGACCACGCATTTGTAGAATTGGACCGTCCTATAACATATGATGAAGTTACCAAATGTATCAGATTATTAAAAAGGCATAAGGCCACATCCGATGATAATATTTTAAATGAGTATTTCATAGAAAGCAGTGACATTTTGGCTGGGCATATAACCGACATTTTTAATATAATTATGGATAATGGTACCTTCCCAGATGCATGGACGAAAGGCTTCATAGTTCCAGTTCATAAAAAGGGAGATGATTTTGATGTAAATAACTATAGGGGAATAACTCTTAGTAATTTTGGTAAGCTATTCACGAGTGTCCTAAATGCTAGAATTAACAATTTTTGTGACGAACATGATATTATTTCGGATGCACAATTCGGATTTCGCAAAGGACGATCTAGTACGGACGCGATTTTTATACTTCACTCTTTGATCCAAAATGTTTTAAATGAAAATAAAAGGTTATTTGGTGCCTTTTTCGACATGCGCAAATGCTTTGATTCTATTTATAGAAACGGACTATGGTTAAAACTATATAACATAGGTATACAAGGAAAACTACTACGTATTATTCGGTCTATGTACAGTTCGGTAAAGTCGTGTGTTAAACATTGTAACAGCTTTTCTGAATTCTTCGATATATCGGTTGGCCTGAGGCAAGGGGAGATAATTTCGCCAATTATGTTTTCTCTGTTCGTTGAAGATCTGGAGCTATTTTTGCAAGATAGGTTAAACTGCGGATTGTCTATTCATGAAATATGTATAATTATATTACTATTTGCTGACGACATGGTCTAAATTGGTCTAACGCAACAGGATTTACAGGATTCTCTTAATAAGTTGGACCAATATTGTGATAAGTGGGGCCTTGAGGTAAATAAATCGAAGACTAAAAAATACTTGTCTTTAGAAAACGTGTTGGGTTAAAGCGCAGTGATAAATGGATATACAAAGGCGAAGAAATAGAAATAGTGAACGATTTTAACTACCTTGGTTGCACATTTAACTTTACTGGAACTGTTATGTTAAATGACACAGTTGTATATGGAAAGGGATTAAAAGCTATGAATATATTAACAGCAAATCTTTCGAGGTACAATACGAAACCAATTATTGCATTACAATTATTCGACTCCTTCGTCTCTTCAATATTATACTACGGTTGTGAAGTAGCAGGGTTCAGTAAATCACAAAACATTGAACGTTTGCACTTGACATTTTGTAAAAAAGTACTAGGCGTAAAACAATGTACCAGTAATGCAGCGGTATATGGGGAGCTGGGAAGGTACCTACTATATATTAACAGATATGTACGAATAATAAAATATTGGTTTAAGATTTTGTCAAGTAAAAATTTGATTTTAAAAACAATAGCGGAAAGCTCTGCACAGGATGCTATAGGAGGCAAATCAAATTGGTTTACAAATGTTTAATAACTATTGGATAGGTACGAATTTGCATATGTTTGGAATAATCCTAGTATTGTTAACGAAAATTATTTCGTTGCAAGTTTTAAACAAAGATTAATTGATGATTTCCTACAGAAATGGCATGCAGATATGAGATCAAATGAGATGAACTTTTTATAATTACTTAAAGCATGACTTTGGCATAGAACAGTACCTTACTAATATAGTAAGTAGAAGTCTCAGGATCCCTCTCGCTAGACTAAGAACCTCAGCTCATAATTTAATAACACTTATTAAAAAATACTATTATCAAAGACCGAGTATGTATGTGTATACATACATAATTACCCTTTTTACAAGCACAGCAAACAAAGAGTTAAATAACCTATGCAAGTACGTGAAGAATGCAATGAAGCTGCGAGATGGGGTTCTTGGTCTAGACATATAATACTATGCACATATATTTTAGCTCGCTTTGTTTAAGTTTAACATGATAGTGTACCTTGCCAATATGTAGGTAGAAGCACTGTTTTAAATTTGAACGTTTTTACAGAGTATTTCCACTTTGACCATAAGCTGGGTCAATGAGTACGTGTGAAGAATGAAAGCATATAGTATGTAAGAATATAAACCTCTCTTCAACCGATATTTACTTATTTCCTAAAGCATGTTTAGAAATTTAACACATTTTAAGAAATTATATACTGTGTTACACATTTGAGCTAAAACGAACCTTCAATTAACTGCATACACTTCAATTTAAGTCAAATCAAGTGCTTGGTGCAAAACTAGTATAACCACATGGGTGAAGGGGTTGCGGTAGTTTTGCACTAATCCCTTGAATTATACTTTTAGGATGTTTTGAGATTATCCTCCAATAAAATCAACATTATTAATATATTAAACATTTAAAAGCTCCAATTAGTAAGTACACTTATAATAATACCTTATATGTATATATAAATGGGTAATGTATGTCAGAGATTTACAAATGCAATACAAGATTGATTGGTTAGTATTTAGTATTATTATATTCATTTGTTTGTAGACCATAAACTGTTTATGTTTGTGTCTTAATAAACGATTCTTCCATTTCTTCCTATTTATACAACCAGGTTATCGAACTTCTATGTCGACACCGATTTGTATAAATAACTTATACACTTAATTGAATAAATATGGTACTGTATTGTTCAGATATTGGTCACTACCAAACTCTAGTGACACATTCACAGAATGATGATGACAATTAAATAATGTATAGTAAATGAATTTACAAATGTAGCACACTAATTACATGTATATAATTTTGAAATATATCGGTTCACAATCACACGAGAATACGTGGAATCAAATATAACTGTCAATGAATTTACTATGACTACCAATTAATAGATCATGTACAGTTTTGACAATAACTACACACCTAGTATGAAAAGCCTAGTAAAGTTTAGACTAATGAAATACAAATGCTTTTAAAATGAAATTTACAAAACCGATACCTTTCAAAAACACAACAATATAGACAATACATAATACAAAACACTTACGTGACAATATCCTTAAACAATATTCCTGTATTATTCCTTAATACTCCTTTTTTTTTGCGATGTCACGTGATCGTATGATAAGGACACGAAATTTCTGCTCTGAAGAAAATATTACATTTTGTATTTATACAAAGGCTTTTGGACACGATATTTATTGGATTTAGTGGCTAGATAAATGTAATAAACTATGTGTTGTCAAAAACGGATTTAATCGAAAGAAAAGTGAAGAAAAAGAGATATTTAAGTGATGATAGTGTAAACAATGAAACGCCTACTGGCAAGCGGGAAAAATGCAGTGATAATACAGACGGGGTACGTGTGAGTAAAATTTTAAGTCAAGCGAACTCTGTACTATATGAAACAATTGAAACTGTAAATCTCGAGAACACTTTTATGTATTTATTGGAACCGGAGGGTCTTTGTCAAATATCACATACAACAACAACAACAACAACAACAACATTTATTGCATTAAGACATCAGCTGATGCTTATAGCATACAGATAAAATACATATACATGTATTGTGAAAAAGTGAAAACATGAAAACATGGTTTATAATGGAGTAGTTTCGGAGAAGCGTGTAAGTATGAACTTTGAAAAGGATAATTTGAAAGCAAATAAATGAATGATATATGAGTATTTCTCATGCTAGCTCATTCATATGTATGAAAAATCAAACTTTATGAAAAATGTCGTCTGTAGGTCGTTGTACAAGGAACGTGTCCGAACTGTCCGAAATGAGTCAGGTAGAAGGACCAACGAATGCAGACCTTATGAAGTGCTTGAAGGGGATAGATTTCAAGTTAATTGATATGGATGAACGGCTTAAGAAATTAGAGACATTGGAGAATAAAGTTGGTCAATTTGAAACTGAGATGAAAAAGATGTGGAATTATGTATACGACACTTCAAAGCGGTCTGATGAAAAGCTGTCTTATGTTACGGATAAGGTAGAGTACAGATTTTGGTCTTGGGGTAGTAAATGAAAAAGTAATAGAGATAGAGAGAGAAAAGAACTTGTTGAAAGATGAAGTTATTTACTTGCAGTCACAATCGATGAGAAATAACCTTGTATTTGGGAACATACCAGAGGCCCCAACTGAGGTCCCTGAAGATACAGAAAGGAAAATCAGAGAGTTCATGGTAGATAAGATGAAGATAGCCAGAAAATTGGTGGACGAGATTCAGTTCGAGCGAGTGCATAGGATGGGACAGGTGCGAGAAGGCAGATATAGGAATATAGTGGCCAAGTTTACTCTGTTTAAGGAGCGCGAATATGTGAGAAAACAGTGGAAAGCATTGCGAGGAACAGATTATTTTGTGTATGAACAATTTCCAAAAGAGGTGAATGACAGGCGGAAGAAGCTGCTACCAAGAATGAAGGCGGAGAAGCAGAAGGGTAACAGAGCATGGTTATCATATGATA
>CM026391.1:42542702-42568383 GCA_014843695.1 Archivesica marissinica
TGCTTTAGATATGTGTATATTGATTGCTGATAGAGAGCGATGCACATGACACAACAATGGATGCTTTAGATATGTGTATATTGATTGCTGATAGAGAGCGATGCACATGACACAACAATGGATGCTTTAGATATGTGTATATTGATTGCTGATAGAGAGCGATGCACATGACACAATAATGAATGCTTTAGATATGTGTATAGTGATTGCTGATAGAGAGCGATGCACATGACACAATAATGGATGCTTTAGATATGTGTATATTGATTGCTGATAGAGAGTGATGCACATGACACAATAATGGATGCTTTAGATATGTGTATATTGATAGAGAGCGATGCACATGACACAATAATGAATGCTTTAGATATGTGTATATTGATTGCTGATAGAGAGTGATGCACATGACACAATAATGAATGCTTTAGATATGTGTATAGTGATTGCTGATAGAGAGCGATGCACATGACACAATAATGAATGCTTTAGATATGTGTATAGTGATTGCTGATAGAGAGCGATGCACATGACACAATAATGGATGCTTTAGATATGTGTATATTGATTGCTGATAGAGAGTGATGCACATGACACAATAATGGATGCTTTAGATATGTGTATATTGATAGAGAGCGATGCACATGACACAATAATGAATGCTTTAGATATGTGTATATTGATTGCTGATAGAGAGTGATGCACATGACACAATAATGAATGCTTTAGATATGTGTATAGTGATTGCTGATAGAGAGCGATGCACATGACACAATAATGAATGCTTTAGATATGTGTATAGTGATTGCTGATAGAGAGCGATGCACATGACACAACAATGGATGCTTTAGATATGTGTATAGTGATTGCTGATAGAGAGCGATGCACATGACACAATAATGGATGCTTTAGATATGTGTATATTGATTGCTGATAGAGAGCGATGCACATGACACAATAATGGATGCTTTAGATATGTGTATAGTGATTGCTGATAGAGAGCGATGCACATGACACAATAATGAATGCTTTAGATATGTGTATAGTGATTGCTGATAGAGAGCGATGCACATGACACAATAATGGATGCTTTAGATATGTGTATATTGATTGCTGATAGAGAGCGATGCACATGACACAATAATGAATGCTTTAGATATGTGTATAGTGATTGCTGATAGAGAGCGATGCACATGACACAATAATGGATGCTTTAGATATGTGTATATTGATTGCTGATAGAGAGTGATGCACATGACACAATAATGGATGCTTTAGATATGTGTATATTGATAGAGAGCGATGCACATGACACAATAATGAATGCTTTAGATATGTGTATATTGATAGAGAGCGATGCACATGACACAATAATGAATGCTTTAGATATGTGTATATTGATTGCTGATAGAGAGCGATGCACATGACACAATAATGGATGCTTTAGATATGTGTATATTGATTGCTGATAGAGAGCGATGCACATGACACAATAATGGATGCTTTAGATATGTGTATAGTGATTGCTGATAGAGAGCGATGCACATGACACAATAATGAATGCTTTAGATATGTGTATATTGATTGCTGATAGAGAGCGATGCACATGACACAATAATGGATGCTTTAGATATGTGTATATTGATTGCTGATAGAGAGCGATGCACATGACACAATAATGAATGCTTTAGATATGTGTATAGTGATTGCTGATAGAGAGCGATGCACATGACACAATAATGAATGCTTTAGATATGTGTATAGTGATTGCTGATAGAGAGCGATGCACATGACACAATAATGGATGCTTTAGATATGTGTATATTGATTGCTGATAGAGAGCGATGCACATGACACAATAATGGATGCTTTAGATATGTGTATATTGATTGCTGATAGAGAGCGATGCACATGACACAACAATGGATGCTTTAGATATGTGTATATTGATTGCTGATAGAGAGCGATGCACATGACACAATAATGGATGCTTTAGATATGTGTATAGTGATTGCTGATAGAGAGCGATGCACATGACACAATAATGGATGCTTTAGATATGTGTATATTGATTGCTGATAGAGAGCAATGCACATGACACAACAATGGATGCTTTAGATATGTGTATATTGATTGCTGATAGAGAGCGATGCACATGACACAATAATGAATGCTTTAGATATGTGTATAGTGATTGCTGATAGAGAGCAATGCACATGACACAATAATGGATGCTTTAGATATGTGTATATTGATTGCTGATAGAGAGCGATGCACATGTCACAATAATGAATGCTTTAGATATGTGTATAGTGATTGCTGATAGAGAGCGATGCACATGACACAATAATGGATGCTTTAGATATGTGTATATTGATTGCTGATAGAGAGTGATGCACATGACACAATAATGGATGCTTTAGATATGTGTATATTGATAGAGAGCGATGCACATGACACAATAATGAATGCTTTAGATATGTGTATATTGATTGCTGATAGAGAGTGATGCATATGACACAATAATGAATGCTTTAGATATGTGTGTAGTGATTGCTGATAGAGAGCGATGCACATGACACAATAATGAATGCTTTAGATATGTGTATAGTGATTGCTGATAGAGAGCGATGCACATGACACAACAATGGATGCTTTAGATATGTGTATAGTGATTGCTGATAGAGAGCGATGCACATGACACAATAATGGATGCTTTAGATATGTGTATATTGATTGCTGATAGAGAGCGATGCACATGACACAATAATGAATGCTTTAGATATGTGTATAGTGATTGCTGATAGAGAGCGATGCACATGACACAACAATGGATGCTTTAGATATGTGTATAGTGATTGCTGATAGAGAGCGATGCACATGACACAATAATGGATGCTTTAGATATGTGTATATTGATTGCTGATAGAGAGCGATGCACATGACACAATAATGGATGCTTTAGATATGTGTATATTGATTGCTGATAGAGAGCGATGCACATGACACAATAATGAATGCTTTAGATATGTGTATATTGATTGCTGATAGAGAGCGATGCACATGACACAACAATGGATGCTTTAGATATGTGTATATTGATAGAGAGCGATGCACATGACACAATAATGGGTGCTTTAGATATGTGTATATTGATTGCTGATAGAGAGCGATGCGTTCCGAACTGAATGAGCTGATTCAGAAGAGTCATACTTTTACTTTCAGTTTGTTATATTGCAAAAAGCACACTGTTTACTGATTGAAAATGATTGTTTAAATTGTAATGGAAGAATGTGTAGTAACATGGCTACTTGTAAGTAAAACTACAACTTTTATAATACTTTGATTCCATACGATCTAGTGTCGCTTTAAGATGCCATGTGACATTCATTATAGGTGACCAGATGCTATTTTCAGGTTGACAAGGTGCGCTCCCAGTGTAACGACAGTATACTTAATTTAATGGATGAAGTGCATGCCTTGGAGATGGACAATTATGAGAAACAAGATAGCCTGGAGAAAGCTCTCCGGGACAAGAGGGCTGCAGAGTCAGAATTGGAGAAGGTTAGATTAGTTGATATCTTCCTTTATATAACGCAGGCTGAATGATTGCTGTCTTTCTCACAAAATAAGTTTAGAAATCTATATGCATACGTGCGAAATGATTGCAATGTGGATTTAAGTGTCTTGTTTGTGAACACCACCACTGTGGTTCTGGGGAACTTGAACTCACAACCTCTCCAGAACCACAGTGGTTATATAAATAGGTTTTCAGAACTGCAGGACTCTATGCAACACATAGGTTTGATTATTTGTTTTAAAGCTAGTCTGCCCTGCATGTGTGCAATGTTCACTGCATGCCCTAATCTATGTACATGTAGTTTTGTTCAAGCATTTAGAACAAATTTGCCGATTTACATTCGTCATTAAGATATTTATATTCTACTATCAAAACATTTTACAAAGTAACATAGAGAGCAAAATATCAAAATACTTACATGGATACGTAGATGTCTCAAATATTAAAATCTTACATGGATACGTAGATGTCTCAAATATAAAATACTTACATGGATACGTAGATGTCTCAAATATAAAATACTTACATGGATACGTAGATGTCTCAAATATAAAATACTTACATGGATACGTAGATGTCTCAAATATAGGAACCAAACTGTTTAAACATTGCCAACATGTTGTGGAGAATGTTGTTTGGGCAAATGATAATTCCATAGCTAGGAGTTGGTGAGGCATGGCAAATGATAATTCCATAGCTAGGAGTTGGTGAGGCATGGTCAATGATAATTCCATAGCTAGGAGTTGGTGAGGCATGGTCAATGATAATTCCATAGCTAGGAGTTGGTGAGGCATGGGAACCTTAATTGGCTTTGATGATTTCATGATGATGTCAGAGGTAGGCAAAACACAAATGTTGTAACTTACGGCCGTTAGCTAATAATACAGATGTATCAGTTAATGTATATGTTAATACCTGTAAAATATTAAAAGTAAAGCAAGTTATGGTCTACCGTTAACAGGTGCATAAGGACGGTGTTAACCAGATGAACAAAGACCAAGGCAGTTTTGAGAACATGAACAAACGTGCCATCAATGCGGAGAGAGCTCGGGACGACGCTAACCTGTTAGTGGAGTCCCTACAGCATAAAGTGAAGAGAGAGGAGACAAAGTAAGTATGAGGGCATGCTTCATTTCTAATACAGTCAAATCTAAACAACACCTCCAAATAATAAAGACCAACTACAGGCAAACTTGCATTAAGAGACCACTAAAGGGAATGGATAAAAACCGGTCTCTAAGCAGGTATTGTCTCTTAATACAGGGTAATTTGTTCCATAACAACACAAATGGGAACTGAAAACAGTGGTATCTTAATGCAAGTGGTCTCTTTCCCTCATAAAAGCACCTCTTGACGCCATTACCAATACCACATATATTGACAATGTAGTAGCCAGAACAATATTCATAATAAAGGCCAGAATCTCATGTAGTCCCAGTAATATATATGGAGGTGGGATAAATATGGCGACTACTTATCCACTGCATGATATCTAAATGGCTGTCGTTTGTATGGAGATATAATAGTATATTAACCTAAAATCTCATGTAGTCCCAGTAATATCTATGGAGGTGGGATAGATATGGCGGCTACTTATCCACTGCATGATAGCTAAATGGCTGTCGTTTGTATGGAGATATAATAGTATATTAACCTAAATCTCTATGAAAGAAAGGGTTAATAGACATGGTCGTTTGAGCAAGTTTGACTGTATTCAAAACCTGTCTCCATTTTGATCATCCGTCAAGTCATTTTGTGTGAATTTTCACCCATTATGAGAGACCACTTGTCTAGAAAGATCATTCGTTGCCTTTCCAGTGGGTGGTATTTACAGACAGGTTTAACGCTGTTTCTCTTATAACCATTATACAATTATATCCTAAAGAGATTGAATGCGAAAGTTGACATTGAATATATAACTGTATATTGATCGTTACATTTAAGAGTATAATTTCTACTTCCAGTGCTCAACAATCAAAAGATCAGTTAGATGGTCAGTTGAACAACTACAGAGATAGAATGACTAATCTACAGCAGGAGTTTGAGAATGTTAACGATGATCGTGTACAACTGTTAGTTGAGGTAGATGATATGAAGAAGAAACTACAGTTGGCACAGCAGGAGAAAGAGGCAGCTCAGCGCAAATATCAGAAAGAGGTGAGTTGACTCTATTAAAGTACCAAAAGAGGTGATTTCCACGATGAAATACCAGAAAGAAGTGCTTAACCTTAAAAAAAGGAGGTGAGTGACTCAATGAAATACCTGAAGAGTAGCTGAATGAAATACCTGAATAGATGAGTAGCTGAATGAAATACCTGAATAGATGAGTAGCTCAATGAAATACCTGAATAGATGGGTAGCTTAATGAAATACCTGAATAGTAGCTCAATGAAATACCTGAATAGATGAGTAGCTCAATGAAATACCTGAATAGATGGGTAGCTCAATGAAATACCTGAATAGTAGCTCAATGAAATACCTGAATAGATGAGTAGCTCAATGAAATACCTGAATAGTAGCTCAATGAAATACCTGAATAGTAGCTCAATGAAATACCTGAATAGATGGGTAGCTCAATGAAATACCTGAATAGATGAGTAGCTCAATGAAATACCTGAATAGATGGGTAGCTCAATGAAATACCTGAATAGATGAGTAGCTCAATGAAATACCTGAATAGATGAGTAGCTCAATGAAATACCTGAATAGATGGGTAGCTCAATGAAATACCTGAATAGATGGGTAGCTCAATGAAATACCTGAATAGATGGGTAGCTCAATGAAATACCTGAATAGATGAGTAGCTCAATGAAATTCCTGAATCCCCGTCTGACCCTAATAAAATTAACATTCTTTCAGATGAGAATTTAAACCGAGGTCTCGTGTCGGTGCTGTACACTGTGCACGTAAAAGAACCAGAGGAGACTCTGGAATGGGTCTCTGTTTGAATCATTGCACTATCCTCCAAAAATCTAAAATGACTAACCAACCGGTAGCGACCATAAATAAACGTAAAACACACACACACAACATTCCTAATAGGTCACCTGGTGTTTTACAGTATTTGGAGCAAAGTAATAACCATATAGTATCAATATTCATGTTATCTTATTTGATAGATTTTATTACAGATCGTTAAACAAGGAATTGCTGTTTGATCATCTGGAATAAAATGCATTAAATGACAATATGAAAATATTTATATTGTATGATTATTACTTTGCTGCAAATATTATAAAATACCAGGTGACCTTGAGTGTAAATAAATAGGTTTATACCGATTTAGTAGTATGGTAGAACTGTTGATGTAGTGGTATGGTAGAACTGTTGATGTAGTGGTATGCTAGGACTGTTGGTGTAGTGGTATGGTAGAACTGTTGATGTAGTGGTATGCTAGGACTGTTGATGTAGTGGTATGCTAGGACTGTTGATGTAGTGGTATGGTAGAACTGTTGATGTAGTGGTATGCTAGGACTGTTGATGTAGTGGTATGCTAGGACTGTTGATGTAGTGGTATGGTAGAACTGTTGATGTAGTGGTATGGTAGGACTGTTGATGTAGTGGTATGGTAGAACTGTTGATGTAGTGGTATGGTAGGACTGTTGATGTAGTGGTATGGTAGGACTGTTGATGTAGTGGTATGGTAGGACTGTTGATGTAGTGGTATGGTAGGACTGTTGATGTAGTGGTATGGTAGAACTGTTGATGTAGTGGTATGGTAGGACTGTTGATGTAGTGGTATGCTAGGACTGTTGATGTAGTGGTATGGTAGAACTGTTGATGTAGTGGTATGGTAGACTGTTGATGTAGTGGTATGGTAACTGTTGAGTAGTGGTATGGTAGGACTGTTGATGTAGTGGTATGGTAGGACTGTTGATGTAGTGGTATGGTAGGACTGTTGATGTAGTGGTATGGTAGAACTGTTGATGTAGTGGTATGGTAGGACTGTTGATGTAGTGGTATGGTAGAACTGTTGATGTAGTGGTATGGTAGGACTGTTGATGTAGTGGTATGGTAGAACTGTTGATGTAGTGGTATGGTAGAACTGTTGATGTAGTGGTATGGTAGAACTGTTGATGTAGTGGTATGGTAGGACTGTTGATGTAGTGGTATGGTAGGAACTGTTGATGTAGTGGTATGGTAGGACTGTTGATGTAGTGGTATGGTAGAACTGTTGATGTAGTGGTATGGTAGAACTGTTGATGTAGTGGTATGGTAGGACTGTTGATGTAGTGGTATGGTAGGATGTGATGTAGTGGTATGCTAGGACTGTTGATGTAGTGGTATGGTAGGACTGTTGATGTAGTGGTATGGTAGGACTGTTGATGTAGTGGTATGGTAGGACTGTTGATGTAGTGGTATGGTATAACTGTTGATGTAGTGGTATGGTAGGACTGTTGATGTAGTGGTATGCTAGGACTGTTGATGTAGTGGTATGCTAGAACTGTTGATGTAGTGGTATGCTAGAACTGTTGATGTAGTGGTATGCTAGAACTGTTGATGTAGTGGTATGCTTGAACTGTTGATGTAATGGTATGCTAGGACTGTTGATGTAGTGGTATGCTAGAACTGTTGATGTTTCTTTCAGATTGCTATTTATGAGCAGGACAACAACATGAAGCTCCGAGACATTGAAGTGAAGCTACAGTCTACAGAGGACGTGAATAGACATTCAATGTCGGAGCTTCGTAAACTGTTGAATGGGCAACAGAGAATGTGTGCAAGGTCAGGTGTAAGATCTTTTTTTAAGCAATTGATGTGAAATTAAATTGTAATGGATGCTGTAACTGAGGAGTCGTGAATTTGAGTTCCGTCTGAACCTTGGTGGTGGTGTCCTTGCGCTAGGTTTGGGTTCTGCCTGAACCTTGGTGGTCGTGTCATTACGCTAGGTTTGGGTTCTCCCTGAACCTTGGTGGTTGTGTCATTACGCTAGGTTTAGGTTCTGCCTGAACCTTGGTGGTCGTGTCATTACGCTAGGTTTGGGTTCTGCCTGAACCTTGGTGGTCATGTCATTACGCAAGGTTTGGGTTCCGCCTGAACCTTGGTGGTCGTGTCCTTACGCTAGGTTTGGGTTCCGCCTGAACCTTGGTGGTCATGTCCTTACGCTAGGTTTGGGTTCCGCCTGAACCTTGGTGGTTGTGTCATTACGCTAGGTTTGGGTTCTGCCTGAACCTTGGTGGTCGTGTCATTACGCAAGGTTTGGGTTCCGCCTGAACCTTGGTGGTCGTGTCCTTACGCTAGGTTTGGGTTCCGCCTGAACCTTGGTGGTCGTGTCATTACGCAAGACACTTATATAACCACATTGTCTCTCTCTCCACCTCCCATAAGGAATGAGGTCTTGAGAATGGTTATTCTAGTGTTGAAAGAACTTGTAACTGCCCGTGTATGATGGTTCTACCCATGTATGATGGTTCTACCCATGTATGATGGTTCTACCCATGTACCTGCCCATGTATGATGGTTCTACCCATGTATGATGGTTCTACCCATGTATGATGGTTCTACCCATGTACCTGCCCATGTATGATGGTTCTACCCATGTATGATGGTTCTACCCATGAACCTGTCCGTGTATGATGGTTCTACCCATGTACCTGTCCATGTATGATGGTTCTACCCATGTACCTGCCCATGTATGATGGTTCTACCCATGTACCTGCCCATGTATAATGGTTCTACCCATGTACCTGTCCGTGTATGATGGTTCTACCCATGTACCTGTCCGTGTATGATGGTTCTACCCATGTACCTGCCCATGTATGATGGTTCTACCCATGTACCTGCCCATGTATGATGGTTCTACCATGTATGATGGTTCTACCCATGTATGATGGTTCTACCCATGTACCTGCCCATGTATGATGGTTCTACCCATGTACCTGCCCATGTATGATGGTTCTACCCATGTACCTGCCCGTGTATGATGGTTCTACCCATGTACCTGCCCATGTATGATGGTTCTACCCATGTACCTGCCCATGTATGATGGTTCTACCCATGAACCTGCCCATGTATGATGGTTCTACCCATGTATGATGGTTCTACCCATGTATGATGGTTCTACCCATGAACCTGCCCGTGTATGATGGTTCTACCCATGTACCTGCCCATGTATGATGGTTCTACCCATGTACCTGCCCATGTATGATGGTTCTACCCATGTATGATGGTTCTACCCATGTACCTGCCCATGTATGATGGTTCTACCCATGTATGATGGTTCTACCCATGTACCTGCCCATGTATGATGGTTCTACCCATGTATGATGGTTCTACCCATGTACCTGCCCATGTATAATGGTTCTACCCATGTACCTGCCCATGTATAATGGTTCTACCCATGTACCTGCCCATGTATGATGGTTCTACCCATGTATGATGGTTCTACCCATGTACCTGCCCATGTATGATGGTTCTACCCATGTATGATGGTTCTACCCATGAACCTGCCCGTGTATGATGGTTCTACCCATGTACCTGCCCATGTATGATGGTTCTACCCATGTACCTGCCCATGTATGATGGTTCTACCCATGTATGATGGTTCTACCCATGTACCTGCCCATGTATGATGGTTCTACCCATGTATGATGGTTCTACCCATGTACCTGCCCATGTATGATGGTTCTACCCATGTATGATGGTTCTACCCATGTACCTGCCCATGTATGATGGTTCTACCCATGAACCTGCCCATGTATGATGGTTCTACCCATGTACCTGCCCATGTATGATGGTTCTACCCATGTACCTGCCCATGTATGATGGTTCTACCCATGTACCTGCCCGTGTATGATGGTTCTACCCATGTATGATGGTTCTACCCATGTACCTGCCCATGTATGATGGTTCTACCCATGTACCTGCCCGTGTATGATGGTTCTACCCATGTATGATGGTTCTACCCATGTACCTGTCCGTGTATGATGGTTCTACCCATGTACCTGTCCGTGTATGATGGTTCTACCCATGAACCTGCCCATGTATGATGGTTCTACCCATGTACCTGCCCATGTATGATGGTTCTACCCATGTACCTGCCCATGTATAATGGTTCTACCCATGTACCTGCCCATGTATGATGGTTCTACCCATGTACCTGGCCATGTATAATGGTTCTACCCATGTACCTGCCCATGCCTGTTGGTTCAATCCATGTACATGTGCGTGTCTGGTGGTTCTACCTGCAACCAGGTTTGAAGGAACAATGATGGGGGAGGGCTGTCTTGATCAATTATAGCTGGAAAGTCACTATATAACGTTAGCTGCAACTTTAAGTAACATAAGTAACATTTTTCAATTTCAGATGGAAAGAAGAATGTACAACTATAGCACAGAAGTGTGAAGTGAAAGTGACGGATCTGAGGACAGAGATGACTCGGCTGAAGCGGAGAAACCACGAAGTTACTAAACTACTCAAAGATAGCCAGGAAAAAACTTTGCAGGTAAAACAACATCATTGTAGGGAAACCATTACAATGGACAATAGAGCACATAAGTTGTGAGTCTGTAACAACATCACTGTAGGGAAACCACTACAATGGACAATAAAGCACATAAGTTGTGAGCCTGTAGCAACATCACTGTAGGGAAACCACTACAATGGACAATAGAGCACATAAGCTGTGAGTCTGTAGCAACATCACTGTAGGGAAACCACTACAATAAAGCACATAAGTTGTGAGCCTGTAACAACATCACTGTAGGGAAACCACTACAATGGACAATAAAGCACATAAGTTGTGAGCCTGTAACAACATCACTGTAGGGAAACCACTACAATGGACAATAAAGCACATAAGTTGTGAGCCTGTAACAACATCACTGTAGGGAAACCACTACAATGGACAATAAAGCACATAAGTTGTGAGCCTGTAACAACATCACTGTAGGGAAACCACTACAATGGACAATAAAGCACATAAGTTGTGAGCCTGTAACAACATCACTGTAGGGAAACCACTACAATGGACAATAAAGCACATAAGTTGTGAGCCTGTAACAACATCACTGTAGGGAAACCACTACAATGGACAATAAAGCACATAAGTTGTGAGCCTGTAACAACATCACTGTAGGGAAACCACTACAATGGACAATAAAGCACATAAGTTGTGAGCCTATAACAACATCACTGTAGGGAAACCACTACAATGGACAATAAAGCACATAAGTTGTGAGCCTATAACAACATCACTGTAGGGAAACCACTACAATGGACAATAAAGCACATAAGTTGTGAGCCTATAACAACATCACTGTAGGGAAACCACTACAATGGACAATAAAGCACATAAGTTGTGAGCCTATAACAACATCACTGTAGGGAAACCACTACAATGGACAATAAAGCACATAAGTTGTGAGCCTATAACAACATCACTGTAGGGAAACCACTACAATGGACAATAAAGCACATAAGTTGTGAGCCTATAACAACATCACTGTAGGGAAACCACTACAATGGACAATAAAGCACATAAGTTGTGAGCCTATAACAACATCACTGTAGGGAAACCACTACAATGGACAATAAAGCACATACGTTGTGAGCCTATAATGATAGTTAGAATGTTAGCTTGGTATCAAATTCAAGGTTATATTATAGAGCACCACCAAGATTCCAAAAGCATACAGCTATGTCTATTATTGTCTATTATCTTTGTTTTACTTTGGCATAATTCATTTATTTTGTGAAAAGTATTTTGGATTAACTTCTTTTTTAACCCTTTCAACGCTACAGACTTATAGAAACTTTGCAGATATGATCATGTTATGCGCAACAGCCAGATTCGTGGTTATGTGATCAATGTCACATTGCTAAAAATAGAAATTAGCAAATAAAACTTCTGTTTAACCCTTACAACACCACAGACCTCTAAATAGGCTTACAAAAAGTGTAGCTCCAGATGAGCCTCATCAGGATCTGCACATTTTGCCAGAAAAATTACTATTTTTAGTCAAAATTACACATTTTGATAAATGAACTGGTCCAAATGTAATTTTCTGATTAATTTATTGGTCTAAAAATATCCTGCACCAGTCCATGTCAGTTACTTAATGTTGAATGGGTTAATTAAAAGAGTCGGTAAATAATTTCACTTTTCAGAGTAAAATGTGCTTTTGGAGTATTTATATCAGCTGATAATGTTGTTTAACCCATTCAACACCAAGTAACTGATATGGACTGGTCCATGATATTTTTAGACCAATAAATTAATAACAAAATTACATTTGGATCAGTTCATTTATCAAAATGAGTAATTTTTTTTCTAAAAATAGTTATATTACTTGAAAAAAGTGCAGATCCTGATGAGACGGCTCATCATGAGCCGGCTCATCTGGATCTACACTTTTTTGTAAGCCAATTTAGAGGTCTGTGGTGTTGAAAGGGTTAATGCATTACTCATTTATGATCACAAATAGTAGGAGGATCTGAGGAGGACGGCCCATTTCGTGTTTGCTGCCGGCTTGTCCATGTGATTCGCGAGCGACAAGAAGAAGGAGGATCACAAATATTGCATTTAAAGTCACCTGCTAAAATGAATTTTAGTTGTACATTTTACAACCAGAAAAATATTATATTTATTTCATCGACACATATTTTCTGATTCATTCTCTGTATGTATTACTAATGTTGCATACTTATGTTACATGGAGCTTTCAAGTTTCTTGTTACTGTTTGTAATAGGCGGAGAAGATGATACAGGATTATACGCACGGTATACAGAGGATGGAACAAAGAATAAGAGATTCAGAGAGCCGGGCAGCCGATGCCGCAAAACAGGTCAGTTAGAAATGCAAGACACGACCTGACTTTTCTTGTAGGTCACAAAATAATACAAATTAACATTCACAGTGGACCATGTGGTAGACAAGTCAATTCACAGTGGACCATGTGGTAGACTAGTCAATTCACAGTGGACCATGTGGTAGACTAGTCAATTCACAGTGGACCATGTGGTAGACTAGTCAATTCACAGTGGACCATGTGGTAGACTAGTCAATTCACAGTGGACCATGTGGTAGACTAGTCCATTGACAGTGGACCATGTGGTAGACTAGCCTATTCACAGTGGACCATGTGGTAGACTAGTCAACTCACAGTGGACCATGTGGTAGACAAGTCAATTCACAGTGGACAATGTGATAGACTAGCCTATTCACAGTGGACCATGTGGTAGACAAGTCAATTCACAGTGGACAATGTGGTAGACTAGCCTATTCACAGTGGACCATGTGGTAGACAAGTCAATTCACAGTGGACAATGTGGTAGACTAGCCTATTCACAGTGGACCATGTGGTAGACTAGTCAATTCACAGTGGACCATGTGGTAGACAAGTCAATTCACAGTGGACAATGTGGTAGACTAGCCTATTCACAGTGTGGACCATGTGGTAGACTAGTCAATTCACAGTGGACCATGTGGTAGACTAGCCTATTCACAGTGGACCATGTGGTAGACTAGTCAATTCACAGTGGACCATGTGGTAGACTAGTCAATTCACAGTGGACCATGTGGTAGACTAGTCAATTCACAGTGGACCATGTGGTAGACTAGTCAATTCACAGTGGACCATGTGGTAGACTAGTCAATTCACAGTGGACCATGTGGTAGACTAGTCAATTCACAGTGGACCATGTGGTAGACTAGTCAATTCACAGTGGACAATGTGGTAGACAAGTCAATTCACAGTGGACCATGTGGTAGACTAGTCTATTCACAGTGGACAATGTGGTAGACAAGTCAATTCACAGTGGACCATGTGGTAGACTAGTCAATTCACAGTGGACCATGTGGTAGACAAGTCAATTCACAGTGGACAATGTGGTAGACAAGTCAATTCACAGTGGACCATGTGGTAGACCAGTCAATTCACAGTGGACCATGTGGTAGACTAGTCAATTCACAGTGGACCATGTGGTAGACAAGTCAATTCACAGTGGACCATGTGGTAGACAAGTCAATTCACAGTGGACCATGTGGTAGACCAGTCAATTCACAGTGGACCATGTGGTAGACTAGTCAATTCACAGTGGACAATGTGGTAGACAAGTCAATTCACAGTGGACCATGTGGTAGACAAGTCAATTCACAGTGGACCATGTGGTAGACTAGTCAATTCACAGTGGACCATGTGGTAGACAAGTCAATTCACAGTGGACAATGTGGTAGACAAGTCAATTCACAGTGGACCATGTGGTAGACTAGTCAATTCACAGTGGACCATGTGGTAGACAAGTCAATTCACAGTGGACCATGTGGTAGACTAGTCAATTCACAGTGGACCATGTGGTAGACAAGTCAATTCACAGTGGACCATGTGGTAGACAAGTCAATTCACAGTGGACCATGTGGTAGACTAGTCAATTCACAGTGGACCATGTGGTAGACAAGTCAATTCACAGTGGACCATGTGGTAGACAAGTCAATTCACAGTGGACCATGTGGTAGACTAGTCAATTCACAGTGGACCATGTGGTAGACTAGTCAATTCACAGTGGACCATGTGGTAGACTAGTCAATTCACAGTGGACCATGTGGTAGACAAGTCAATTCACAGTGGACAATGTGGTAGACAAGTCAATTCACAGTGGACCATGTGGTAGACTAGTCAATTCACAGTGGACAATGTGGTAGACAAGTCAATTCACAGTGGACCATGTGGAAAGTCAATTCACAGTGGACATGTGGTAGACAAGTCAATTCACAGTGGACCATGTGGTAGACAAGTCAATTCACAGTGGACCATGTGGTAGACTAGTCAATTCACAGTGGACCATGTGGTAGACTAGTCAATTCACAGTGGACAATGTGGTAGACAAGTCAATTCACAGTGGACCATGTGGTAGACAAGTCAATTCACAGTGGACAATGTGGTAGACAAGTCAATTCACAGTGGACCATGTGGTAGACAAGTCAATTCACAGTGGACCATGTGGTAGACTAGTCAATTCACAGTGGACCATGTGGTAGACTAGTCAATTCACAGTGGACCATGTGGTAGACCAGTCAATTCACAGTGGACCATGTGGTAGACAAGTCAATTCACAGTGGACAATGTGGTAGACAAGTCAATTCACAGTGGACCATGTGGTAGACTAGTCAATTCACAGTGGACAATGTGGTAGACAAGTCAATTCACAGTGGACCATGTGATAGACAAGTCGATTCAGAGTGGACCATGTGGTAGACTAGTCAATTCACAGTGGACCATGTGGTAGACTAGTCAATTCACAGTGGACCATGTGGTAGACTAGCCAATTCACAGTGGACCATGTGGTAGACTAGTCAATTCACAGTGGACCATGTGGTAGACTAGCCAATTCACAGTGGACCATGTGGTAGACATGTCAATTCACAGTGGACCATGTGGTAGACTAGTCCATTGACAGTGGACCATGTGGTAGACTAGCCAATTCACAGTGAACCATGTGGTAGACTAGCCAATTCACAGTGGACCATGTGGTAGACTAGCTAATTCACAGTGGACAATGTGGTAGACATGTCAATTCACAGTGGACCATGTGGTAGACTAGTCCATTGACAGTGGACCATGTGGTAGACTAGCCAATTCACAGTGGACCATGTGGTAGACAAGTCAATTCACAGTGGACAATGTGGTAGACAAGTCAATTCACAGTGGACAATGTGGTAGACTAGTCAATTCACAGTGGACCATGTGGTAGACTAGCCAATTCACAGTGGACAATGTGGTAGACTAGTCAATTCACAGTGGACCATGTGGTAGACAAGTCAATTCACAGTGGACCATGTGGTAGACATGTCAATTCACAGTGGACCATGTGGTAGACTAGTCAATTCACAGTGGACCATGTGGTAGACTAGTCAATTCACAGTGGACCATGTGGTAGACTAGTCCATTGACAGTGGACCATGTGGTAGACTAGCCAATTCACAGTGGACCATGTGGTAGACTAGCCAATTCACAGTGGACAATGTGGTAGACAAGTCAACTCACAGTGGACCATGTGGTAGACTAGCCAATTCACAGTGGACAATGTGGTAGACAAGTCAACTCACAGTGGACCATGTGGTAGACTAGCCAATTCACAGTGGACCATGTGGTAGACAAGTCAATTCACAGTGGACAATGTGGTAGACTAGCCAATTCACAGTGGACCATGTGGTAGACAAGTCAATTCACAGTGGACAATGTGGTAGACTAGTCAATTCACAGTGGACAATGTGGTAGACTAGTCAATTCACAGTGGACCATGTGGTAGACTAGCCAATTCACAGTGGACAATGTGGTAGACTAGTCAATTCACAGTGGACCATGTGGTAGACTAGCCAATTCACAGTGGACAATGTGGTAGACTAGTCAATTCACAGTGGACCATGTGGTAGACAAGTCAATTCACAGTGGACCATGTGGTAGACATGTCAATTCACAGTGGACCATGTGGTAGACTAGTCAATTCACAGTGGACCATGTGGTAGGCTAGTCAATTCACAGTGGACCATGTGGTAGACTAGTCCATTGACAGTGGACCATGTGGTAGACTAGCCAATTCACAGTGGACCATGTGGTAGACTAGCCAATTCACAGTGGACAATGTGGTAGACAAGTCAACTCACAGTGGACCATGTGGTAGACTAGTCAATTCACAGTGGACAATGTGGTAGACAAGTCAACTCACAGTGGACCATGTGGTAGACTAGCCAATTCACAGTGGACCATGTGGTAGACAAGTCAATTCACAGTGGACAATGTGGTAGACTAGCCAATTCACAGTGGACCATGTGGTAGACAAGTCAATTCACAGTGGACCATGTGGTAGACAAGTCAATTCACAGTGGACAATGTGGTAGACAAGTCAATTCACAGTGGACCATGTGGTAGACTAGTCAATTCACAGTGGACAATGTGGTAGACAAGTCAATTCACAGTGGACCATGTGATAGACAAGTCAATTCACAGTGGACCATGTGGTAGACTAGTCAATTCACAGTGGACCATGTGGTAGACTAGTCAATTCACAGTGGACCATGTGGTAGACTAGCCAATTCACAGTGGACCATGTGGTAGACTAGTCAATTCACAGTGGACCATGTGGTAGACTAGCCAATTCACAGTGGACCATGTGGTAGACATGTCAATTCACAGTGGACCATGTGGTAGACTAGTCCATTGACAGTGGACCATGTGGTAGACTAGCCAATTCACAGTGAACCATGTGGTAGACTAGCCAATTCACAGTGGACCATGTGGTAGACTAGCTATTCACAGTGGACAATGTGGTAGACATGTCAATTCACAGTGGACCATGTGGTAGACTAGTCCATTGACAGTGGACCATGTGGTAGACTAGCCAATTCACAGTGGACCATGTGGTAGACAAGTCAATTCACAGTGGACAATGTGGTAGACAAGTCAATTCACAGTGGACAATGTGGTAGACTAGTCAATTCACAGTGGACCATGTGGTAGACTAGCCAATTCACAGTGGACAATGTGGTAGACTAGTCAATTCACAGTGGACCATGTGGTAGACAAGTCAATTCACAGTGGACCATGTGGTAGACATGTCAATTCACAGTGGACCATGTGGTAGACTAGTCAATTCACAGTGGACCATGTGGTAGACTAGTCAATTCACAGTGGACCATGTGGTAGACTAGTCAATTCACAGTGGACATGTGTAGACTAGCATTCACAGTGGACCATGTGGTAGACAAGTCAATTCACAGTGGACCATGTGGTAGACTAGCCTATTCACAGTGGACCATGTGGTAGACTAGTCAATTCACAGTGGACCATGTGGTAGACTAGTCCATTGACAGTGGACCATGTGGTAGACTAGCCAATTCACAGTGGACCATGTGGTAGACTAGCCAATTCACAGTGGACAATGTGGTAGACTAGCCAATTCACAGTGGACCATGTGGTAGACAAGTCAATTCACAGTGGACAATGTGGTAGACTAGTCAATTCACAGTGGACATGTGGTAGACAAGTCAACTCACAGTGGACCATGTGGTAGACTAGCCAATTCACAGTGGACCATGTGGTAGACAAGTCAATTCACAGTGGACAATGTGGTAGACTAGCCAATTCACAGTGGACCATGTGGTAGACAAGTCAATTCACAGTGGACAATGTGGTAGACTAGTCAATTCACAGTGGACAATGTGGTAGACTAGTCAATTCACAGTGGACCATGTGGTAGACTAGCCAATTCACAGTGGACAATGTGGTAGACTAGTCAATTCACAGTGGACCATGTGGTAGACTAGCCAATTTACAGTGGACAATGTGGTAGACAAGTCAACTCACAGTGGACCATGTGGTAGACTAGCCAATTCACAGTGGACCATGTGGTAGACAAGTCAATTCACAGTGGACAATGTGGTAGACTAGCCAATTCACAGTGGACCATGTGGTAGACAAGTCAATTCACAGTGGACAATGTGGTAGACTAGTCAATTCACAGTGGACCATGTGGTAGACAAGTCAATTCACAGTGGACAATGTGGTAGACTAGTCAATTCACAGTGGACCATGTGGTAGACTAGCCAATTCACAGTGGACAATGTGGTAGACTAGTCAATTCACAGTGGACCATGTGGTAGACTAGCCAATTCACAGTGGACAATGTGGTAGACAAGTCAATTCACAGTGGACCATGTGGTAGACTAGTCAATTCACAGTGGACCATGTGGTAGACAAGTCAATTCACAGTGGACCATGTGGTAGACTAGCAATTCACAGTGGACCATGTGGTAGACTAGTTCAATTCACAGTGGACCATGTGGTAGACTAGTCATTACAGTGGACCATGTGGTAGACTAGTCAATTCACAGTGGACCATGTGGTAGACTAGTCAATTCACAGTGGACCATGTGGTAGACAAGTCAATTCACAGTGGACAATGTGGTAGACTAGTCAATTCACAGTGGACCATGTGGTAGACTAGCCAATTCACAGTGGACAATGTGGTAGACTAGTCAATTCACAGTGGACCATGTGGTAGACAAGTCAATTCACAGTGGACCATGTGGTAGACATGTCAATTCACAGTGGACCATGTGGTAGACTAGTCAATTCACAGTGGACCATGTGGTAGACTAGTCAATTCACAGTGGACCATGTGGTAGACTAGTCCATTGACAGTGGACCATGTGGTAGACTAGCCTATTCACAGTGGACCATGTGGTAGACTAGTCAATTCACAGTGGACCATGTGGTAGACAAGTCAATTCACAGTGGACCATGTGGTAGACTAGCCAATTCACAGTGGACCATGTGGTAGACAAGTCAATTCACAGTGGACCATGTGGTAGACTAGCCAATTCACAGTGGACCATGTGGTAGACAAGTCAATTCACAGTGGACATGTGGTGGATGTGGTAGACTAGTCAATTCACAGTGGACCATGTGGTAGACAGTCAATTCACAGTGGACAATGTGGTAGACTAGTCATTCACAGTGGACCATGTGGTAGACTAGTCAATTCACAGTGGACAATGTGGTAGACTAGTCAATTCACAGTGGACCATGTGGTAGACAAGTCAATTCACAGTGGACAATGTGGTAGACTAGCCTATTCACAGTGGACCATGTGGTAGACTAGTCAATTCACAGTGGACCATGTGGTAGACTAGTCTATTCACAGTGGACCATGTGGTAGACTAGTCAATTCACAGTGGACCATGTGGTAGACTAGTCAATTCACAGTGGACCATGTGGTAGACTAGTCAATTCACAGTGGACATGGTGTGGTGGTTTGTGGACATGTGGTAGACTAGCATTCACAGTGGACCATGTGGTAGACAGCATTCACAGTGGACATGTGGTAGACTAGTCAATTCACAGTGGACCATGTGGTAGACTAGTCAATTCACAGTGGACAATGTGGTAGACAAGTCAATTCACAGTGGACCATGTGGTAGACTAGCCAATTCACAGTGGACAATATGGTAGACTAGCCAATTCACAGTGGACAATGTGGTAGACTAGTCTATTCAATGCAAGTATACATGGAATGTAATGAATGCCTCGTGTTTGGGTTTCAGTTATCGAGACATATTCTCAGGGAAAAGCAGATGGAGAGTGAGAGACGGAGTTGGTCTCAGGAGTTAAAACGTAGTCAGCTCGGAGCCTCCACCAAATCTCTCCGGTAAGTTGGTAAAACGTTGCATGACGTCCTTCAAATACTTTTTAGCTCACCTAAGCAAAACTTGTGTGAGGAATTGTTACTGCAATGTGTCTGTCTGTTGCCCGTGAACATTTTCAAACGTCTTCTCCTCAGTAACCATTAGGTCTATAGCCACCATTTATCGTCATGACACATGCGTAGGTGGGGGATTATATAATTGTTAAAAATCAAGTCATTATGTAATCCAATATGGCCGCTGTCTAAAAATAGAACAAATTCTTAAAAGGTTTTCTTCTCACGAACTACCAGCCTCATTTTGATGAACGAGCGATGTACAATGATCTTTCAAAGTTGTTCAAGTGACCCATGATCAACAATGGGCATTACCCGGGAGTTCAAGTAGGGGTCAAATATGTTTGAGCGAATATGGTCATGTCATATATCAAAGGTATTGACAATGCAATCACTCTTATGCAATTTACATCAAAAATCGGATGATTACATCATCTAAGATGGTCAACCTTTTATGAGAGATTTCAAACGTCTTCTTCTCACAAACTGATCAGCCAATGTTTATTATTAGTGTAACAACACCTGGACTCCTTTTCATTGGTTGAGAGAATAATCCTTATAATTTGTAGATTAAACTTGTAAAGATATATACATGTTTCTATTTGAATTGGTATATAGCATTGATGGTAAGACAAACTACGATTTAAAAGAAGTCTTGATGTAATTATAATGCTGTGTATAGCGCAGTGGATGCGCGTTCGCTTCAGGTGCGAAAGGTCTGGAGTTCGAGTCCCGCTGGAGCCGTTACGATTATGCCCTTAGGCAAGGCATTTAAATTCCACGTTGCCTCTAATCTCCCACTCGTGGCGATGGATTCCATCAGGAATGAGGTCTCGAGAATGATTAATATAAGTTGTAATAACTTGTCTCGCAATCGAGCTAAAATAAATTTTTATTTATTAACTATAATGCTGTTTAAAACATAAATATATAGCTGCTTTGCATAGTGACATCATGACAATTTAATGACCTCATATACAATTTGCTGTGATACTTAACGCCAAAATGAATGTAGCAACGTTTATTTATTAAAACGAGTGCGCTATGGTAATGTGATAAAACGCTGTTCATGAAATATGATATGAACTCACCACTAATGTAATGTATGACGCTTTGGCGAAGTCATAACCTCGTGAATATACAATGTGTGATTTGTGAAAGAAACTAGTTTAGTTTAACCCTTTCAACACCACAGACCTTTAAATAGGCTTATAAAAAGTGTAGATCCAGATGAGCCGGCTCGTGACGAGCCGTCTCATCAGGATCTGCACTTTTTGCCAGTGATATGACTATTTTTAGACATAATTACCCATTTTGATAAATGAACTGATCCAAATGTGATTTTCTGATTCATTTATTGGTTTATGAATATCATGGACCAGTCCATGTGAGTTACTTGGTGTTGAATGGGTTAAGCAATATTTTATTCAAGAATGGTACATAACATAGGAATAGTTGCAATAGCACAGTTAGGATTGGGAAAACAATGTTACATAGTAACTTATTTGCATCCCTTTCCGTAACTAGTTTGTAAATGCATCCAAATCTATTGTACTTACGGATATTTTTGTTCATTTCAGGACTCATCCTTCAGATGATCTACATATAGCAGACCTGGCTGTCAGTCACCATTCAATGAATGGATCTGTCAGGAGAAAATGAAGAATAGACGACTTCTTGGAGGACAGATGATAGTGATACCGTACAGTCATGTTCACAACGCGTAGTTACTTTATGTTTCCCATGTCTCTGAGGAGACACAGTGATTTTGTCTATGAATCTGTGTTTCTGTGCTGCTCTATTCTATTGGTCATGGTCAGATGTCCAAAGAGTGTTTGGTAGAAATGTGACATATAACCAGATGCTATTTGGTTTAAACATATTTATTCCACTATATACATTCACAAAACAATACATGCACACAAAATCAAAGAATAGGAAAGGATTAGTGCTATTTCACAAACAATCTTTACGTTATTATCAAATCAACACACCATACTGAACAGCCTGTGCAGTAAGGAAATACCGGTCTATTTAAACATTCAGTTGAGACTGGTTAGTACATGTATAATTGTAACACATGTCTGGACTGTATTTTGTAATACTTATTCCTAGCCACATTAGGTTGTTTGAACTTAGGATTGGTTTTAATGCCGGATTATAATATGTACAATGAGAAACATCTCGAATTACCTCCCTTGGCACATAAAGTGTGATTTATCCCAAAATGTAAGTAGGTCCTTTTAATTGGAATCTTTTGTTTTTACTGTTGTTCCCTAAACAGATGTGATATGATAAATGTGCTTTTATCATAAGCATGTTAATTAACTGATAACATGGTTTTACAAATAAGTACCCATTGCATATACTGCAGGAGTGATAGTTGAAAACAATTGCTAGCATGTTGTGCAAAGGAAATAGCAACAAAAACAGAGGAAAACACTTAATAGGACCTATCTAGTTTTAGGGGCAGTATCCAGGGGCATTAACTGACCAATGTCTCTCATTATAATATCTGCAGCAACAAATATCCATAATTATTTACTGTGTTACTTACAGACATGTCATTGTACAGACATGTCATTGTTGTTGTTGTAGACTTTTGTAAATATTTGTATGTGACTGTGATATTTTTCTGCCCTTGTAGAATTGGCTATGTACTGGTTATATAGACTTATATAGAGAAGTAATATATCAGTTAACGATTATTTTGATAAACAATGGTACTGAAAAGTTAACTTTGACAGTTACACAATGCAGGGACACTGTCACAATGCATGATGATTCTCGTTGAGCATTGAGTGTCACAACATGAAATGATTTCAGATGACAACCATTGACTGTCACTTCTAATCCGTTCATATATGTGTGACTTTATGTTGCCATCTGAAATCATTTCATCTTGTGACCTACTATCAACTGAAATCATTTCATCTTGTGACTATCATCTGAAATCATTTCATCTTGTGACCTACTATCATCTGAGATCATTTCATATTTTGATTTACTGTTATCAAAAACCATTTCATTTAGTAACTCATCTGTCATTGTGCTAGCTCTGTATGACGTATATATGGTGTACAGTGCTAGCTCTGTATGAAGTATATATGGTGTTCAGTGCTAGCTCTGTATGAAGTATATATGGTGTTCAGTGCTAGCTCTGTATGAAGTATATATGGTGTTCAATGCTAGCTCTGTATCTAGTGTGTATGGTGTTCAGTGCTAGCTCTGTATCAAGTCTGTATATTGTTCAGTGCTAGATCTGTATAATGTGTATATGGTGTACAGTGCTAGCTCTGTATGAAGTATATATGGTGTTCAGTGCTAGCTCTGTATCAAGTCTGTATATTGTTCAGTGCTAGATCTGTATCAAGTATGTATATTGTTCAGTGCTAGATATGTATAAAGTGTGTATGGTGTTCAGTGCTAGCTCTGTATAAAGTGTGTATGGTGTTCAGTGCTAGCTCTGTATAAAGTGTGTATGGTGTACAGTGCTAGCTCTGTATCAAGTGTGTATGGTGTACAGTGCTAGCTCTGTATGAAGTATATATGGTGTTCAGTGCTAGCTATGTATCAAGTCTGTATATTGTTCAGTGCTAGCTCTGTATCAAGTGGGTATGGTGTTCAGTGCTAGCTCTGTATCAAGTATGTATGGAGTTCAGTGCTAGCTCTGTATCAAGTATGTACGGTGTACAGTGCTAGCTCTGTATCAATTGTGTATGGTGTTCAGTGCTAGCTCTGTATCAAGTGTGTATGGTGTACAGTGCTAGCTCTGTATCAAGTGTGTATTGTGTTCAGTGCTAGCTCTGCATCAAGTGTGTATGGTGTTCAGTGCTAGCTCTGTATCAAGTGTACATGGTGTTCAGTGCTAGCTCTGCATTAAGTATGTATGGTGTTCAGTGCTAGCTCTGCATCAAGTGTGTATGGTGTACAGTGCTAGCTCTGTATCAAGTGTGTGTGGTGTTCAGTGCTAGCTCTGCATCAAGTGTACATGGTGTTCAGTGCTAGCTCTGTATCAAGTGTACATGGTGTTCAGTGCTAGCTCCGTATCAAGTGTGTATGGTGTACAGTGCTAGCTCTGTATCAAGTGTGTATGGTGTTCAGTGCTAGCTCTGTATCAAGTGTGTATGGTGTTCAGTGCTAGCTCTGCATCAAGTGTACATGGTGTTCAGTGCTAGCTCTGTATCAAGTATGTACGGTGTACAGTGCTAGCTCTGCATCAAGTGTGTATGGTGTACAGTGCTAGCTCTGTATGAAGTGTGTATGGAGTTCAGTGCTAGCTCTGTATCAAGTGTGTATGGAGTTCAGTGCTAGCTCTGTATCAAGTGTGTATGGAGTTCAGTGCTAGCTCTGTATCAAGTGTGTGTGGTGTTCAGTGCTAGCTCTGCATCAAGTGTACATGGTGTTCAGTGCTAGCTCTGTATCAAGTGTGTATGGTGTACAGTGCTAGCTCTGTATCAAGTGTGTGTGGTGTTCAGTGCTAGCTCTGCATCAAGTGTACATGGTGTTCAGTGCTAGCTCTGTATCAAGTGTACATGGTGTTCAGTGCTAGCTCTGTATCAAGTGTACATGGTGTTCAGTGCTAGCTCTGTATCAAGTGTACATGGTGTTCAGTGCTAGCTATGTTTTAAGTGTACATGGTGTTCAGTGCTAGCTCTGTATGAAGTGTACATGGTGTTCAGTGCTAGCTCTGTATCAAGTGTGTATGGAGTTCAGTGCTAGCTCTGTATCAAGTGTGTATGGAGTTCAGTGCTAGCTCTGTATCAAGTGTGTGTGGTGTTCAGTGCTAGCTCTGCATCAAGTGTACATGGTGTTCAGTGCTAGCTCTGTATCAAGTGTGTATGGTGTACAGTGCTAGCTCTGTATCAAGTGTGTGTGGTGTTCAGTGCTAGCTCTGCATCAAGTG
>CM026391.1:42569383-42596902 GCA_014843695.1 Archivesica marissinica
GGCATCATGGGATAACGTGTGTAACACACGACCCAGGCATCATGGGATAACGTGTCTAACACACGACCCAGGCATCATGGGATAACGTGTGTAACACACGACCCAGGCATCATGGGATAACGTGTGTAACACACGACCCAGGCATCATGGGATAACATGTGTAACACACGACCCAGGCATCATGGAATAACATGTCTAACACACGACCCAGGCATCATGGGATAACGTGTGTAGCACACGACCCAGGCATCATGGAATAACGTGTCTAACACACGACCCAGGCATCATGGGATAACGTGTGTAACACACGACCCAGGCATCATGGGATAACGTGTGTAACACACGACCCAGGCATCATGGAATAACGTGTCTAACACACGACCCAGGCATCATGGGATAACGTGTCTAACACACGACCCAGGCATCATGGGATAACGTGTCTAACACACGACCCAGGCATCATGGGATAACGTGTCTAACACACGACCCAGGCATCATGGGATAACGTGTCTAACACACGACCCAGGCATCATGGGATAACGTGTGTAACACACGACCCAGGCATCATGGGATAACGTGTGTAACACACGACCCAGGCATCATGGCATAACGTGTGTAACACACGACCCAGGCATCATGGGATAACGTGTGTAACACACGACCCGGGCATCATGGGATAACGTGTATAACACACGACCCAGGCATCATGGAAACATCATGGGATAACGTGTGTAACACACGACCCAGGCATCATGGGATAACGTGTGTAACACACGACCCAGGCATCATGGCATAACGTGTCTAACACACGACCCAGGCATCATGGAATAACGTGTGTAACACACGACCCAGGCATCATGGGATAACGTGTGTAACACACGACCCAGGCATCATGGGATAACGTGTCTAACACACGACCCAGGCATCATGGCATAACGTGTGTAACACACGACCCAGGCATCATGGGATAACGTGTCTAACACACGACCCAGGCATCATGGGATAACGTGTGTAACACACGACCCAGGCATCATGGGATAACGTGTCTAACACACGACCCAGGCATCATGGGATAACGTGTGTAACACACGACCCAGGCATCATGGGATAACGTGTCTAACACACGACCCAGGCATCATGGGATAACGTGTGTAACACACGACCCAGGCATCATGGGATAACGTTTGTAACACACGACCCAGGCATCATGGATAACGTGTGTAACACACCCCAGGCATCATGGAATAACGGTCTAACACACGACCGGGCATCATGGGATAACGTGTGTAACACACGACCCAGGTATCATGGGATAACGTGTCTAGCACACGACCCATGCATCATGGGATAACGTGTCTAACACACGACCAGGTATCATGGGATAACGTGTGTAACACACGACCGGGCATCATAGGATAACGTGTGTAACACACGACCCAGACATCATGGCATAACGTGTCTAACACACGACCATGCATCATGGATAACGTGTCTAACACACGACCCAGGCATCATGGGATAACGTGTCTAACACACGACCCAGGCATCATGGGATAACGTGTCTAACACACGACCCAGACATCATGGGATAACGTGTGTAACACACGACCCAGGCATCATGGCATAACGTGTGTAACACACGACCCAGGCATCATGGCATAACGTGTCTAACACACGACCCAGACATCATGGGATAACGTGTGTAACACACGACCCAGGCATCATGGGATAACGTGTCTAACACACGACCCATGCATCATGGAATTACGTGTCTAACACACGACCCATGCATCATGGGATAACGTGTCTAACACACGACCCAGGCATCATGGGATAACGTGTCTAACACACGACCCAGACATCATGGGATAACGTGTGTAACACACGACCCAGGCATCATAGTATAACGTGTGTAACACACGACCCAGGCATCATGGGATAACGTGTCTAACACACGACCCAGTCATCATGGGATAACGTGTCTAACACACGACCCAGGCATCATGGGATAACGTGTGTAACACACGACCCAGGCATCATGGAATAACGTGTCTAACACACGACCCAGGCATCATGGGATAACGTGTCTAACACACGACCCAGGCATCATGGAATAACGTGTGTAACACACGACCCAGGCATCATGGGATAACGTGTCTAACACACGACCCAGGCATCATGGGATAACGTGTGTAACACACGACCCAGGCATCATGGGATAACGTTTGTAACACACGACCCAGACATCATGGGATAACGTGTCTAACACACGACCCAGGCATCATGGGATAACGTGTGTAGCACACGACCCAGGCATCATGGCATAACGTGTCTAAAACACGACCCAGGCATCATGGGATAACGTGTGTAACACAAGACCCAGGCATCATGGGATAACGTGTCTAACACACGACCCAGGCATCATGGGATAACGTGTGTAAAACACGACCCAGGCATCATGGGATAACGTGTCTAACCCAGGCATCATGGGATAACGTGTAACACACGACCCAGGCATCATCGGATAACGTATGTAACACACAACCAGGCATCATGGGATAACGTGTGTAACACACGACCCAGGCATCATGGGATAACGTGTGTAACACACGACCCAGGCATCATGGGATAACCTGTGTAACACACGACCCAGGCATCATGGGATAACGTGTCTAACACACGACCCATGCATCATGGGATAACGTGTGTAACACACGACCCAGGCATCATGGGATAACGTGTCTAACACAGGACCCAGGCATCATGGGATAACGTGTCTAAAACACGACCCAGGCATCATGTGATAACATGTGTAACACACGACCCAGGCATCATGGGATAACGTGTGTAACACACGACCCAGGCATCATGGGATAACGTATGCAACACACGACCCAGGCATCATGGGATAACGTGTGTAACATACGACCCATGCATCATGGGATAACGTTTGTAACACACGACCCAGGCATCATGGGATAACGTGTGTAACACACTTCCCAGGCATCATGGATTAACGTGTCTAACACACGACCCGGGCATCGTGGGATAACGTGTCTAACACACGACCCAGGCATCATGGAATAACGTGTGTAACAAAGGACCCATGCATCATGGGATACCGTGTCTAACACTTGACACAGGCATCATGGGATAACGTGTGTAACACACGACCCAGGCATCATGGGATAACGTGTCTAACACACGACCCAGGCATCATGGGATAACGTGTCTAACACACGACCTATGCATCATGGGATAACGTGTCTAACACACGACCCAGACATCATGGGATAACGTGTGTAATACACAACCCAGGCATCATGGTATAACGTGTGTAACACACGACCCATGCATCATGGGATAACGTGTGTAACACACGACACATGCATCGTGGGATAACGTGTCTAACACACGACCCGGGCATCATGGGATAACGTGTCTAACACACGACCCAGGCATCATGGGATAACGTTTGTAACACACGACCCAGGCATCATGGGATAACGTGTCTAACACACGACCCAGGCATCATGGGATAACGTGTGTAACACACGACCCAGGCATCATAGGATAACGTGTGTAACACACGACCCAGGCATCATGGCATAACGTGTGTAACACACGACCCAGGCATCATGGGATAACGTGTGTAACACACGACCCAGGCATCATGGGATAACGTGTCTAACACAGGACCCAGGCATCATGGGATAACGTGTCTAAAACACGACCCAGGCATCATGGGATAACGGTCTAACACACGACCCAGGCATCAGGGGATAACGTTGTAACACACGACCCAGGCATCATGGGATAACATGTGTAACACACGACCCAGGCATCATGGGATAACGTGTGTAACACACGACCCAGGCATCATGGGATAACGTATGCAACACACGACCCAGGCATCATGGGATAACGTGTGTAACATACGACCCATGCATCATGGGATAACGTTTGTAACACACGACCCAGGCATCATGGGATAACGTGTGTAACACACTTCCCAGGCATCATGGAATAACGTGTCTAACACACGACCCGGGCATCGTGGGATAACGTGTGTAACACACGACCCAGGTATCATGGGATAACGTGTCTAGCACACGACCCATGCATCATGGGATAACGTGTCTAACACACGACCCAGGTATCATGGGATAACGTGTGTAACACACGACCCGGGCATCATAGGATAACGTGTGTAACACACGACCCAGACATCATGGCATAACGTGTCTAACACACGATCCATGCATCATGGAATAACGTGTCTAACACACGACCCATGCATCATGGGATAACGTGTCTAACACACGACCCATACATCATGGGATAACGTGTCTAACACACGACCCAGACATCATGGGATATCGTGTGTAATACACAACCCAGGCATCATGGCATAACGTGTGTAACACATGACCCAGACATCATGGCATAACGTGTCTAACACACGACCCAGACATCATGGGATAACGTGTGTAACACACGACCCATGCATCATGGAATAACGTGTCTAACACACGACCCAGACATCATGGAATAACGTGTCTAACACACGACCTAGGCATCATGGGATAACGTGTCTAACACACGACCCATGCATCATAGAATTACGTGTCTAACACACGACCCATGCATCATGGGATAACGTGTCTAACACACGACCCATGCATCATGGGATAACGTGTCTAACACACGACCCAGACATCATGGGATAACGTGTGTAATACACAACCCAGGCATCATAGTATAACGTGTGCAACACACGACCCAGGCATCATGGGATAAAGTGTCTAACACACGACACGGTCATCATGGGATAACGTGTCTAACACACGACCCAGGCACCATGGGGTAACGTGTGTAACACACGACCCAGGCATCATGGAATAACGTGTCTAAGACACGACCCAGGCATCATGGGATAACGTGTCTAACACACGACCCAGGCATCATGGAATAACGTGTGTAACAAAGGACCCATGCATCATGGGATACCGTGTCTAACACTTGACCCAGGCATCATGGGATAACGTGTGTAACACACGACCCATGCATCATGGGATAACGTTTGTAACACACGACCCAGACATCATGGGATAACGTTTCTAACACACGACCCAGGCATCATGGGATAACGTGTGTAGCACACGACCCAGGCATCATGGCATAACGTGTCTAAAACACGACCCAGGCATCATGGGATAACGTGTGTAGCACAAGACCCAGGCATCATCGGATAACGTGACTAACACACGACCCAGGCATCATGGGATAACGTGTGTAACACACGACCCAGGCATCATGGGATAACGTGTCTAACACACGACCCAGGCATCATGGGATAACGTGTCTAACACACGACCCAGGCATCATGGGATAACATGTGTAACACACGACCCAGGCATCATGGGATAACGTGTGTAACACACGACCCAGGCATCATGGGATAACGTGTGTAACACACGACCCAGGCATCATGGGATAACGTGTGTAACACACGACCCAGGCATCATGGGATAACGTGTGTAACACACGACCCAGGCATCATGGGATAACGTGTCTAACACACGACCCAGGCATCATGGGATAACGTGTGTAACACACGACCCAGGCATCATGGGATAACGTGTCTAACACACGACCCAGGCATCATGGGATAACGTGTCTAAAACACGACCCAGGCATCATGGGATAACATGTGTAACACACGACCCAGGCATCATGGGATAACGTGTGTAACACACGACCCAGGCATCATGGGATAACGTATGCAACACACGACCCAGGCATCATGGGATAACGTGTGTAACATACGACCCATGCATCATGGGATAACGTTTGTAACACACGACCCAGGCATCATGGGATAACGTGTGTAACACACTTCCCAGGCATCATGGAATAACGTGTCTAACACACGACCCGGGCATCGTGGGATAACGTGTGTAACACACGACCCAGGCATCATGGGATAACGTGTCTAGCACACGACCCATGCATCATGGGATAACGTGTCTAACACACGACCCATGCATCATGGGATAACGTGTGTAGCACACGACCCAGGCATCATGGAATAGCGTGTGTAACACACGACCCAGGCATCATGGAATAACGTGTCTAACACACGACCCAGGCATCATGGGATAACGTGTCTAACACACGACCCAGACATCATGGGATAACGTGTCTAACACACGACCCAGGTATCATGGGATAACGGTCTAACACATGACCCAGGCATCATGGGATAACGTTTGTAACACACGACCCAGACATCATGGGATAACGTTTCTAACACACGACCCAGGCATCATGGGATAACGTGTGTAGCACACGACCCAGGCATCATGGCATAACGTGTCTAAAACACGACCCAGGCATCATGGGATAACGTGTGTAGCACAAGACCCAGGCATCATCGGATAACGTGACTAACACACGACCCAGGCATCATGGGATAACGTGTGTAACACACGACCCAGGCATAATGGGATATCGTGTCTAAAACACGACCCAGGCATCATGGGATAACGTGTCTAACACACGACCCAGGCATCATGGGATAACACGTGTAACACACGACCCAGGCATCATCGGATAACGTATGTAACACACAACCCAGGCATCATGGGATAACGTGTGTAACACACGACCCAGGCATCATGGGATAACGTGTGTAACACACGACCCAGGCATCATGGGATAACCTGTGTAACACACGACCCAGGCATCATGGGATAACGTGTCTAACACACGACCCAGGCATCATGGGATAACGTGTGTAACACACGACCCAGGCATCATGGGATAACGTGTCTAACACAGGACCCAGGCATCATGGGATAACGTGTCTAAAACACGACCCAGGCATCATGGGATAACGGTCTAACACACGACCCAGGCATCATGGGATAACGTGTCTAAAACACGACCCAGGCATCATGGGATAACATGTGTAACACACGACCCAGGCATCATGGGATAACGTGTGTAACACACGACCCAGGCATCATGGGATAACGTATGCAACACACGACCCAGGCATCATGGGATAACGTGTGTAACATACGACCCATGCATCATGGGATAACGTTTGTAACACACGACCCAGGCATCATGGGATAACGTGTGTAACACACTTCCCAGGCATCATGGAATAACGTGTCTAACACACGACACGGGCATCGTGGGATAACGTGTGTAACACACGACCCAGGTATCATGGGATAACGTGTCTAGCACACGACCCATGCATCATGGGATAACGTGTCTAACACACGACCCAGGTATCATGGGATAACGTGTGTAACACACGACCCGGGCATCATAGGATAACGTGTGTAACACACGACCCAGACATCATGGACTAGCGTGTCTAACACACGACCCAGACATCATGGCATAACGTGTCTAACACACGACCCATGCATCTTGGAATAACGTGTCTAACACACGACCCATGCATCATGGGATAACGTGTCTAACACACGACCCATACATCATGGGATAACGTGTCTAACACACGACCCAGACATCATGGGATATCGTGTGTAATACACAACCCAGGCATCATGGTATAACGTGTGTAACACACGACCCAGACATCATGGCATAACGTGTCTAACACACGACCCAGACATCATGGGATAACGTGTGTAACACACGACCCAGGCATCATAGGATAACGTGTGTAACACACGACCCAGGCATCATGGCATAACGTGTGTAACACACGACCCAGGCATCATGGGATAACGTGTCTATCACAGGACCCAGGCATCATGGGATAACGTGTGTAACACACGACCCATGCATCATGGAATAACGTGTCTAACACACGACCCAGGCATCATGGGATAACGTGTGTAACATACGACCCATGCATCATGGGATAACGTTTGTAACACACGACCCAGACATCATGGGATAACGTGTGTAACACACTTCCCAGGCATCATGGAATAACGTGTCTAACACACGACCCGGGCATCGTGGGATAACGTGTGTAACACACGACCCAGGTATCATGGGATAACGTGTCTAGCACACGACCCATGCATCATGGGATAACGTGTCTAACACACGACCCAGGTATCATGGGATAACGTGTGTAACACACGACCCGGGCATCATAGGATAACGTGTGTAACACACGACCCAGACATCATGGACTAACGTGTCTAACACACGACCCATACATCATGGCATAACGTGTCTAACACACGACCCATGCATCATGGAATAACGTGTCTAACACACGACCCATGCATCATGGGATAACGTGTCTAACACACGACCCATACATCATGGGATAACGTGTCTAACACACGACCCAGACATCATGGGATATCGTGTGTAATACACAACCCAGGCATCATAGTATAACGTGTGTAACACACGACCCAGACATCATGGCATAACGTGTCTAACACACGACCTAGGCATCATGGGATAACGTGTCTAACACACGACCCATGCATCATGGAATTACGTGTCTAACACACGACCCATGCATCATGGGATAACGTGTCTAACACACGACCCATGCATCATGGGATAACGTGTCTAACACACGACCCAGACATCATGGGATAACGTGTGTAATACACAACCCAGGCATCATAGTATAACGTGTGTAACACACGACCCAGACATCATGGGATAACGTATCTAACACACGACACGGTCATCATGGGATAACGTGTCTAACACACGACCCAGGCACCATGGGGTAACGTGTGTAACACACGACCCAGGCATCATGGAATAACGTGTCTAAGACACGACCCAGGCATCATGGGATAACGTGTCTAACACACGACCCAGGCATCATGGAATAACGTGTTTAACAAAGGACCCATGCATCATGGGATACCGTGTCTAACACTTGACCCAGGCATCATGGGATAACGTGTGTAACACACGACCCATGCATCATGGGATAACGTTTGTAGCACACGACCCAGGCATCATGGGATAACGAGTCTAACACACGACCCAGGCATCATGGGATAACGTGTCTAACACACGACCCAGGCATCATGGGATAACGTGTCTAACACACGACCTATGCATCATGGGATAACGTGTCTAACACACGACTCAGACATCATGGGATAACGTGTGTAATACACAACCCAGGCATCATGGTATAACGTGTGTAACACACGACCCATGCATCATGGGATAACGTGTGTAACACACGACACATGCATCGTGGGATAACGTGTCTAACACACGACCCGGGCATCATGGGATAACGTGTCTAACACACGACCCAGGCATCATGGGATAACGTTTGTAACACACGACCCAGGCATCATAGAATTACGTGTCTAACACACGACCCAGGCATCATGGGATAACGTGTGTAACACACGACCCAGGCATCATAGGATAACGTGTGTAACACACGACCCAGGCATCATGGCATAACGTGTGTAACACACGACCCAGGCATCATGGGATAACGTGTGTAACACACGACCCAGGCATCATGGGATAACGTGTCTAACACACGACCCAGGCATCATGGGATAACGTGTGTAACACACGACCCAGGCATCATGGGATAACGTGTCTAACACACGACCCAGGCATCATGGGATAACGTGTGTAACACACGACCCAGGCATCATGGGATAACGTGTGTAACACACGACCCAGGCATCATGGGATAACGTGTCTAACACACGACCCAGGCATCATGGGATAACGTGTCTAACACACGACCCAGGCATCATGGGATAACGTGTGTAACACACGACCCAGGCATCATGGGATAACGTGTCTAACACACGACCCAGGCATCATGGGATAACGTGTCTAACACACGACCCAGGCATCATGGGATAACGTGTGTAACACACGACCCAGGCATCATGGGATAACGTGTGTAACACACGACCCAGGCATCATGGGATAACGTGTAGGCATCATGGATAACGTGTGTAACACACGACCCAGGCATCATGGGATAACGTGTCTAACACACGACCCAGGCATCATGGGATAACGTGTGTAACACACGACCCAGGCATCATGGGATAACGTGTGTAACACACGACCCAGGCATCATGGGATAACGTGTGTAACACACGACCCAGGCATCATGGGATAACGTGTTAACACACGACCCAGGCATCATGGGATAACGTGTGTAACACACGACCCAGGCATCATGGGATAACGTGTGTAACACACGACCCAGGCATCATGGGATAACTGTGTAACACACGACCCAGGCATCATGGGATAACGTGTCTAACACACGACCCAGGCATCATGGGATAACGTGTGTAACACACGACCCAGGCATCATGGGATAACGTGTCTAACACACGACCCAGGCATCATGGGATAACGTGTGTAACACACGACCCAGGCATCATGGGATAACGTGTGTAACACACGACCCAGGCATCATGGGATAACGTGTGTAACACACGACCCAGGCATCATGGGATAACGTTTGTAACACACGACCCAGGCATCATGGGATAACGTGTGTAACACACGTCCCAGGCATCATGGAATAACGTGTCTAACAAACGACCCGGGCATCGTGGGATAACGTTTGTAACACACGACCCAGACATCATGGGATAACGTTTCTAACACACGACCCAGGCATCATGGGATAACGTGTGTAGCACACGACCCAGGCATCATGGCATAACGTGTCTAAAACACGACCCAGGCATCATGGGATAACGTGTGTAGCACAAGACCCAGGCATCATCGGATAACGTGACTAACACACGACCCAGGCATCATGGGATAACGTGTGTAACACACGACCCAGGCATAATGGGATATCGTGTCTAAAACACGACCCAGGCAGCATGGGATAACGTGTCTAACACACGACCCAGGCATCATGGGATAACACGTGTAACACACGACCCAGGCATCATCGGATAACGTATGTAACACACAACCCAGGCATCATGGGATAACGTGTGTAACACACGACCCAGGCATCATGGGATAACGTGTGTAACACACGACCCAGGATGCATCATGGGATAACCTGTGTAACACACGACCCAGGCATCATGGGATAACGTGTCTAACACACGACCCAGGCATCATGGGATAACGTGTGTAACACACGACCCAGGCATCATGGGATAACGTGTCTAACACAGGACCCAGGCATCATGGGATAACGTGTCTAAAACACGACCCAGGCATCATGGGATAACGTGTGTAACACACGACCCATGCATCATGGAATAACGTGTCTAACACACGACCCAGAAATCATGGAATAACGTGTCTAACACACGACCTAGGCATCATGGGATAACGTGTCTAACACACGACCCATGCATCATGGAATTACGTGTCTAACACACGACCCATGCATCATGGGATAACGTGTCTAACACACGACCCAGACATCATGGGATAACGTGTGTAATACACAACCCAGGCATCATAGTATAACGTGTGTAACACACGACCCAGGCATCATGGGATAACGTGTCTAACACACGACACGGTCATCATGGGATAACGTGTCTAACACACGACCCATGCATCATGGGATAACGTGTCTAACACACGACCCATACATCATGGGATAACGTGTGTAATACACAACCCAGGCATCATTGTATAACGTGTGTAACACACGACCCAGGCATCATTGGATAACGTGTCTAACACACGACCCGGTCATCATGGCATAACGTGTGTAACACACGACCCATGCATCATGGGATAACGTGTCTAACACACGACCCGGGCATCATGGGATAACGTTTGTAACACACGACCAATGCATCATGGGATAACGTGTGTAATACACAACCCAGGCATCATAGGATAACGTGTCTAACACACGACCCAGACATCATGGGATAACGTGTCTAACACACGACACGGTCATCATGGCATAACGTGTCTAACACACGACCCAGGCAGCATGGGATAACGTGTCTAACACTCGACCCAGGCATCATGGGATAACGTGTGTAGCACACGACCCAGGCATCATGGCATAACGTGTCTAACACACGACCCATGCAGCATGGGATAACGTGTCTAACACTCGACCCAGGCATCATGGGATAACGTGTGTAGCACACGACCCAGGCATCATGGGATAACGTGTGTAGCACACGACCCAGGCACCATGGGGTAACCTGTGTAACACACGACCTATGCATCATGGGATAACGTGTCTAACACACGACCCAGACATCATGGGATAACGTGTGTAATACACAACCCAGGCATCATGGTATAACGTGTGTAATACACGACCCAGGCATCATGGGATAACGTGTCTAACACACGACCCCGTCATCATGGCATAACGTGTGTAACACACGACCCATGCATCATGGGATAACGTGTGTAACACACGACATATGCATCATGGGATAACGTGTCTAACACACGACCCGGGCATCATGGGATAACGTGTGTAACACACGACCCAGGCATCATGGGATAACGTTTGTAACACACGACCCAGGCATCCTGGGATAACGTGTGTAACACACGACCCAGGCATCATGGGATAACGTGTGTAACACACGACCCATGCATCATGGGATAACGTTTATAATACACGACCCAGGCATCATGGGATAACGTGTGTAACACACGTCCCAGGCATCATGGAATAACGTGTCTAACACACGACCCGGGCATCATGGCATAACGTGTCTAATACACGACCCAGGCATCGTGGGATAACGTGTGTAAAACACGACCCAGGCATCATGGAATAACGTGTGTAGCACACAACCCATGCATCATAGGATAACGTGTCTAACACACGACCCAGGCATCATGGGATAACGTGTCTAACACACGACCCAGGCATCATGGGATAACGTGTCTAACACACGACCCAGGCATCATGGGATAACGTGTCTAACACACGACCCAGGCATCATGGATAACGTTCTAACACACGACCCAGCATCATGGGATAACGTGTGTAACACACGACCCAGGCATCATGGGATAACGTGTCTAACACACGACCCAGGCATCATGGGATAACTTGTCTAACACACGACCCATGCATCATGGCATAACGTGTCTAACACACGACCCAGGCATCATGGGATAACGTGTGTAACACACGACCCAGGCATCATGGGATACCGTGTGTAACACACGACCCAGGCATCATGGGATAACGTATTTAACACACGACCCAGGTATCATGGGATAACGTGTGTAGCACATGACCCAGGCATCGTGGGATAACGTTTGAAACACACGACCCAGTCATCGTGGGATAACGTTTGAAACACACGACCCAGGCATCATGGAATAACGTGTGTAGCACACGACCCTGGCATCATGGGATAACGTGTGTAACACACGACCCAGCCATCGTGAGAAAATGTTTGACACACGACCCAGGCATCATGGAATAACGTGTGTAGCACACGACCCAGGCATCATGGGATAACGTGTCTAACACACGACCCGGTCATCATGGCATAACGTGTGTAACACACGACCCAGGCATCATGGCATAACGTGTGTAACACACGACCCAGACATCATGGGATAACGTGTGTAACACACGACCCATGCATCATGGGATAACGTGTCTAACACACGACCCGGGCATCATGGGATAACGTTTCTAACACACGACCCAGGCATCATGGGATAACGTGTGTAACACACGACCCAGGCATCATGGGGTAACGTGTGTAACACACGACCCAGACATCATGGAATAACGTGTCTAACATACGACCCAGACATCATGGGATAACGTGTCTAACACACGACCCGGTCATCATGGGATAACTTGTCTAACACACGACCCAGGCATCATGGCATAACGTGTCTAACACACGACCCAGACATCATGGGAAAACGTGTGTAATACACAACCCAGGCATCATAGGATAACGTGTCTAACACACGACCCAGGCATCATGGGATAACGTGTGTAACACACGACCCAGGCATCATGGCATAACGTGTCTAGCACACGACCCATGCATCATGGGATAACGTGTCTAACACACGACCCAGGCATCATGGGATAACGTGTGTAACACACGACCCAGGCATCATGGTGTAACGTGTGTAACACACGACCCAGACATCATGGAATAACGTGTCTAACATACGACCCAGACATCATGGGATAACATGTCTTACAAACGACCCGGTCATCATGGGATAACTTGTCTAACACACGACCCAGGCATCATGGCATAACGTGTTTAACACACGACCCAGACATCATGGGATAACGTGTGTAATACACAACCCAGGCATCATAGGATAACGTGACCCAGACAACATGGAATAACGTGTCTAACACACGACCCATGCATCATGGGATAACGTGTGTAACACACGACCGAGGTATCATGCGATAACGTGTGTAACACACGACCAGGGCATTATGGGATAACTTGTCTAACACACGACCCAGGCATCATGGCATAACGTGTCTAACACACGACCCAGACATCATGGGATAACGTGTGTAATACACAACCCAGGCATCATAGGATAACGTGTGTAACACACGACCCATGCATCATGGGATAACGTGTCTAACACACGACCCAGGCATCATGGGATAACGTGTGTAACACACGACCCAGGCATCATGGCATAACGTGTCTAGCACACGACCCATGCATCATGGGATAACGTGTCTAACACACGACCCAGGCATCATGGGATAACGTGTGAAACACACGACCCAGGCATCATGGGGTAACGTGTGTAACACACGACCCAGACATCATGGGATAACGTGTCTAACACACGACCCGGTCATCATGGGATAACTTGTCTAACACACGACCCAGGCATCATGGCATAACGTGTCTAACACACGACCCAGACATCATGGGATAACGTGTGTAATACACAACCCAGGCATCATAGGATAACGTGTCAAACACACGACCCAGGCATCATGGGATAGCGTGTGTAACACACGACCCAGGCAGCATGGCATAACGTGTCTAACACACGACCCAGGCTTCATAGGATAACGTGTCTAACACTCGACCCAGGCATCATGGGATAACGTGTGTAGCACACGACCCAGGCATCATGGGATAACGTGTGTAACACAGGACTCATGCATCATGGCATAACGTGTCTAACACACGACCCAGGCATCATGGGAAAACGTGTGTAGCACACGACCCAGGCATCATGGGATAACGTGTGTAACACAAGGCCCTGGCATCATGGGATAACGTGTCTAACACACGACCAAGGCATCATGGGATAACGTGTGTAACACACGACCCAGGCATCATGGGATAACGTGTGTAACACACGACCCAGGCATCATGGGATAACGTGTGTAACACACGACCCAGGCATCATGGGATAACGTGTGTAACACACGACCCAGGCATCATGGGATAACGTGTGTAACACACGACCTATGCATCATGGGATAACGTATGTAACACACGACCAAGGCATCATGGGATAACGTGTGTAGCACACGACCCAGGCATCGTGGGATAACGTTTGAAACACACGACCCAGGCATCATGGAATAACGTGTGTAGCACACGACCCTAGCATCATGGGATAACGTGTGTAACACACGACCCAGGCATCGTGGGATAATGTTTGAAACAAACGACCCAGGCATCATGGAATAACGTGTGTAACACACGACCGTGGCATCATGGGATAACGTGTCTAACACACGACCCAGGCATCATGGCATAACGTGTGTAGCACACGACGCAGGCATCATGGGATAACGTGTCTAACACACGACCCCGTCATCATGGCATAACGTGTGTAACACACGACCCAGGCATCATGGGATAACGTGTGGAACACACGACCCAGGCATCATGGGATAACTTGTCTAACACACGACCCAGGCATCATGGCATAACGTGTCTAACACACGACCCAGACATCATGGGATAACGTGTGTAATACACAACCCAGGCATCATAGGATAACGTGTCTAACACACGACCCAGGCATCATGGGATAGCGTGTGTAACACACGACCCAGGCAGCATGGCATAACGTGTCTAACACACGACCCAGGCATCATAGGATAACGTGTCTAACACTCGACCCAGGCATCATGGGATAACGTGTGTAACACACGACCCAGGCATCGTGGGATAATGTTTGAAACAAACGACCCAGGCATCATGGAATATCGTGTGTAACACACGACCGTGGCATCATGGGATAACGTGTCTAACACACGACCCAGGCATCATGGCATAACGTGTGTAGCACACGACCCAGGCATCATGGAATAACGTGTCTAACACACGACCCCGTCATCATGGCATAACGTGTGTAACACACGACCCAGGCATCATGGGATAACGTGTGGAACACACAACCCAGGCATCATGGGATAACTTGTCTAACACACGACCCAGGCATCATGGCATAACGTGTCTAACACACGACCCAGACATCATGGGATAACGTGTGTAATACACAACCCAGGCATCATAGGATAACGTGTCTAACACACGACCCAGGCATCATGGGATAGCGTGTGTATCACACGACCCAGGCATCATGGCATAACGTGTCTAACACACGACCCAGGCATCATAGGATAACGTGTCTAACACTCGACCCAGGCATCATGGGATAACGTGTGTAGCACACGACCCAGGCATCATGGGATAACGTGTGTAACACACGACCCAGGCATCATGGCATATCGTGTCTAACACACGACCCAGGCATCATGGGATAACGTGTGTAGCACACGACCCAGGCATCATGGGATAACGTGTGTAACACACGACCCAGGCATCATGGGATAACATGTCTAACACACGACCCAAACATCATGGCATAACGTGTGTAGCACACGACCCAGGCATCATGGGATAACGTGTCTAACACACGACCCGGTCATCATGGCATAACGTGTGTAACACACGACCCAGGCATCATGGGATAACGTGTGGAACACACGACCCACGCATCATGGGATAACTTGTCTAACACACGACCCAGGCATCATGGCATAACGTGTGTAACACACGACCCAGACATCATGGGATAACGTGTGTAATACACAACCCAGGCATCATAGGATAATATGTATAACACACGACCCAGGCACCATGGGATAACTTGTCTAACACACGACCCAGACATCATGGGATAACGTGTCTAACACACGACCCATGCATCATGGGATAACGTGTCTAACACACGACCCAGACATCATGGGATAACGTGTGTAATACACAACCCAGGCATCATAGGATAACGTGTGTAACACACGACCCAGGCATCATGGCATAACGTGTGTAACACACGACCCAGGCATCATTGGATAACGTGTCTAACACACGACCCAGGTATCATGGGATAACGTGTGTAACACACGACCCAGGCATCATGGGATAACGTGTGTAACACACGACCCGGGCATCATGGGATAACGTGTCTAACACACGACCCAGGCACCATGGGGCAACGTGTGTAACACGCGATCCAGGCATCATGGGATAACATTTGTAACACACGACCCAGGCATCATGGAATAACGTGTGTAACTCACGACCCCGGCATCATGGGATAACGTGTGTAACACACGACCCAGGCATCATGGGATAACGTGTCTAACACACGACCCATGCATCATGGGATAACGTGTGTAACACACGACCCAGGCATCATGGGATAACGTTTCTAACACACGACCCAAGCATCATGGGATAACGTGTCTAACACACGACCCAGGCGCCATGGGGTAACGTGTGTAACACACGACCCAGGCATCATGGGATAACGTGTGTAACACATGACCCAGGCATCATGGGATAACGTGTGTAACACACGACCCAGGCATCATAGGATAACGTGTCTAACACACGACCCAGGCATCATGGGATAACGTGTGTAACACACAGCCCAGGCATCATAGGATAACGTGTCTAACACACGACCCAGACATCATAGGATAACGTGTCTAACACACGACCCAGACATCATAGTATAACGTGTCTAACACACGACCCAGGCATCATGGGATAACGTGTGTAACACACAACCCAGGCATCGTGGGATAACGTTTGAAACACACGACGGTGGCATCATGGAATAACGTGTGTAACACACGACTCAGGCATCATGGAATAACGTGTGTAGCACACGACCCTGGCATCATCGGATAACATGTGTAACACACGACCCAGGCATCATGGGATAGCGTGTGTAACACAGGACCCAGGCATCATGGGATAACGTGTGTAACACACGACCCAGACATCATGGAATAACGTGTGTAGCACACGAACCAGACATCATGGGATAACGTGTCTAACACACGACCCAGACATCATGGGATAACGTGTGTAATACACAACCCAGGCATCATAGGATAACGTGTCTAACACACGACCCAGGCATCATGGGATAGCGTGTGTAACACACGACCCAGGCAGCATGGCATAACGTGTCTAACACACGACCCAGGCTTCATAGGATAACGTGTCTAACACTCGACCCAGGCATCATGGGATAACGTGTGTAGCACACGACCCAGGCATCATGGGATAACGTGTGTAACACAGGACTCATGCATCATGGCATAACGTGTCTAACACACGACCCAGGCATCATGGGAAAACGTGTGTAGCACACGACCCAGGCATCATGGGATAACGTGTGTAACACAAGGCCCTGGCATCATGGGATAACGTGTCTAACACACGACCCAGGCATCATGGGATAACGTGTGTAACACACGACCCAGGCATCATGGGATAACGTGTGTAACACACGACCCAGGCATCATGGGATAACGTGTGTAACACACGACCCAGGCATCATGGGATAACGTGTGTGACACACGACCCAGGCATCATGGGATAACGTGTGTAACACACGACCTATGCATCATGGGATAACGTATGTAACACACGACCAAGGCATCATGGGATAACGTGTGTAGCACACGACCCAGGCATCGTGGGATAACGTTTGAAACACACGACCCAGGCATCATGGAATAACGTGTGTAGCACACGACCCTAGCATCATGGGATAACGTGTGTAACACACGACCCAGGCATCGTGGGATAATGTTTGAAACAAACGACCCAGGCATCATGGAATAACGTGTGTAACACACGACCGTGGCATCATGGGATAACGTGTCTAACACACGACCCAGGCATCATGGCATAACGTGTGTAGCACACGACGCAGGCATCATGGGATAACGTGTCTAACACACGACCCCGTCATCATGGCATAACGTGTGTAACACACGACCCAGGCATCATGGGATAACGTGTGGAACACACGACCCAGGCATCATGGGATAACTTGTCTAACACACGACCCAGGCATCATGGCATAACGTGTCTAACACACGACCCAGACATCATGGGATAACGTGTGTAATACACAACCCAGGCATCATAGGATAACGTGTCTAACACACGACCCAGGCATCATGGGATAGCGTGTGTATCACACGACCCAGGCATCATGGCATAACGTGTCTAACACACGACCCAGGCATCATAGGATAACGTGTCTAACACTCGACCCAGGCATCATGGGATAACGTGTGTAGCACACGACCCAGGCATCATGGGATAACGTGTGTAACACACGACCCAGGCATCATGGCATATCGTGTCTAACACACGACCCAGGCATCATGGGATAACGTGTGTAGCACACGACCCAGGCATCATGGGATAACGTGTGTAACACACGACCCAGGCATCATGGGATAACGTGTCTAACACACGACCCAAGCATCATGGCATAACGTGTGTAGCACACGACCCAGGCATCATGGGATAACGTGTCTAACACACGACCCGGTCATCATGGCATAACGTGTGTAACACACGACCCAGGCATCATGGGATAACGTGTGGAACACACGACCCAGGCATCATGGGATAACTTGTCTAACACACGACCCAGGCATCATGGCATAACGTGTGTAACACACGACCCAGACATCATGGGATAACGTGTGTAATACACAACCCAGGCATCATAGGATAATATGTATAACACACGACCCAGGCACCATGGGATAACTTGTCTAACACACGACCCAGACATCATGGGATAACGTGTCTAACACACGACCCATGCATCATGGGATAACGTGTCTAACACACGACCCAGACATCATGGGATAACGTGTGTAATACACAACCCAGGCATCATAGGATAACGTGTGTAACAAACGACCCAGGCATCATGGCATAACGTGTGTAACACACGACCCAGGCATCATGGGATAACGTGTCTAACACACGACCCAGGCGCCATGGGGTAACGTGTGTAACACACGACCCAGGCATCATGGGATAACGTGTGGAACACACAACCCAGGCATCATGGGATAACTTGTCTAACACACGACCCAGGCATCATGGCATAACGTGTCTAACACACGACCCAGACATCATGGGATAACGTGTGTAATACACAACCCAGGCATCATAGGATAACGTGTCTAACACACGACCCAGGCATCATGGGATAGCGTGTGTATCACACGACCCAGGCATCATGGCATAACGTGTCTAACACACGACCCAGGCATCATAGGATAACGTGTCTAACACACGACCCAGGCATCATGGGATAACGTGTGTAGCACACGACCCAGGCATCATGGGATAACGTGTGTAACACACGACCCAGGCATCATGGCATAACGTGTCTAACACACGACCCAGGCATCATGGGATAACGTGTGTAGCACACGACCCAGGCATCATGGGATAACGTGTGTAACACACGACCCAGGCATCATGGGATAACATGTCTAACACACGACCCAAACATCATGGCATAACGTGTGTAGCACACGACCCAGGCATCATGGGATAACGTGTCTAACACACGACCCGGTCATCATGGCATAACGTGTGTAACACACGACCCAGGCATCATGGGATAACTTGTGGAACACACGACCCACGCATCATAGGATAACTTGTCTAACACACGACCCAGGCATCATGGCATAACGTGTGTAACACACGACCCAGACATCATGGGATAACGTGTGTAATACACAACCCAGGCATCATAGGATAATATGTATAACACACGACCCAGGCACCATGGGATAACTTGTCTAACACACGACCCAGACATCATGGGATAACGTGTCTAACACACGACCCATGCATCATGGGATAACGTGTCTAACACACGACCCAGACATCATGGGATAACGTGTGTAATACACAACCCAGGCATCATAGGATAACGTGTGTAACACACGACCCAGGCATCATGGCATAACGTGTGTAACACACGACCCAGGCATCATAGGATAACGTGTCTAACACACGACCCAGGCATCATGGGATAACGTGTGTAACACACGACCCAGGCATCATGGCATAACGTGTCTAACACACGACCCAGGCATCATAGGATAACGTGTCTAACACACGACCCAGGCATCATGGGATAACGTGTGTAGCACACGACCCAGGCATCATGGGATAACGTGTGTAACACACGACCCAGGCATCATGGCATAACGTGTCTAACACACGACCCAGGCATCATGGGATAACGTGTGTAGCACACGACCCAGGCATCATGGGATAACGTGTGTAACACACGACCCAGGCATCATGGGATAACATGTCTAACACACGACCCAAGCATCATGGCATAACGTGTGTAGCACACGACCCAGGCATCATGGGATAACGTGTCTAACACACGACCCGGTCATCATGGCATAACGTGTGTAACACACGACCCAGGCATCATGGGATAACGTGTGGAACACACGACCCAGGCATCATGGGATAACTTGTCTAACACACGACCCAGGCATCATGGCATAACGTGTGTAACACACGACCCAGACATCATGGGATAACGTGTGTAATACACAACCCAGGCATCATAGGATAATATGTATAACACACGACCCAGGCACCATGGGATAACTTGTCTAACACACGACCCAGACATCATGGGATAACGTGTCTAACACACGACCCATGCATCATGGGATAACGTGTCTAACACACGACCCAGACATCATGGGATAACGTGTGTAATACACAACCCAGGCATCATAGGATAACGTGTGTAACAAACGACCCAGGCATCATGGCATAACGTGTGTAACACACGACCCAGGCATCATGGGATAACGTGTCTAACACACGACCCAGGCGCCATGGGGTAACGTGTGTAACACACGACCCAGGCATCATGGGATAACGTGTGGAACACACAACCCAGGCATCATGGGATAACTTGTCTAACACACGACCCAGGCATCATGGCATAACGTGTCTAACACACGACCCAGACATCATGGGATAACGTGTGTAATACACAACCCAGGCATCATAGGATAACGTGTCTAACACACGACCCAGGCATCATGGGATAGCGTGTGTATCACACGACCCAGGCATCATGGCATAACGTGTCTAACACACGACCCAGGCATCATAGGATAACGTGTCTAACACTCGACCCAGGCATCATGGGATAACGTGTGTAGCACACGACCCAGGCATCATGGGATAACGTGTGTAACACACGACCCAGGCATCATGGCATATCGTGTCTAACACACGACCCAGGCATCATGGGATAACGTGTGTAGCACACGACCCAGGCATCATGGGATAACGTGTGTAACACACGACCCAGGCATCATGGGATAACATGTCTAACACACGACCCAAACATCATGGCATAACGTGTGTAGCACACGACCCAGGCATCATGGGATAACGTGTCTAACACACGACCCGGTCATCATGGCATAACGTGTGTAACACACGACCCAGGCATCATGGGATAACTTGTGGAACACACGACCCACGCATCATAGGATAACTTGTCTAACACACGACCCAGGCATCATGGCATAACGTGTGTAACACACGACCCAGACATCATGGGATAACGTGTGTAATACACAACCCAGGCATCATAGGATAATATGTATAACACACGACCCAGGCACCATGGGATAACTTGTCTAACACACGACCCAGACATCATGGGATAACGTGTCTAACACACGACCCATGCATCATGGGATAACGTTTCTAACACACGACCCAGACATCATGGGATAACGTGTGTAATACACAACCCAGGCATCATAGGATAACGTGTGTAACACACGACCCAGGCATCATGGCATAACGTGTGTAACACACGACCCAGGCATCATTGGATAACGTGTCTAACACACGACCCAGGTATCATGGGATAACGTGTGTAACACACGACCCAGGCATCATGGGATAACGTGTGTAACACACGACCCGGGCATCATGGGATAACGTGTCTAACACAAGACCCAGGCACCATGGGGCAACGTGTGTAACACGCGATCCAGGCATCATGGGATAACATTTGTAACACACGACCCAGGCATCATGGAATAACGTGTGTAACTCACGACCCCGGCATCATGGGATAACGTGTGTAACACACGACCCAGGCATCATGGGATAACGTGTCTAACACACGACCCATGCATCATGGGATAACGTGTGTAACACACGACCCAGGCATCATGGGATAACGTTTCTAACACACGACCCAAGCATCATGGGATAACGTGTCTAACACACGACCCAGGCGCCATGGGGTAACGTGTGTAACACACGACCCAGGCATCATGGGATAACGTGTGTAACACATGACCCAGGCATCATGGGATAACGTGTGTAACACACGACCCAGGCATCATAGGATAACGTGTCTAACACACGACCCAGGCATCATGGGATAACGTGTGTAACACACAGCCCAGGCATCATAGGATAACGTGTCTAACACACGACCCAGACATCATAGGATAACGTGTCTAACACACGACCCAGACATCATAGTATAACGTGTCTAACACACGACCCAGGCATCATGGGATAACGTGTGTAACACACAACCCAGGCATCGTGGGATAACGTTTGAAACACACGACGGTGGCATCATGGAATAACGTGTGTAACACACGACTCAGGCATCATGGAATAACGTGTGTAGCACACGACCCTGGCATCATCGGATAACATGTGTAACACACGACCCAGGCATCATGGGATAGCGTGTGTAACACAGGACCCAGGCATCATGGGATAACGTGTGTAACACACGACCCAGACATCATGGAATAACGTGTGTAGCACACGAACCAGACATCATGGGATAACGTGTCTAACACACGACCCAGGTATCATGGGATAACGTGTGTAACACACGACCCAGACATCATGGGATAACGTGTCTAACACACGACCCAGGCATCATGGGATCACGTTTGAAACACACGACCCAGGAGGCATCATGGAATAACGTGTGTAGCACACGACCCAAGCATCATGGGATAACGTGTCAAACACACGATTCAGGCATCATGGCATAACGTGTGTAACACACGACCCAGGCATCGTGGGATAACGTGTGTAACACACGACCCAGGCATCATGGGATAACGTGTGTACCACACGACCCAGCCATCATGGGATAACGTGTCTAACACACGACCCAGGCATCATGGAATAACGTGTGTAGCACACGAAGCATGTATCATGGGATATGTGTGTAACACACGACCCAGGCATCATGGCATAACGTGTCTAACACACGACCCAGACATCATGGGATAACGTGTGTAGCACACGACCCAGGCATCATGGAATACATCATGGGATAACGTGTGTAGCACACGACCCAGGCATCATGGGATAACGTGGTAACACACGACAAAGGCATCATAGGATAACTTCTGTAGCACACGACCAGATCATGGGATAACGTGTCTAACACACGACCCAGGCATCATGGGATAACGTGTGTAACACACGACAGCACATGGGAACGTGTTAACCAGACCAGGCATCATGGGATAACGTGTGTAACACACCACCCAGGCCATCATGGGATAACGTGTGTAACACACGACCCAGGCATCATGGGATAACGTGTGTAACACACGACCCAGGCATCATGGGATAACGTGTGTAGACACACGACCCAGGCATCATGGGATAACGTGTCTAACACACGACCCAGGCATCATGGGATAACGTGTATAACACACGACCCAGGCATCATGGCATAACGTGTGCTAACACACGACCCAGGCATCATGGGATAACGTGTGTAACACACGACCCAGACATCATGGCGATAACGTGTGTAACACACGACCCAGGCATCATGGGATAACGTGTGTAACACACGACCCGGGCATCATGGGATAACGTGTCTAACACACGACCCAGGCATCATGGGATAACGTGTCTAACACACGACCCATGCATCATGGGATAACGTGTGTAACACACGACCCAGGCATCATGGGATAACGTGTGTAACACACGACCCGGGCATCATGGGATAACGTGTCTAACACACGACCCATGCATCATGGGATAACGTGTCTAACACACGACCCAGACATCATGGGATAACGTGTCTAACACACGACCCATGCATCATGGGATAACGTGTCTAACACACGACCCAGACATCATGGGATAACGTGTGTAATACACAACCCAGGCATCATAGGATAACGTGTGTAACACACGACCCAGGCATCATGGCATAACGTGTGTAACACACGACCCAGGCATCATTGGATAACGTGTCTAACACACGACCCAGGCATCATGGGATAATGTGTGTAACACACGACCCAGTCATCATGGGATAACGTGTGTAACACACGACCCGGGCATCATGGGATAACGTGTCTAACACACGACCCAGGCATCATAGGATAACGTGTCTAACACACGACCCAGGCATCATGGGATAACGTGTGTAACACACAACCCAGGCATCATAGGATAACTTGTCTAACACACGACCCAGACATCATAGTATAACGTGTCTAACACACGACCCAGACATCATAGTATAACGTGTCTAACACACGACCCAGGCATCATGGGATAACGTGTGTAACACACAACCCAGGCATCGTGGGATAACGTTTGAAACACACGACCGTGGCATCATGGAATAACGTGTGTAACACACGACTCAGGCATCTTGGAATAACGTGTGTAGCACACGACCCTGGCATCATCGGATAACGTGTGTAACACACGACCTAGGCATCATGGGATAGCGTGTGTAACACAGGACCCAGGCATCATGGGATAACGTGTGTAACACACGACCCAGACATCATGGAATAACGTGTGTAGCACACGAACCAGACATCATGGGATAACGTGACTAACACACGACCCAAGGTATCATGGATAACGTGTGTAACACACGACAGGCATCATGGGATAACGCTGTCTAACACACAGACCCAGGCATCATGGGATAACGTTTGAAACACACCGAACAGGAGCATCATGGAATACGTGTGTAGCACACGACCCAAGCATCATGGGATAACGTGTCAACACACGATTCAGGCATCACCACAACACACACCCCATGGCAATAACGTGTGTAACACAGACCCAGGCATCATGGGATAACGTGTGTAACACACGACCCAGGCATCATGGGATAACGTGTCTAACACACGACCCAGGCATCATGGAATAACGTGTCTAAGACACGACCCAGGCATCATGGGATAACGTGTCTAACACACGACCCAGACATCATGGAATAACATGTGTAACAAACGACCCATGCATCATGGAATAACGTGTCTAACACACGACCCAGACATCATGGCATAACATGTGTAACACACGACCCATGCATCATGGCATAACGTTTCTAACACACGACCCAGACATCATGGCATAACGTTTCTAACACACGACCCAGGCATCATGGCATAACGTGTGTAACACACGACCCAGGCATCATGGATAAAGATGTGTAGCACACGAACCATGCATCATGGGATAACGTGTACTAACACACGACCCAAGGCCATCATGGGATAACGTGTGTAACACACGACAAAGGCATCATGGGATAACGTGTGTAGCACACGTCCCAGGCATCATGGGATAACGTGTGTAACACACGACAATGGCATCATGGGATAACATGTGTATCACACGACCCAGGCATCATGGGATAACATGTGTAACACACGACCCAGGCATCATGGGATAACGTGTGTAACACAACCGAGGCATCATGGGATAACGTGTGTAACACACGACCCAGGCATCATGGGATAACGTGTCTAACACACGACCCAGGCATCATGGGATAACGTGTGTAGCACACGACCCAGGCATCATGGGATAACGTGTCTAACACACGACCCAGGCATCATGGGATAACGTGTGTAGCACACGACCCAGACATCATGGGATCACGTGTCTAACACACGACCCAGGCATCATGGGATAACGTGTGTAACACACGACCCAGGCATCATGGAATACATCATGGCATAACGTGTGTAGCACACGACCCAGGCATCATGGCATAACGTGTGTAACACACGACCCATTCATCATGGAATAACGTGTGTAACACACGACCCAGGAATCATGGGATAACGTGTGTAACACACGACCCAGCATCATGGATAACGTG
>CM026391.1:42597902-42677786 GCA_014843695.1 Archivesica marissinica
TAACATGTGTAACACACGACCCAGGCATCATGGGATAACGTGTCTAACACACGACCCAGGCATCATGGGATAACGTGTGTAACACACGACCCAGGCATCATGGGATAACGTGTGTAACACACGACCCAGGCATCATGGCATAACGTGTCTAACACACGACCCAGGCATCATGGGATAACGTGTGTAGCACACGACCCAGGCATCATGCATCATGGGATAACGTGTGTAGCACACGACCCAGGCATCATGGGATAACGTGTCTAACACACGACCCAGGCATCATGGGATAACGTGTGTAGCACACGACCCAGGCATCATGGGATAACGTGTCTAACACACGACCCAGGCATCATGGCATAACGTGTGTAACACACGACCCAGGCATCATGGGATAACGTGTGTAACACACGACCCAGGCATCATGGGATAACGTGTCTAACACACGACCCAGGCATCATGGCATAACGTGTCTAACACACGACCCAGGCATCATGGGATAACGTGTGTAACACACGACCCAGGCATCATGGCATAACGTGTCTAACACACGACCCAGGCATCATGGGATAACGTGTGTAACACACGACCCAGGCATCATGGCATAACGTGTGTAACACACGACCCAGGCATCATGGCATAACGTGTCTAACACACGACCCAGGCATCATGGCATAACGTGTGTAACACACGACCCAGGCATCATGGCATAACGTGTCTAACACACGACCCAGGCATCATGGGATAACGTGTGTAGCACACGACCCATGCATCATGGGATAACGTGTCTAACACACGACCCAGGCATCATGGGATAACGTGTGTAACACACGACCCAGGCATCATGGGATAACGTGTCTAACACACGACCCAGGCATCATGGGATAACGTGTCTAACACACGACCCAGGCATCATGGGATAACGTGTCTAACACACGACCCAGGCATCATGGGATAACGTGTCTAACACACGACCCAGGCATCATGGGATAACGTGTGTAACACACGACCCAGGCATCATGGGATAACGTGTGTAACACACGACCCAGGCATCATGGGATAACGTGTCTAACACACGACCCAGGCATCATGGGATAACGTGTGTAACACACGACCCAGGCATCATGGATAACGTGTGTAACACACGACCCAGCATCATGGGATAACAACACACCATCATGGGATAACGTGTCTAACACACGACCCAGGCATCATGGGATAACGTGTGTAACACACGACCCAGGCATCATGGGATAACGTGTCTAACACACGACCCAGGCATCATGGGATAACGTGTGTAACACACGACCCAGGCATCATGGGATAACGTGTCTAACACACGACCCAGGCATCATGGGATAACGTGTCTAACACACGACCCAGGCATCATGGGATAACGTGTGTAACACACGACCCAGGCATCATGGGATAACGTGTGTAACACACGACCCAGGCATCATGGGATAACGTGTCTAACACACGACCCAGGCATCATGGGATAACGTGTCTAACACACGACCCAGGCATCATGGGATAACGTGTCTAACACACGACCCAGGCATCATGGGATAACGTGTCTAACACACGACCCAGACATCATGGGATAACGTGTGTAACACACGACCCAGGCATCATGGCATAACGTGTGTAACACACGACCCAGGCATCATGGGATAACGTGTCTAACACACGACCCAGGCATCATGGGATAACGTGTCTAACACACGACCCAGGCATCATGGGATAACGTGTCTAACACACGACCCAGGCACCATGGGATAACGTGTCTCACTCACAACCCAGGCATCATGGGATAACGTGTGTAACACACGACCCAGGCAACATGGAATAACGATTCTCACTCACAACCCAGGCATCATGGGATAACGTGTGTAGCACACGACCCAGGCAACATGGAATAACGTGTCTAACACACAACCCAGGCATCATGGGATAACGTGTGTAACACACGACCCAGGCATCATGGGATAACGTGTCTAACACACAACCCAGGCATCATGGGATAACGTGTGTAACACACGACCCAGGCATCATGGGATAACGTGTGTAACACACGACCCAGGCATCATGGGATAACGTTTGTAACACACGACCCAGGCATCATGGGATAACGTGTCTAACACACGACCCAGGCATCATGGGATAACGTGTGTAACACACGACTCAGGCATCATGGCATAACGTGTGTAGCACACGACCCAGGCATCATGGCATAACGTGTCTAAAACACGACCCAGGCATCATGGGATAACGTGTGTAGCACACGACCCAGGCATCATGGGATAACGTGTCTAACACACGACACAGGCATCATGGGATAACGTGTCTAACACACGACCCAGGCATCATGGGATAACGTGTCTAACACAAGACCCAGGCATCATGGGATAACGTATGTAGCACACGACCAAGGCATCATGGGATAACGTGTCTAACACACGACCCAGGCATCATGGGATAACGTGTCTAACACACGACCCAGGCATCATGGGATAACGTGTGTAACACACGACCCAGGCATCGTGGGATAACGTGTCTAACACACGACCCAGGCATCATGGAACAACGTGTCTAACACACGACCCAGGCATCATGGGATAACGTGTCTAATACACGACCCAGGCATCATGGGATAACGTGTCTAACACACGACCCAGGCATCATGGGATAACGTGTCTAACACACGACCCAGAGGCATCATGGGATAACGTGTCTAACACACTACCCAGGCATCATGGGATAACGTGTGTAGCACACGACCCTGGCATCATGGGATAACGTGTGTAACACACGACCCAGGCATCGTGTGATAACGTGTCTAACACACGACCCAGGCATCATGGGATAACGTGTCTAACACACGACCCAGGCATCATGGGATAACGTGTCTAACACACGACCCAGGCATCATGGGATAACGTATGTAACACACGACCCAGATCATGGGATAACGTGTGTAGCATACGACCCAGGCATCATGGGATAACGTATGTAACACACGACCCAGGCATCATGGGATAACGTGTGTAGCACACGACCCAGGCATCATGGGATAACGTGTGTAACACACGACCCAGGCATCATGGGATAACGTGTCTAACACACGACCCAGGCATCATGGGATAACGTGTGTAACACACGACCCAGGCATCATGGGATAACGTGTCTAACACACGACCCAGGCATCATGGGATAACGTGTCTAACACACGACCCAGGCATCATGGGATAACGTGTGTAACACACGACCCAGGCATCATGGGATAACGTGTGTAACACACGACCCAGGCATCATGGCATAACGTGTGTAACACACGACCCAGGCATCATGGCATAACGTGTCTAAAACACGACCCAGGCATCATGGGATAACGTGTGTAGCACACGACCCAGGCATCATGGGATAACGTGTCTAACACACGACCCAGGCATCATGGGATAACGTGTCTAACACACGACCCAGGTATCATGGGATAACGTGTCTAACACAAGACCCAGGCATCATTGGATAACGTATGTAACACACGACCAAGGCATCATGGGATAATGTGTCTAACACACGACCCAGGCATCATGGGATAACGTGTCTAACAAACGACCCAGGCATCATGGGATAACGTGTGTAACACACGACCCAGGCATCGTGGGATAACGTGTCTAACACACGACCCAGGCATCATGGAACAACGTGTCTAACACACGACCCAGGCATCATGGGATAACGTGTCTAATACACGACCCAGGCATCATGGGATAACGTGTCTAACACACGACCCTGGAGGCATCATGGGATGACGTGTCTAACACACGACCCAGGAGGCATCATGGGATAACGTGTCTAACACACTACCCAGGCATCATGGGATAACGTGTGTAGCACACGACCCTGGCATCATGGGATAACGTGTGTAACACACGACCCAGGCATTGTGTGATAACGTGTCTAACACACGACCCAGGCGTCATGGGATAACGTGTCTAACACACGACCCAGGCATCATGGGATAACGTGTCTAACACACGACCCAGGCATCATGGGATAACGTATGTAACACACGACCCAGATCATGGGATAACGTGTGTAGCATACGACCCAGGTATCGTGGGATAACGTATGTAACACACGACCCAGGCATCATGGGATAACGTGTGTAGCATACGACCCAGGCATCATGGGATAACGTATGTAACACACGACCCAGGCATCATGGGATAACGTGTGTAGCATACGACCCAGGCATCGTGGGATAACGTGTCTAACACACGACACAGGCATCATGGAACAAGGTGTCTAATACACGACCCAGGCATCGTGGGATAACGTGTGTAGCACACGACCCAGGCATCATGGGATAACGTGTCTAACACACGACCCAGGCATCATGGGATAACGTGTCTAACACACGACCCTGGAGGCATCATGGGATAACGTGTCTAACACACGACCCAGGAGGCATCATGGGATAACGTGTCTAACACACTACCCAGGCATCATGGGATAACGTGTGTAGCACACGACCCATGCATCATGGGATAACGTGTGTAACACACGACCCGGGCATCATGGAATAACGTGTGTAACACACGACCCAGGCATCATGGAATAACGTGTGTAACACACGACCCGGGCGTCATGGGATAACGTGTATAGCACACGACCCAGGCATCATGGAATACATCATGGGATAACGTGTGTAATACACGACCCAGGCATCATGGGATAACGTGTGTAACACACGACCCAGGCATCATGGCATAACGTGTCTAACACACGACCCAGGCATCATGGAATAACGTGTGTAACACACGACCCAGGCATCATGGGATAACGTATGTAACACACGACCAAGGTATCATGGGATAACGTGTCTAACACAGGACCCAGGCATCATGGCATAACGTGTCTAAAACACGACCCAGGCATCATGGCATAACGTGTCGAAAACACGATCCAGGCATCATGGGATAACGTTTCTAACACACGACCCAGGCATCATGGGATAACATGTCTAACACACGACCCAGGCATCATGGGATAACGTATGTAACACACGACCCAGGCATCATGATATAACGTGTCTAAATCACGACCCAGGCATAATGGCATAACGTGTCTAACACACGACCCAGGCATCATGGGATAACATGTCTAACACACGACCCAGGCATCATGGGATAACGTATGTAACACACGACCCAGGCATCATGAGATAACGTGTGTAGCACACGACCCAGGCATCATGGGATAACGTGTGTAGCACACGACCCGGGCATCATGGGATAACGTGTGTAACACACGACCCAGCCATCATGGCATAACGTGTGTAACACACGACCCAGGCATCATGGGATAACGTGTCTAACACACGACCCAGCCATCATGGGATAACGTGTGTAGCACACGACCTAGGCATCATGGCATAACGTGTCTAACACACGACCCAGGCATCATGGGATAACGTGTGTAACACACGACCCAGCCATCATGGGATAACGTGTGTAGCACACGACCCAGGCATCATGGCATAACGTGTCTAACACACGACCCAGGCATCATGGGATAACGTGTGTAACACACGACCCAGGCATCATGGGATAACGTGTGTAACACACGACCCAGGCATCATGGGATAACGTGTCTAACACACGACCCAGGCATCATGGGATAACGTGTCTAACACACGACCCAGGCATCATGGGATAACGTGTCTAACACACGACCCAGGCATCATGGGATAACGTGTCTAACACACGACCCAGGCATCATGGGATAACGTGTGTAACACACGACCCAGGCATCATGGGATAACGTGTGTAACACACGACCCAGGCATCATGAGATAACGTGTCTAAATCACGACCCAGGCATCATGGCATAACGTGTCTAAAACACGACCCAGGCATCATGGGATAACGTGTCTAACACACGACCCAGGCATCATGGGATAACATGTCTAACACACGACCCAGGCATCATGGGATAACGTGTGTAACACACGACCCAGGCATCATGGGATAACGTGTGTAGCACACGACCCAGGCATCATGGGATAACGTGTGTAACACACGACCCAGGCATCATGGGATAACGTGTGTAACACACGACCCAGGCATCATGGGATAACGTGTCTAACACACGACCCAGGCATCATGGGATAACATGTCTAACACACGACCCAGGCATCATGGGATAACGTGTCTAACACACGACCCAGGCATCATGGCATAACGTGTGTAACACACGACCCAGGCATCATGGGATAACGTGTGTAACACACGACCCAGGCATCATGGGATAACGTGTGTAACACACGACCCAGGCATCATGGGATAACGTGTGTAACACACGACCCAGGCATCATGGGATAACGTGTGTAACACACGACCCAGGCATCATGGGATAACGTGTCTAACACACGACCCAGGCATCATGGGATAACGTGTGTAACACACGACCCAGGCATCATGGGATAACGTGTGTAACACACGACCCAGGCATCATGGGATAACGTGTGTAACACACGACCCAGGCATCATGGGATAACGTGTGTAACACACGACCCAGGCATCATGGGATAACGTGTGTAACACACGACCCAGGCATCATGGGATAACGTGTCTAACACACGACCCAGGCATCATGGGATAACGTGTGTAACACACGACCCAGGCATCATGGAATAACGTGTCTAACACACGACCCAGGCATCATGGGATAACGTGTGTAACACACGACCCAGGCATCATGGCATAACGTGTCTAACACACGACCCAGGCATCATGGCATAACGTGTCTAACACACGACCCAGGCATCATGGGATAACGTGTCTAACACACGACCCAGGCATCATGGGATAACGTGTCTAACACACGACCCAGGCATCATGGGATAACGTGTGTAACACACGACCCAGGCATCATGGGATAACGTGTGTAGCACACGACCAGGCATCATGGGATAACGTGTGTAGCACACGACCCAGGCATCATGGGATAACGTGTGTAACACACGACCCAGGCATCATGGATAACGTGTCTAACACACGACCCAGGCATCATGGGATAACTGTCTAACACACGACCCAGGCATCATGGGATAACGTGTCTAACACACGACCCAGGCATCATGGATAACGTGTGTAACACACGACCCAGGCATCATGGGATAACGTGTCTAACACACGACCCAGGCATCATGGGATAACGTGTGTAACACACGACCCAGGCATCATGGGATAACGTGTGTAACACACGACCCAGGCATCATGGGATAACGTGTGTAACACACGACCCAGGCATCATGGGATAACGTGTCTAACACACGACCCAGGCATCATGGGATAACGTGTGTAACACACGACCCAGGCATCATGGGATAACGTGTCTAACACACGACCCAGGCATCATGGGATAACGTGTCTAACACACGACCCAGGCATCATGGGATAACGTGTCTAACACACGACCCAGGCATCATGGGATAACGTATGTAACACACGACCCATGCATCATGGGATAACATGTGTAGCACACGACCCAGGCATCATGGGATAACGTGTGTAGCACACGACCCAGGCATCATGGGATAACGTGTGTAGCACACGACCCAGGCATCATGGGATAACGTGTGTAACACACGACCCAGGCATCATGGGATAACGTGTGTAGCACACGACCCAGGCATCATGGGATAACATGTCTAACACACGACCCGAGGCATCATGGCATAACGTTTCTAACACACGACCCAGGAGGCATCATGGGATAACGTGTGTAACACACGACCCAGGCATCATGGGATAACGTGTGTAACACACGACCCAGGCATCATGGGATAACGTGTCTAACACACGACCCAGGCATCATGGGATAACGTGTTACACAGACCCAGGCACATGGAATAACGTGTCTCACACACAACCCAGGCATCATGGGATAACGTGTGTAACACACGACCCAGGCATCATGTGATAACGTGTCTCACACACGACCCATGCATCATGGGATAACGTGTGTATCACACGACCCAGGCAACATGGAATAACGTGTCTCACTCACAACCCAGGCATCATGGGATAACGTGTGTAACACACGACCCAGGCATCATGGAATAACGTGTCTAACACACGACCCAGGCATCATGGGATAACGTGTGTAACACACGACCCAGGCATCATGGGATAACGTGTGTAACACACGACCCAGGCATCATGGGATAACGTGTGTAACACACGACCCAGGCATCATGGGATAACGTGTCTAACACACGACCCAGGCATCATGGGATAACGTGTGTAACACACGACCCAGGCATCATGGCATAACGTGTGTAACACACGACCCAGGCATCATGGGATAACGTGTCTAACACACGACCCAGGCATCATGGGATAACGTGTCTAACACACGACCCAGGCATCATGGGATAACGTGTCTAACACACGACCCAGGCATCATGGGATAACGTGTGTAACACACGACCCAGGCATCATGGGATAACGTGTGTAACACACGACCCAGGCATCATGGGATAACGTGTGTAGCACACGACCCAGGCATCATGGGATAACGTGTGTAGCACACGACCCAGGCATCATGGGATAACGTGTGTAACACACGACCCAGGCATCATGGGATAACGTGTGTAGCACACGACCCAGGCATCATGGCATAACATGTCTAACACACGACCCAGGAGGCATCATGGCATAACGTTTCTAACACACGACCCAGGAGGCATCATGGGATAACGTGTGTAACACACGACCCAGGCATCATGGGATAACGTGTCTAACACACGACCCAGGCATCATGGATAACGTGTCTACCACACCCAGGCATCATGGGATAACGTGTGTACACAACCCAGGCACATGGAATAACGTGTCTCACTCACAACCCAGGCATCATGGGATAACGTGTGTAACACACGACCCAGGCATCATGTGATAACGTGTCTCACACACGACCCATGCATCATGGGATAACGTGTGTATCACACGACCCAGGCAACATGGAATAACGTGTCTCACTCACAACCCAGGCATCATGGGATAACGTGTGTACACAACCCAGGCACATGGAATAACGTGTCTCACACACAACCCAGGCATCATGGGATAACGTGTGTAACACACGACCCAGGCATCATGGGATAACGTGTCTAACACACGACCCATGCATCATGGGATAACGTGTGTAACACACGACCCAGGCAACATGGAATAACGTGTCTCACACACAACCCAGGCATCATGGGATAACGTGTGTAGCACACGACCCAGGCATCATGGAATAACGTTCTAACACAACCCAGGCATCATGGGATAACGTGTGTAACACACGACCCAGGCATCATGGGATAACGTGTCTAACACACGACCCAGGCATCATGGGATAACGTGTGTAACACACGACCCAGGCATCATGGGATAACGTGTGTAACACACGACCCAGGCATCATGGGATAACGTGTGTAACACACGACCCAGGCATCATGGGATAACGTGTGTAACACACGACCCAGGCATCATGGGATAACGTGTCTAACACACGACCCGGCATCATGGCATAACGTGTGTAACACACGACCCAGGCATCATGGATAACGTGTCTAACACACGACCCAGGCATCATGGGATAACGTGTGTAACACACGACCCAGGCATCATGGGATAACGTGTGTAACACACGACCCAGGCATCATGGGATAACGTGTGTAGCACACGACCCAGGCATCATGGGATAACGTGTGTAACACACGACCCAGGCATCATGGGATAACGTGTCTAACACACGACCCAGGCATCATGGGATAACGTGTCTAACACACGACCCAGGCATCATGGGATAACGTGTGTAACACACGACCCAGGCATCATGGGATAACGTGTGTAACACACGACCCAGGCATCATGGGATAACGTGTGTAACACACGACCCAGGCATCATGGGATAACGTGTGTAACACACGACCCAGGCATCATGGGATAACGTGTGTAACACACGACCCAGGCATCATGGGATAACGTGTGTAACACACGACCCAGGCATCATGGGATAACGTGTGTAACACACGACCCAGGCATCATGGGATAACGTGTGTAACACACGACCCAGGCATCATGGGATAACGTGTGTAACACACGACCCAGGCATCATGGGATAACGTGTGTAACACACGACCCAGGCATCATGGGATAACGTGTGTAACACACGACCCAGGCATCATGGGATAACGTGTGTAACACACGACCCAGGCATCATGGAATAACGTGTGTACACACGACCCGGCATCATGGGATAACGTGTGTAACACACGACCCAGGCATCTGGGATAAGTTAACACACGACCCAGGCATCATGGGATAACGTGTGTAACACACGACCCAGGCATCATGGGATAACGTGTCTAACACACGACCCAGGCATCATGGGATAACGTGTGTAGCACACGACCCAGGCATCATGGGATAACGTGTCTAACACACGACCCAGGCATCATGGGATAACGTGTGTAACACACGACCCAGGCATCATGGGATAACGTGTGTAACACACGACCCAGGCATCATGGGATAACGTGTCTAACACACGACCCAGGCATCATGGCATAACGTGTCTAACACACGACCCAGGCATCATGGGATAACGTGTGTAACACACGACCCAGGCATCATGGGATAACGTGTCTAACACACGACCCAGGCATCATGGGATAACGTGTGTAACACACGACCCAGGCATCATGGGATAACGTGTCTAACACACGACCCAGGCATCATGGGATAACGTGTGTAACACACGACCCAGGCATCATGGGATAACGTGTGTAACACACGACCCAGGCATCATGGGATAACGTGTGTAACACACGACCCAGGCATCATGGGATAACGTGTGTAACACACGACCCAGGCATCATGGGATAACGTGTAACACACGACCCAGGCATCATGGGATAACGTGTGTAACACACGACCCAGGCATCATGGGATAACGTGTGTAACACACGACCCAGGCATCATGGGATAACGTGTGTAACACACGACCCAGGCATCATGGGATAACGTGTCTAACACACGACCCAGGCATCATGGATAACGTGTGTAACACACGACCCAGGCATCATGGGATAACGTGTGTAACACACGACCCAGGCATCATGGGATAACGTGTCTAACACACGACCCAGGCATCATGGGATAACGTGTGTAACACACGACCCAGGCATCATGGGATAACGTGTGTAACACACGACCCAGGCATCATGGGATAACGTGTGTAACACACGACCCAGGCATCATGGGATAACGTGTGTAACACACGACCCAGGCATCATGGGATAACGTGTCTAACACACGACCCAGGCATCATGGATAACGTGTGTAACACACGACCCAGGCATCATGGGATAACGTGTGTAACACACGACCCAGGCATCATGGGATAACGTGTGTAACACACGACCCAGGCATCATGGGATAACGTGTGTAACACACGACCCAGGCATCATGGGATAACGTGTGTAACACACGACCCAGGCATCATGGCATCATGGGATAACGTGTGTAACACACGACCCAGGCATCATGGGATAACGTGTGTAACACACGACCCAGGCATCATGGCATAACGTGTCTAACACACGACCCAGGCATCATGGGATAACGTGTGTAACACACGACCCAGGCATCATGGGATAACGTGTGTAACACACGACCCAGGCATCATGGGATAACGTGTCTAACACACGACCCAGGCATCATGGGATAACGTGTCTAACACACGACCCAGGCATCATGGGATAACGTGTCTAAACACGACCCAGGCATCATGGGATAACGTGTGTAACACACGACCCAGGCATCATGGGATAACGTGTGTAACACACGACCCAGGCATCATGGATAACGTGTCTAACACACGACCCAGGCATCATGGGATAACGTGTGTAACACACGACCCAGGCATCATGGGATAACGTGTGTAACACACGACCCAGGCATCATGGGATAACGTGTCTAACACACGACCCAGGCATCATGGGATAACGTGTCTAACACACGACCCAGCATCATGGGATAACGTGTCTAACACACGACCCAGGCCCATGGGGTAACGTGTGTAACACACCCCAGGCATCATGGGATAACGTGTGTAACACACGACCCAGGCATCATGGGATAACGTGTCTAACACACGACCCAGGCATCATGGGATAACGTGTGTAACACACAACCCAGGCATCATGGATAACGTGTCTAACACACGACCCAGACATCATAGTATAACGTGTCTAACACACGACCCAGACATCATAGTATAACGTGTCTAACACACGACCCAGGCATCATGGGATAACGTGTGTAACACACAACCCAGGCATCGTGGGATAACGTTTGAAACACACGACCGTGGCATCATGGAATAACGTGTGTAACACACGACTCAGGCATCATGGAATAACGTGTGTAGCACACGACCCTGGCATCATCGGATAACGTGTGTAACACACGACCTAGGCATCATGGGATAGCGTGTGTAACACAGGACCCAGGCATCATGGGATAACGTGTGTAACACACGACCCAGACATCATGGAATAACGTGTGTAGCACACGAACCAGACATCATGGGATAACGTGTCTAACACACGACCCAGGTATCATGGGATAACGTGTGTAACACACGACCCAGGCATCATGGGATAACGTGTCTAACACACGACCCAGGCATCATGGGATCACGTTTGAAACACACGACCCAGGAGGCATCATGGAATAACGTGTGTAGCACACGACCCAAGCATCATGGGATAACGTGTCAAACACACGATTCAGGCATCATGGCATAACGTGTGTAACACACGACCCAGGCATCGTGGGATAACGTGTGTAACACACGACCCAGGCATCATGGGATAACGTGTGTACCACACGACCCAGCCATCATGGGATAACGTGTCTAACACACGACCCAGGCATCATGGCATAACGTGTGTAAGACACGACCCAGGCATCATGGGATAACGTGTGTAACACACGACCGAGACATCATGGCATAACATGTGTAACACACGACCCAGGCATCATGGAATAACGTGTGTAACACACGACCCAGACATCATGGCATAACATGTGTAACACACGACCCAGGCATCATGGCATAACGTGTCTAACACACGACCCAGACATCATGGCATAACATGTGTAACACACGACCCAGGCATCATGGCATAACGTGTCGAACACACGACCCAGGCATCATGGGATAACGTGTGTAGCACACGACCCATGCATCATGGGATAACGTGTCTAACATACGACCCAGGCATCATGGGATAACGTGTGTAACACACGACAAAGGCATCATGGGATAACGTGTCTAACACACGACCCAGGCATCATGGGATCACGTTTGAAACACACGACCCAGGAGGCATCATGGAATAACGTGTGTAGCACACGACCCAAGCATCATGTGATAACGTGTCAAACACACGACTCAGGCATCATGGCATAACGTGTGTAACACACGACCCAGGCATCGTGGGATAACGTGTGTAACACACGACCCAGGCATCGTGGGATAACGTGTGTAACACACGACCCAGGCATCGTGGGATAACGTGTCTAACACACGACCCAGGCATCATGGAATAACGTGTGTAGCACACGAAGCATGTATCATGGGATATCGTGTGTAACACACGACCCAGGCATCATGGCATAACGTGTCTAACACACGACCCAGACATCATGGGATAACGTGTGTAGCACACGACCCAGGCATCATGGAATACATCATGGGATAACGTGTGTAGCACACGACCCAGGCAACATGGGATAACGTGGGTAACACACGACTCAGGCATCATAGGATAACGTGTGTAGCACACGACCCAGGCATCATGGGATAACGTGTCTAACACACGACCCAGGCATCATGGCATAACGTGTGTAACACACGACCCAGGCATCATGGGATAATGTGTGTACCACACGACCCAGCCATCATGGGATAACGTGTCTAACACACGACCCAGGCATCATGGCATAACGTGTGTAAGACACGACCCAGGCATCATGGGATAACGTGTGTAACACACGACCGAGACATCATGGCATAACATGTGTAACACACGACCCAGGCATCATGGAATAACGTGTGTAACACACGACCCAGACATCATGGCATAACATGTGTAACACACGACCCAGGCATCATGGCATAACGTGTCTAACACACGACCCAGACATCATGGCATAACATGTGTAACACACGACCCAGGCATCATGGCATAACGTGTCGAACACACGACCCAGGCATCATGGGATAACGTGTGTAGCACACGACCCATGCATCATGGGATAACGTGTCTAACACACGACCCAGGCATCATGGGATAACGTGTGTAACACACGACAAAGGCATCATGGGATAACGTGTGTAGCACACGTCCCAGGCATCATGGGATAACGTGTGTAACACACGACAATGGCATCATGGGATAACATGTGTATCACACGACCCAGGCATCATGGGATAACATGTGTAACACACGACCCAGGCATCATGGGATAACGTGTGTAACACAACCGAGGCATCATGGGATAACGTGTGTAACACACGACCCAGGCATCATGGGATAACGTGTCTAACACACGACCCAGGCATCATGGGATAACGTGTGTAGCACACGACCCAGGCATCATGGGATAACGTGTCTAACACACGACCCAGGCATCATGGGATAACGTGTGTAGCACACGACCCAGACATCATGGGATCACGTGTCTAACACACGACCCAGGCATCATGGGATAACGTGTGTAACACACGACCCAGGCATCATGGAATACATCATGGGATAACGTGTGTAGCACACGACCCAGGCATCATGGCATAACGTGTGTAACACACGACCCATTCATCATGGAATAACGTGTGTAACACACGACCCAGGCATCATGGGATAACGTGTGTAACACACGACCCAGGCATCATGGGATAACGTGTGTAACACACGACCCGGGCATCATGGGATAACGTGTCTAACACACGACCCAGGCATCATGGGATAACGTGTCTAACACACGACCCATGCATCATGGGATAACGTGTGTAACACACGACCCAGGCATCATGGGATAACGTGTGTAACACACGACCCGGGCATCATGGGATAACGTGTCTAACACACGACCCATGCATCATGGGATAACGTGTCTAACACACGACCCAGACATCATGGGATAACGTGTCTAACACACGACCCATGCATCATGGGATAACGTGTCTAACACACGACCCAGACATCATGGGATAACGTGTGTAATACACAACCCAGGCATCATAGGATAACGTGTGTAACACACGACCCAGGCATCATGGCATAACGTGTGTAACACACGACCCAGGCATCATTGGATAACGTGTCTAACACACGACCCAGGCATCATGGGATAATGTGTGTAACACACGACCCAGGCATCATGGGATAACGTGTGTAACACACGACCCGGGCATCATGGGATAACGTGTCTAACACACGACCCAGGCATCATGGGATAACGTTTCTAACACACGACCCAAGCATCATGGGATAACGTGTCTAACACACGACCCAGGCGCCATGGGGTAACGTGTGTAACACACGACCCAGGCATCATGGGATAACGTGTGTAACACACGACCCAGGCATCATGGGATAACGTGTCTAACACACGACCCAGGCATCATGGGATAACGTGTGTAACACACAACCCAGGCATCATAGGATAACGTGTCTAACACACGACCCAGACATCATAGTATAACGTGTCTAACACACGACCCAGACATCATAGTATAACGTGTCTAACACACGACCCAGGCATCATGGGATAACGTGTGTAACACACAACCCAGGCATCGTGGGATAACGTTTGAAACACACGACCGTGGCATCATGGAATAACGTGTGTAACACACGACTCAGGCATCATGGAATAACGTGTGTAGCACACGACCCTGGCATCATCGGATAACGTGTGTAACACACGACCTAGGCATCATGGGATAGCGTGTGTAACACAGGACCCAGGCATCATGGGATAACGTGTGTAACACACGACCCAGACATCATGGAATAACGTGTGTAGCACACGAACCAGACATCATGGGATAACGTGTCAAACACACGATTCAGGTATCATGGCATAACGTGTGTAACACACGACCCAGGCATCGTGGGATAACGTGTGTAACACACGACCCAGGCATCGTGGGATAACGTGTGTAACACACGACCCAGGCATCGTGGGATAACGTGTCTAACACACGACCCAGGCATCATGGAATAACGTGTGTAGCACACGAAGCATGTATCATGGGATATCGTGTGTAACACACGACCCAGGCATCATGGCATAACGTGTGTAGCACACGACCCAGGCATCATGGAATACATCATGGGATAACGTGTGTAGCACACGACCCAGGCATCATGGGATAACGTGGGTAACACACGACTCAGGCATCATAGGATAACGTGTGTAGCACACGACCCAGGCATCATGGGATAACGTGTCTAACACACGACCCAGGCATCATGGCATAACGTGTGTAACACACGACCCAGGCATCATGGGATAACGTGTGTACCACACGACCCAGCCATCATGGGATAACGTGTCTAACACACGACCCAGGCATCATGGCATAACGTGTGTAAGACACGACCCAGGCATCATGGGATAACGTGTGTAACACACGACCGAGACATCATGGCATAACATGTGTAACACACGACCCAGGCATCATGGAATAACGTGTGTAACACACGACCCAGACATCATGGCATAACATGTGTAACACACGACCCAGGCATCATGGCATAACGTGTCTAACACACGACCCAGACATCATGGCATAACGTGTGTAACACACGACCCAGGCATCATGGCATAACGTGTCAACACACGACCCAGGCATCATGGGATAACGTGTGTAGCACACGACCCATGCATCATGGGATAACGTGTCTAACACACGACCCAGGCATCATGGGATAACGTGTGTAACACACGACCCAGGCATCATGGGATAACGTGTGTAACACACGACCCAGGCATCATGGGATAACGTGTGTAACACACGACAAAGGCATCATGGGATAACGTGTGTAACACACGACCCAGGCATCATGGGATAACATGTGTAACACACGACCCAGGCATCATGGGATAACGTGTGTAACACAACCCAGGCATCATGGGATAACGTGTGTAACACACGACCCAGGCATCATGGGATAACGTGTGTAACACACGACCCAGGCATCATGGGATAACGTGTCTAACACACGACCCAGGCATCATGGAATAACGTTTGAAACACACGACCCAGGCATCATGGAATAACGTGTGTAACACGACCCAGGCATCATGGGATAACGTGTGTAACACACGACCCATGCATCATGGGATAACGTGTGTAACACACGACCCAGGCATCATGGGATAACGTGTCTAACACACGACCCAGGCATCATGGGATAACGTGTCTAACACACGACCCAGGCATCATGGGATAACGTGTGTAACACACGACCCAGGCATCATGGGATAACGTGTGTAACACACGACCCAGACATCATGGGATAACGTGTGTAACACACGACCCAGGCATCATGGTATAACGTGTGTAACACACGACCCAGGCATCATGGGATAACGTGTCTAACACACGACCCAGGCATCATGGGATAACGTGTGTAACACACGACCCGGGCATCATGGGATAACGTGTGTAACACACGACCCAGGCATCATGGGATAACGTGTCTAACACACGACCCAGGCATCATGGCATAACGTGTGTAACACACGACCCAGGCATCATGGGATAACGTGTGTAACACACGACCCAGGCATCATGGGATAACGTGTGTAACACACGACCCAGGCATCGTGGGATAACGTGTCTAACACACGACCCAGGCATCATGGAATAACGTGTGTAGCACACGACCCAGGCATCATGGGATAACGTGTGTAACACACGACCCAGGCATCATGGCATAACGTGTCTAACACACGACCCAGGCATCATGGGATAACGTGTGTAGCACACGACCCAGGCATCATGGGATAACGTGTGTAACACACGACCCAGGCATCATGGGATAACGTGTGTAACACACGACCCAGGCATCATGGGATAACGTGTGTAACACACGACCCAGGCATCATGGCATAACGTGTGTAACACACGACCCAGGCATCATGGGATAACGTGTGTAACACACGACCCAGGCATCATGGGATAACGTGTCTAACACACGACCCAGGCATCATGGCATAACGTGTGTAACACACGACCCAGGCATCATGGGATAACGTGTGTAACACACGACCCTGGCATCATGGGATAACGTGTGTAACACACGACCCGGTCATCATGGGTTAACGTTTGAAACACACGACCCAGGCATCATGGATAACGTGTCTAACACACGTCCCAGGCATCATGGGATAGCGTGTGTAGCACAGACCCAGGCATCATGGGATAACGTGTGTAACACACGACCCAGACATCATGGAATAACGTGTGTAGCACACGAACCAGACATCATGGGATAACGTGTCTAACACACGACCCAGGTATCATGGGATAACGTGTGTAACACACGACCCAGGCATCATGGGATAACGTGCCTAACACACGACACAGGCATCATGGGATCACGTTTGAAACACACGACCCAGGAGGCATCATGGAATAACGTGTGTAACATACGACCCAGGCATCATGGCATAACGTGTCTAACACACGACCTAGACATCATGGGATAACGTGTGTAACACACGACCCAGACATCATGGAATACATCATGGGATAACGTGTGTAACACACGACCCAGACATCATCGGATAACGTGTGTAACACACGACCTAGGCATCATGGGATAGCGTGTGTAACACAGGACCCAGGCATCATGGGATAACGTGTGTAACACACGACCCAGACATCATGGAATAACGTGTGTAGCACACGAACCAGGCATCGTGGGATAACGTGTGTAACACACGACCCAGGCATCGTGGGATAACGTGTGTAACACACGACCCAGGCATCGTGGGATAACGTGTCTAACACACGACCCAGGCATCATGGAATAACGTGTGTAGCACACGAAGCATGTATCATGGGATATCGTGTGTAACACACGACCCAGGCATCATGGCATAACGTGTGTAGCACACGACCCAGGCATCATGGAATACATCATGGGATAACGTGTGTAGCACACGACCCAGGCATCATGGGATAACGTGGGTAACACACGACTCAGGCATCATAGGATAACGTGTGTAGCACACGACCCAGGCATCATGGGATAACGTGTCTAACACACGACCCAGGCATCATGGCATAACGTGTGTAACACACGACCCAGGCATCATGGGATAACGTGTGTACCACACGACCCAGCCATCATGGGATAACGTGTCTAACACACGACCCAGGCATCATGGCATAACGTGTGTAAGACACGACCCAGGCATCATGGGATAACGTGTGTAACACACGACCGAGACATCATGGCATAACATGTGTAACACACGACCCAGGCATCATGGAATAACGTGTGTAACACACGACCCAGACATCATGGCATAACATGTGTAACACACGACCCAGGCATCATGGCATAACGTGTCTAACACACGACCCAGACATCATGGCATAACATGTGTAACACACGACCCAGGCATCATGGCATAACGTGTCGAACACACGACCCAGGCATCATGGGATAACGTGTGTAGCACACGACCCATGCATCATGGGATAACGTGTCTAACACACGACCCAGGCATCATGGGATAACGTGTGTAACACACGACAAAGGCATCATGGGATAACGTGTGTAGCACACGTCCCAGGCATCATGGGATAACGTGTGTAACACACGACAAAGGCATCATGGGATAACATGTGTATCACACGACCCAGGCATCATGGGATAACATGTGTAACACACGACCCAGGCATCATGGGATAACGTGTGTAACACAACCGAGGCATCATGGGATAACGTGTGTAACACACGACCCAGGCATCATGGGATAACGTGTGTAGCACACGACCCAGGCATCATGGGATAACGTGTCTAACACACGACCCAGGCATCATGGAATAACGTTTGAAACACACGACCGTGGCATCATGGAATAACGTGTGTATCACGACCCAGGCATCATGGAATAACGTGTGTAGCACACGACCCTGACATCATGGGATAACGTGTGTAACACACGACCCAGACATCGTGGAATAACGTTTGAAACACCGGACCCAGGCATCATAGGATAACGTGTCTAACACACGACCCAGGCATCATGGGATAGCGTGTGTAACACAGGACCCAGGCATCATGGGATAACGTGTGTAACACACGACCCAGACATCATGGAATAACGTGTGTAGCACACGAACCAGACATCATGGGATAACGTTTCTAACACACGACCCAGGTATCATGGTATAACGTGTGTAACACACGACCCAGGTATCATGGGATAATCTGTCTAACACACGACCCAGGCATCATGGGATCACGTTTGAAACACACGACCCAGGAGGCATCATGGAATAACGTGTGTAGCACACGACCCAGGCATCATGGGATAACGTGTCTAACACACGACTCAGGCATCATGGCATAACGTGTGTAACACACGACCCAGGCATCGTGGGATAACGTGTTTAACACACGACCCAGGCATCGTTGGATAACGTTTTTTAACACACGACCAAGGCATCGTGGGATAACGTGTCTAACACACGACCCAGGCATCATGGAATAACGTGTGTAGCACACGACCCAAGCATCATGGGATAACGTGTGTAACATACGACCCAGGCATCATGGCATAACGTGTCTAACACACGACCCAGGCATCATGGGATAACGTGTGTAGCACACGACCCAGGTATCATGGGATAACGTGGGTAACACAGGACCCAGGCATCAAAGGATAACGTGTGTAGCACACGACCCATGCATCATGGGATAACGTGTGTAACACACGACCCAGGCATCATGGCAAAACGTGTGTAACACACGACCCAGGCATCATGGGATAACGTGTGTAACACACGACCTAGGCATCATGGGATAACGTGTCTAACACACGACCCAGGCATCATGGCATAACGTGTGTAACACACGACCCAGGCATCATGGGATAACGTGTGTAACACACGACCCTGGCATCATGGGATAACGTGTGTAACACACGACCCGGTCATCATGGGTTAACGTTTGAAACACACGACCCAGGCATCATAGGATAACGTGTCTAACACACGTCCCAGGCATCATGGGATAGCGTGTGTAGCACAGGACCCAGGCATCATGGGATAACGTGTGTAACACACGACCCAGACATCATGGAATAACGTGTGTAGCACACGAACCAGACATCATGGGATAACGTGTCTAACACACGACCCAGGTATCATGGGATAACGTGTGTAACACACGACCCAGGCATCATGGGATAACGTGCCTAACACACGACCCAGGCATCATGGGATCACGTTTGAAACACACGACCCAGGAGGCATCATGGAATAACGTGTGTAACATACGACCCAGGCATCATGGCATAACGTGTCTAACACACGACCTAGACATCATGGGATAACGTGTGTAACACACGACCCAGACATCATGGAATACATCATGGGATAACGTGTGTAACACACGACCCAGACATCATGGCATAACATGTGTAACACACGACCCAGGCATCATGGCATAACGTGTGTAACACACGACCCAGACATCATGGCATAACATGTGTAACACACGACCCAGGCATCATGGCATAACGTGTCTAACACACGACCCAGACATCATGGCATAACATTGGTAACACACGACCCAGGCATCATGGCATAACGTGTCTAACACACGACCCAGGCATCATGGGATAACGTTTGTAGCACACGACCCATGCATCATGGGATAACGTGTCAAACACACGACCCAGGCATCATGGGATAACGTGTGTAACACACGACAAAGGCATCATGGGATAACATGTGTAACACACGACCCAGGCATCATGGGATAACGTGTGTAACACACGACCCAGGCATCATGGAATACATCATGGATAACGTGTTACACACGACCCAATCATGGGATAACGTGTGTAGCACACGACCCAGGTATCATGGGATAACGTGTGTAGCACACGACCCAGGTATCATGGGATAACGTGTGTAGCACACGACCCAGGTATCATGGGATAACGTGTGTAGCACACGACCCAGTTATCATGGAATACATCATGGGATAACGTGTGTAACACACGACCCATTCATCATGGAATAACGTTTGTAACACACGACCCATGCATCATGGCATAACGTGTGTAACACACGACCCAGACATCATGGCATAACGTGTGTAACACACGACCCAGACATCATGGCATAACGTGTGTAACACACGACCCAGGCATCATGGAATAACACGAATAATACACGACACTGGTCAGAGGTATACCTGTATACTTTTAAACAGTGTTATATATCTACCTGTATACTTGTAACCCGTGTCATAGATCTACCTGTATACTTGTAACCCGTGTCATAGATCTAACTGTATACTTGTAACCCGTGTCATAGATCTACCTGTGTACTTGTAACTCGTGTCATAGCTCTACCTGTGTACTTGTAACCCGTGCCATAGCTCTACTTGTATACTTGTAACCCTTGCCATAGCTCTAATTGTATACTTGTAACCTGTGTCATAGGTCTACCTGTGTACTTGTAACCCGTGTCAAAGGCCTACCTGTATACTTGTAACTCGTGTCATAGATCTACATGCATACTTGGAACCCGTGCCATAGCTCTACCTGTGTACTTGTAACCCGTTTTATAGATATACCTGTGTACTTGAAACCCGTGTCATCGATCTACCTGTGTACTTGTAACTCGCGTCATAGCTCTACCTGTGTATTGTAACCCGTGCCATAGCTATACTTGTATACTTGTAACCCGTGTCATAGATCAACCTGTATGGTTGTAACCCGTGTCATAGATCTACCTTTATGCTTGTAACCCGTGTCATAGATCTACCTGTATGTTTGTAACCCGTGTCAAATGCCTACCTGTAAACCTGTACCAATGTCATAGGTCTACCTGTATACTAGAAACTCGTGTCATAGATCTACATGTATCCTTGTAACCCGTGCCATATGTATACATGTATACCTGTAACCCGTGCCATAGGTCTAACTGTATACCTGTAACCCGTGTCATATGTATGCGGGTATACTTTTAACCCGTGTCATATATCTACAAGTATATTTGCAACCCGTGTCATAGGTATACCTGCATAATTGTAACCCGTGTCATAGGTCTACATGTATACTTGTAACCCGTATCATAGGTCTACACGTATCCTTGTAACCCGTGTCATAGGTATAGCTGCATAATTGTAACCCGTGTCATATGTCTACATGTATACCTGTAACCCATGTCATAAGTCAACTTGTATACTTGTAACCCGTGTCATATGTCTACATGTATACTTGTAACCCGTGCCATTGGTCTACTTGTATACTTGTAACCCGTGTCATATGTCTACTTGTATACTTGTAACCCGTGTCATATGTCTACATGTATACCTGTAACCCGTGTCATTGGTCTACTTGTATACTTGTAACCCGTGTCATATGTCTACATGTATACCTGTAACCCGTGTCATTGGTCTACTTGTATACTTGTAACCCGTGTTATATGTCTACATGTATACCTGTAACCCGTGTCATTGGTCTACTTGTATACTTGTAACCCGTGTCATATGTCTACATGTATAACTGTAACCCGTGTCATTGGTCTACTTGTATACTTGTAACCCATGTCATAGGTCTACTTATATACTAGTAACCCCTGTCATATGTCTACATGTATACCTGTAACCCGTGTCATTGGTCTACTTGTATACTAGTAACCCCTGTCATATGTCTACATGTATACCTGTAACCCGTGTCATTGGTCTACTTGTATACTTGTAACCCGTGTCATATGTCTATATGTATACCTGTAACCCGTGTCATTGGTCTACTTGTATACTTGTAACCCGTGTCATAGCTCTACTTGTATACTTGTAACCTGTGTCGTAGCTCTACATATATACTTGTAACCCGTGCCATATGTCTACATGTATACCTGTAACCCGTATCATAGGTCTACTTGTATATTTTTAACCTGTGTCATAGCTCTACATATATATTTGTAACCCGTGCCATAGGTCTACATGTATACTTGTAACCCGTGTCATAGGTATACCTGTATACTTGTAACCCGTGTCATATGTCTAGATGTATACTTGTAATCCGTGTCATAGGTATACCTGCATAATTGCAACCCTTGTCATAGGTCTACCTGTATACATGTAACCCGTGTCATATGTATACTGTTATACTTGTAACCCGTGTCATATGTCTAGAAGTATACTTGCAACCCGTGTCATAGGTATACCTGCATAATTGTAACCCGTGTCATATGTCTACATGTATACTTGTAACCCGTGTCATAGGTCTACCTGCATAATTGTAACTCGTGTCATATGTCTACATGTATAATTGTAACCCATGTCATAAGTCTACTTGTATACTTGTAACCCGTGTCATATGTATACATGTATACTTGTAAGCCGTGTCATATGTCTACATGTATACTTGTAACCCATGTCATAAGTCTACATGTATACCTGTAACCCGTGTCATTGGTCTACTTGTATAATTGTAACCCGTGTCATATGTCTACATGTATACCTATAACCCGTGTCATTGTTCTACGTGTATACTTGTAACCAGTGCCATGTCTATATGTAAACCAGTAACCCCTGTCATTGGTCTACTAGTATACTTGTAACCCGTGGCATAGTTCTTCCTGTATATCTGTAACCCGTGTCATTGGTCTACTTGTATACTTGTAACCCGTGTCATAGGTCTACTTGTATACTTGTAACCCGTGGCATAGTTCTTACTGTATACCTGTAACCCGTGTCATTGGTCTACTTGTATACTTGAAACCCGTGTCATTGGTCTACTTGTATACTTGTAACCCGTGTCATAGGTCTACTTGTATACTTGTAACCCGTGGCATAGTTCTTCCTGTATACCTGTAACCCGTGTCATTGGTCTACTTGTATACTTGTAACCCGTGGCATAGTTCTTCCTGTATACCTATACCCCGTGTCATTGGTCTACTTGTATACTTGTAACCCGTGTCATAGGTCTACTTGTATACTTGTAACCCGTGCCATAGGTCTACATGTATACTTGTAATCCGTGCCATAGTTCTACATGTATAACTGTAACCCGTGTCATTGGTCTACTTGTATACTAGTAACCCGTGTCATAGCTCTACATATATACTTGTAACCCGTGTCATAAGTATACCTGCAGAATTGTAACCCGTGTCATAGATCTACAGGTATACTTGTAACACGTGTCATAAGTCTACTTGAATACTTGTAACCCGTATCATAGGTCTACCTGCATACTTGTAACCCGTGTCATATGTCTACATGTATACTTGTAACCCGTGTCATATGTCTACATGTATAACTGTAACCCGTGTCATTGGTCTACTTGTATACTTGTAACCCATGTCATAGGTCTACTTGTATACTTGTAACCCGTGTCATATGTCTACATGTATACCTATAACCCGTGTCATTGGTGTACTTGTATACTTGTAACCATGTCATTGGTATACTTGTATACTTGTAACCCATGTAATATGTCTACATGTATACTTATAACCCGTGTCATAGGTCTAACTGTATACTTGTAACCCGTGTCATAGTTCTTCCTGTATACCTGTAACCCGTGTCATTGGTCTACTTGTATACTTGTAATACGTGTAATAGGTCTACTTGTATACTTGTAATCCGTGGCATAGTTCTTCCTGTATACCTGTAACCCGTGTCATTGGTCTACTTCTATACTTGTAACCCGTGGCATAGTTCTTCGTGTATACCTGTAACCCGTGTCATTGGTCTAATTGTATACTTGTAACCTGTGTCATAGCTCTACATATATACTTGTAACCCGTGCCATAGGTCTACGTGTATACTTGTAACCCGTGTCATTGGTATACATGTATACTTGTAACCTGTGTCATACCTCTATATATATACTTTTAACCTGTGCCATAGGTATACATATATACTTGTAACCCGTGTCATAGCTCTATATATATACTGGTAACCAGTGTCATAGGTATACCTGTATACTTGTAACCCGTGTCATAGTTCTACATGTATACTTGTAACCCGTGTCATAGGTCTACCTGTATACTTGTAACCCGTGTCATAGGTACACATGTATACTTGTAACCCGTGTCATATGACTGCATGTATACGTGTAACCTGTGTCATAGGTATACCGGTATAGTTGTAACCTGTGTCATAGGTATACCTGTATACTTGTAACATGAGTCATATGTATACCTGTATACTTGTAACCCGTGTCATATGTCTACATGTATACTTGTAATCCGTGTCATAGGTATACCTGTATACTTGTAACCTGTGTCATAGATATACCTGTATACTTGTAACCCGTGTCATATATCCACATGTATACTTGTAACCCGTGTCATAGGTATACCTGTATACTTGTAACCTGTGTCATAGTTATACCTGTATACCTGTAACCCGTGCCATATGTCTACATGTATATTTGTAACCCGTTTCATAGGTATACCTGCATAATTGTAACCCGTGTCATAGGTCTACATGTATACTTGTAACCCGTATCATAGGTCTACCTGCATAATTGTAACCCGTGTCATATGTCTACATGTATAGCTGTAACCCGTGTCATATGTCTACTTGTGTACTTGTAACCCGTGTCATATGTCTACATGTATACCTGTAACCCTTGTCATTGGTCTACTTGTATACTTGTAACCCATGTAATATGTCTACATGTATACTTGTAACCCGTGTCATAGGTATATCTGTATACTTGTAACCCGTAGCATATTTCTACATGTATACTTGTAACCCGTGTCATAGTTCTTCCTGTATACCTGTAACCCGTGTCATTGGTCTACTTGTATACGTGTAACCTGTGTCATAGCTCTAAATATATACTTGTAACCCGTGCAATAGGTCTACATGTATACTTGTAACCCGTGTCATAGATATACCTGTATACTTGTAACCTATGTCATACCTCTATATATATACCTGTAATCTGTGCCATAGGTATACCTGTATTCTTGTAATCCGTGTCATAGGTATACCTGTATACTTGTAACCCGTGTCATAGTTCTACATGTATACTTGTAACCCGTGTCATAGGTCTACCTGTATACTTGTAACCCGTGTCATAGGTCTACATGTATACTTGTAACCCATGTCATAGTTCTACCTGTATACTTGTAACCCGTGTCATAATTATACAAAGTATAATTGTAACCCGTGGCATAGTTCATCCTGTATACTTGTAACCCGTGTCATAGGTTTACATGTATACGTGTAACCCGTGTCATTGGTCTACTTGTATACTTGTAACCCGTGTCATAGGTCTACCTGTATACTTGTAACCGTGTCATATGTCTACATGTATACTTGTAACCCGTGTCATAGGTCTACATGTATACTTGTACCACGTGGCATAGTTCTACCTGTATACTTGTAACCCGTGTCATATGTCTACATGTATACTTGTAACCCGTGTCATAGGTCTACATGTATACGTGTAACCCGTGTCATAGGTCTACATGTATAATTGTAACCCGTGTCATATGTCTACTTGTATACTTGTAACCTGTCTCATATGTCTACATGTATACGTGTAACCCGTGGCATAGGTCTACCTGTATACGTGTAACCCGTGTCATAGTTATATCTGTATACGTGTAACCCGTGTCATAGTTATATCTGTATACTTGTAACCCGTGTCATAGTCATATCTGTATACTTGTAACCCGTGTCATAGTTCTACCTGTATACTTGTAACCCGTGTCATAGGTATACCTGTATACTTTCAGCCCGTGTCATATGTCTACCTGTATACCTGCAGCCCGTGTCATAGGTATACATGTATACTTGTAACCCGTGTCATAGGTATACCTGTATATTTGTAACCCGTGCCATAAGTCTACATGTATTCTTGCTACCCGTGTCATAGGTATACCTGTATACTTGTAACTCGTGTCATAGGTCTACCTGTATGCTTGTACTAGTGTCATATGTTTACCTGTATACTTGTAGCCAGTGTCATAGGTCTACATGTATACTTGTAACTCGTGTCATTGGTCTACATGTATACTTGTAACCAGTGTCATAAGTCTACCTGTATACTTTTAACCCGTGCCATAGGTATACCTGTATACCTGTAACCTGTGTCGTAGGTCTACCTGTATACGTGTAAATCGTGTCTTTTGTCTACCTGTATTATTGTAACCCGTGTCATATGTCTACATGTATACATGTAACCCGTGTAATTTGTCTACCTGTATACGTGTAACCCGTGCCATAGATTTACCTGTGTACTTATTACCTGTGCCATATGTCTACTTGTATACTTGTAACCCATGGCATAGTTCTACCTGTATACTTGTAACCCGTGCCATAGTTCTACCTGTATGCTTGGAACCCGAGCCATAGTTCTACCTGTATACTTGTAACCCGAGCCATAGTTTTACCTGTATACTTGTAACCCGTGGCATAGTTCTAACTGTATACTTGTAACCCGTAGCATAGTTCTACCTGTATACTTGTAACCCGTGTCATAGGTCTACCTGTATACTTGTAACCCATGGCATAGTTCTACCTGTATACTTGTAACTCGTGTCATAGGCATACCTGTATATTTATAACCCGTGCCATAAGTCTACATGTATTCTTGCTACCCGTGTCATAGGTATACCTGTATACTTGTAACTCGTGGCATAGGTCTACCTTTATGCTTGTACTAGTGTTATAGGTTTACCTGTATACTTGTAGCCCGTGTTATAGGTCTACATGTATACTTGTAACTCGTGTCATTTGTCTACATGTATACTTGTAACCAGTGTCATAAGTCTACCTGTATACTTGTAACCTGTGCCATAGGTATACCTGTATACCTGTAACCTGTGTCGTAGATCTACCTGTATACGTGTAAATCATGTCTTTTGTCTACCTGTATTATTGTAACCCGTGTCATATGTCTACATGTATACCTGTAACCCGTGTCATTTGTCTACCTGTATACGTGTAACCAGTGCCATAGATTTACCTGTGTTCTTATAACCTGTGCCATATGTCTACTTGTATACTTGTAACCCGTGGCATAGTTCTACCTGTATCCTTGTAACCCGAGCCATAGTTCTACCTGTATACTTGTAACCCGAGCCATAGTTTTACCTGTATACTTGTAACCCGTGACATAGTTCTACCTGTATACTTGTAACCCGTGGCATAGTTCTACCTGTATACTTGTAACCCGAGCCATAGTTTTACCTGTATACTTGTAACCCGTGGCATAGTTCTACCTGTATACTTGTAACCCGTGGCATAGCTCTACCTGTATACGTGTAACCCGTGGCATAGTTCTACCTGTATATTTGTAACCAGTAGCATAGTTCTACCTGTATACTTGTAACCCGAGCCATTGTTCCACCTGTATACTTGTAACCCGTGGCATTGGTCTACCTGTATACTTGTAACCCGTGTCATAGTCATATATGTATACTTGTAACCCGTGTCATAGTTCTACCTGTATACTTGTAACCCGTGTCATAGGTATACCTGTATACTTTCAGCCCGTGTCATAGGTCTACCTGTATACCTGCAGCCCGTGTCATAGGTATACATGTATACTTGTAACCCGTGTCATAGGTATACCTGTATATTTATAACCCGTGCCATAAGTCTACATGTATACTTGCTACCCGTGTCATAGGTATACCTGTATACTTGTAACTCGTGTCATAGGTCTACCTGTATGCTTGTACTAGTGTCATATGTTTAACTGTATACTTGTAGCCAGTGTCATAGGTCTACATGTATACTTGTAACTCGTGTCATTGGTCTATATGTATACTTGTAACCAGTGTCATAAGTCTACCTGTATACTTTTAACCCGTGCCATAGGTCTACATGTATACTTGTAACTCGTGTCATTTGTCTACATGTATACTTGTAACCAGTGTCATAAGTCTACCTGTATACTTGTAACCTGTGCCATAGGTATACCTGTATACCTGTAACCTGTGTCGTAGGTCTACCTGTATACGTGTAAATCATGTCTTTTGTCTACCTGTATTATTGTAACCCGTGTCATATGTCTACATGTATACCTGTAACCCGTGTCATTTGTCTACCTGTATACGTGTAACCCGTGCCATAGATTTACCTTTGTACTTATAACCTGTGCCATATGTCTACTTGCATACTTGTAACCCGTGGCATAGTTCTACCTGTATGCTTGTAACCCGAGCCATAGTTCTACCTGTATACTTGTAACCCGAGCCATAGTTTTACTTGTATACTTGTAACCCGTGACATAGTTCTACCTGTATACTTGTAACCCGTGGCATAGTTCTACCTGTATACTTGTAACCCGAGCCATAGTTTTACCTGTATACTTGTAACCCTTGGCATAGTTCTACCTGTATACTTGTAACCCGTGGCATAGCTCTACCTGTATACGTGTAAACCGTGGCATAGTTCTACCTGTATACCTGTAACCAGTAGCATAGTTCTACCTGTATACTTGTAACCCGAGCCATTGTTCCACCTGTATACTTGTAACCGGTGGCATTGGTCTACCTGTATACTTGTAACCCGTGGCATAGGTCTACCTGTATATTTGTAACCCGTGGCATAGTTCTACCTGTATACTTGTTACCCGTGACATTGGTCTACATGTATACTTGTACCACGTGGCATAGTTCTACCTGTATACGTGTAACCCGTGGCATAGTTCTACCTGTATACTTGTAACCCGTGGCATTGGTCTACATGTATACATGTAACCAGAGCCATAGTTCTACCTGTATACTTGTAACCCGTGGCATAGTTCTACCTGTATACTTGTTACCCGTGACATTGGTCTACATGTATACTTGTACCACGTGGCATAGTTCTACCTGTATACGTGTAACCCAAGCCATAGTTCTTCCTGTATACTTGTAACCCGCGTCATAGTTCTACCTGTATACTTGTAACACGTGTCATATGTCTACCTGTATACTTGTAACCCGTGGCATAGTTCTACCTGTATGCTTGTAACCCGATCCATAGCTCTACCTGTATACTTGTAACCCGTAGCATAGTTCTACCTGTATACTTGTAACCCGTGTCATAGGTCTACCTGTATACTTGTAACCCGTGGCATAGTTCTACCTGTATACTTGTAACTCGTGTCATAGGTATACCTGTATATTTATAACCCGTGCCATAAATCTACATGTATACTTGCTACCCGTGTCATAGGTATACCTGTATACTTGTAACCCGAGCCATAGTTCTACATGTATACTTGTAACCCGTGGCATAGTTCTACCTGTATACTTGTAACCCGTGGCATAGTTCTATCTGTATACTTGAAACCCGAGCCATAGCTTTACCTGTATAATTGTAACCCGTGGCATAGTTCTACCTGTATACTTGTAACCCGTGGCATAGCTCTACCTGTATACTTGTAACCCGTGGCATAGTTCTACCTGTATACTTGTAATCCGACCCATATTTCTACCTGTATACTTGTAACCCGCGTCATATTTCTACCTGTATACTTGTAACACGTGTCATATGTCTACCTGTATAGTTGTAACCCGTGGCATAGTTCTACCTGTACGCTTATAACCCGAGCCATAGTTCAACATGTATACTTGTAACCCGCGTCATAGTTCTACCTGTATATTTGTAACCCGTGTCATAGGTCTACTTGTATACTTGTAACCCGTGGCATAGTTCTACCTGTATACTAGTAACCCGTGTCATTGGTCTATATGTATACTTGTAACACGTGGCATAGTTCTACCTGTATAATTGTAACCCATGATAGTTCTACCTGTATACTTGTAACCCGTGGCATTGGTCTATATGTATACTTGCAACCCGTGGCATAGTTCTACCTGAATACTTGTAACCCGTGTCATTGGTCTACATGTATACTTGTAACGCGTGTCATACGTCTACCTGTATACTTGTAAACCGTGGCATAGTTCTACCTGTATACTTGTAACCCGTGGCATCGGTCTACCTGTATATTTGTAACCCGAGCCATAGTTCTACCTGTATACTTGTAACCCGTGGCATAGTTCTACCTGTATACTTGTAACCCGTGGCATAGTTCTACCTGTATAATTGTAACACGTGTCATTGGTCTACATGTATACTTGTTACCCGTGGCATAGTTCTACCTGTATACTTGTAACCCGAGCCATAGTTCTACCTGTATACTTGTAACTCGTGGCATTGGTCTACATGTATACTTTTAACCCGTGGCATAGTTCTACCTGTATACTTGTAACCCGTGTCATTGGTCTACATGTATAACTGTAACCTGTGGCATAGTTCTACCTGTATACTTGTAACCCGTGGCATTGGTCTACATGTATACTTGTACCACGTGTCATAGGTCTACCTGTATATTTGTAACCCGTGGCATAGTTCTACCTGTATACTTGTAACTCGTGGCATTTATCTACATGTATGCTTGTACCACGTGGCATATTTCTACCTGTATAATTGTAACACGTGGCATAGTTCTACCTGTATACTTGTAACCCGTGGCATTGGTCTACATCTATACTTGTACCACGTGTCATAGTTCTACCTGTATACTTGTAACCCGTGTCATTGGTCTACATGTATACTTGTAACCCGTGGCATAGTTCTACCTATATACTTGTAACCCGTGTCATTGGTCTACATGTATACCTGTAATATGTGGCATAATTCTACCTGTATACTAGTAACTCGTGGCTTTGATCTACATGTATGCTTGTACCACGTGGCATATTTCTACCTGTATAATTGTAACCCGTGGCATAGTTCTACCTGTATATTTGTAACTCGTGGCATTTATCTACATGTATGCTTGTACCACGTGGCATATTTCTACCTGTATAATTGTAACACGTGGCATAGTTCTACCTGTATACTTGTAACCCGTGGCATTGGTCTACATGTATACTTGTAACCTGTGGCATAGTTATACCTGTATTCTTGTAACCCGTGTCATTGGTCTACATGTATACTTGTAACCCGTGTCATAGGTCTACCTGTATACTTGTAACCCGTGGCATAGTTCTACCTGTATACTTGTAACCCGTGTCATTGGTCTACATGTATACTTGTACCACGTGGCATAGTTCTACCTGCATACTTGTAACCAGTGGCATAGTTCTACCTGTATACTTGTAACCCGTGGCATTGGTCTACATGTATACTTTTTCCACGTGTCATAGTTCTACCTTCATACTTGTAACCAGTGGCATAGTTCTACCTGTATACTTGTAACCCGAGCCATTGTTTCACCTGTATACTTGTAACCCGTGGCATAGGTCTACCTGTTATATTTGTAACCCGTGTCATAGTTCTACCTGTATACTTGTTACCCGTGACATTGGTCTACATGTATACTTGTAACCCATGGCATTGGTCTACATGTAAACATGTAACCCGAGCAATAGTTCTACCTGTATACTTGTAACCCGTGGCATAGTTATACCTGTATACTTGTAACCCAAGCCATAGTTCTTCCTGTATGCTTGTAACCCGAGCCATAGTTCTACCTGTATACTCGTAACCCGTGTCATTGGTCTATATGTATACTTGTAGCACGTGGCATAGTTCTACCAGTATACTTGTAACCCGAGCCATAGTTCTACCTGTATACTTGTAACCCGTGGCATAGTTCTACCTGTATACTTGTAACCCGTGGCATAGTTCTACCTGTATACATGAAACCCGTGTCATTGGTCTACATGTATACTTGTTACCCGTGGCATATTTCTACCTGTATACTTGTAAACCGAGCCATAGTTCTATCTGTATACTTGTAACTCGTGGCATTGGTCTACATGTATACTTGTAACCCGTGGCATAGTTCTACCTGTATACTTCTAACCCGTGTCATTGGTCTAAATGTATACATGTAACCTGTGGCATAGTTCTACCTGTATACTTGTAACCCGTGGCATTGGTCTACATGTATACTTGTACCATGTGTCATAGGTCTACCTGTATACGTGTAACCCGTGGCATAGTTCTACCTGTATACTTGTAACTCGTGACATTTATCTACATGTATGCTTATACCACGTGGCATATTTCTACCTGTATAATTGTAACCCGTGGCATAGTTCTACCTGTATACTTGTAACCCGTGGCATTGGTCTATATGTATACTTGTAACCCGTGGCATTGGTCTATATGTATACTTGTAACCCGTGGCATAGTTCTACCTGAATACTTGTAACCCGTGTCATTGGTCTACATGTATTCTTGTAACGCGTGTCATACGTCTACCTGTATACTTGTAAACCGTGGCATAGTTCTACCTGTATACTTGTAACCCGTGGCATCGGTCTTCCTGTATACTTGTAACCCGAGCCATAGTTCTACCTGTATACTTGTAACCCGTGGCATAGTTCTACCTGTATACTTATAACCCGTGTCATTGGTCTACATGTATACTAGTAACCCGTGGCAGAGTTCTACCTGTATACTTGTAACCCGTGGCATAGTTCTACCTGTATACTTGTAACCCGTGTCATTGGTCTACATGTATACTTGTAACCCGTGGCATAGTTCTACCTGTATACTTGTAACCCATGTCATTGGTCTACATGTATACTTGTACCACTTGGCATAGTTCTACCTGTATTCTTGTAACCCGTAGCATAATTATACCTGTATGCTTTTAACCCGTGGCATAGTTCTACCTGTATACTTGGAACCGGTGGCATAGTTCTACCTGTATAATTGTAACCCGTGGCATAGTTCTACCTGTATACTTGTAACCCGTGGCATAGTTCTACCTGTATACGTGTAACCCGTGCCATAGTTCTACCTGTATACTTGTAACCCGTGGCATTGGTCTACATGTATTCTTGTACCACGTGGCATAGTTCTACCTGTATACTTGTAACCCGTGGCATAGTTCTACCTGTATACTTGTAACCCGTGTCATTGGTCTACATGTATACTTGTAACCTGTGGAATAGTTCTACCTGTATACTTGTAACCCGTGTCATTGGTCTACATGTATATTGTACCACGTGGCATAATTCTACCTGTATACTTGTAACCCGTTGCATAATTCTACCTGTATGCTTGTAACCCGTGGTATTGTTCTACCTGTATACTTGTAACCCGTGGCATTGGTCTGCATGTATACATGTAACCCGAGCCATAGTTCTACCTGTATACTTGTAACACGTGGCATAGTTCTAACTGTATACTTGTAACCCAAGCCATAGTTCTACCTATACACTTGTAACCCGTGGCATAGTTCTACCTCTATACTTATAACCCAATCCATAGTTCTACCTATACACTTGTAACCCATGGCATAGTTCTACCTGTATACTTGTAACCCAAGCCATAGTTATATCTGTATATTTGTAACCCGTGGCATAGTTCCACCTGTATACTTGTAACCAGTGTCATAGATTTACCTGTATACTTGTAACCCGTGTCATGGTTCTACCTGTATACTTGTAACACGAGCCATAGTTCTACCTGTATACTAGTAACCCGCGTCATAGTTCTACCTGTATACTTGTAACACATGTCATATGTCTACCTGTATACTTGTAACCCGTGGCATAATTCTACCTGTATGCTTGTAACCCCGAGCCATAGTTCTACATGTATACTTGTAACCCGTGGCATAGTTATATCTGTATACTTGTAACGCGAGCCATAGCTCTACCTGTATACTTGTAACCCGAAGCATAGTTCTACCTATATATTTGTAACCCGTGTCATAGGTCTACATGTATACTTGTAACCCGTGGCATAGTTCTACCTGTATACTCGTAACCCTTGTCATTGGTATATATGTATACTTGTAACTCGTGGCATAGTTATATCTGTATACTTGTAACGCGAGCCATAGTTCTACCTGTATGCTTGTAACCCCGAGCCATAGTTCTACCTGTATAATTGTAACGCGTGGCATAGTTATACCTGTATTCTTGTAACCCGTGTCATTGGTCTACATGTATACTTGTAACCCGTGTCATAGGTCTACCTGTATACTTGTAACCCTTGGCATAGTTCTACCTGTATACTTGTAAACCGTGGCATAGGTCTACCTGTATACTTGTAACCCGTGGCATAGTTCTACCTGTATACATGTAACCCGAGCCATAGTTCCACCTGTATATTTGTAACCCGTGGCATTGGTCTACCTGTATACTTGTAACCCGTGGCATAGGTCTACCTGTATATGTGTAACCCGTGGCATAGTTCTACCTGTATACGTGTAACCCCTGACTTTGGTCTACATGTATACTTGTACCACGTGGCATAGGTCTACCTGCATACTTGTAACCAGTGTTATAGTTCTACATGTATACTTGTAACCCGTGGAATTGGTCTACATGTATACTTGTACCACGTGTCATAGTTCTACCTGTATACTAGTAACTCGTGGCATTGGTCTAAATGTATGCTTGTACAACGTGGCATATTTCTACATGTATACTTGTAACCCGTGGCATAGTTCTACCTGTATACTTGTAACCCGTGTCATTGGTCTACATGTATACTTGTAACCCGTGGCATAGTTCTACCTGTATACTTGTAACCCGTGGCATAGTTCTAGCTGTATACGTGTAACCCGTGTCATTGGTCTACATGTAAACTTGTAACCCGTGGCATAGTTCTACCAGTATACTTGTAACCCATGTCATTGGTCTACATGTATACTTGTACCACGTGGCATAGTTCTACCTGTATTATTGTAACCCGTAACATAATTATACCTGTATGCTTGTAACCCGTGGCATAGTTCTACCTGTATACTTGGAACCGGTGGCATAGTTCTACCTGTATAAGTGTAACCCGTGCCATAGTTCTACCTGTATACTTGTAACCCGTGGCATAGTTCTACCTGTATACTTGTAACCCGAGCCATAGTTCTAACTGGATACTTGTAGCCCGTGGCATAGTTCTACCTGTATACTTGTAACCCGAGCCATAGCTCTACCTGTATACTTGTAACCCGTGGCATAGTTCTACCTGTATACTTGTAATCCGTGGCATAGTTCTACCTGTATAATTGTAACCCGTGTCATTGGTCTACATGTATACTTATTACCCGCGGCATAGTTCTACCTGTATACTTGTAACCCGAGCCATAGTTCTACCTGTATACTTATAACCCAATCCATAGTTCTACCTATACACTTGTAACCCATGGCATAGTTCTACCTGTATACTTGTAACCCAAGCCATAGTTATATCTGTATATTTGTAACCCGTGGCATAGTTCCACCTGTATACTTGTAACCAGTGTCATAGATTTACCTGTATACTTGTAACCCGTGTCATGGTTCTACCTGTATACTTGTAACACGAGCCATAGTTCTACCTGTATACTAGTAACCCGCGTCATAGTTCTACCTGTATACTTGTAACACATGTCATATGTCTACCTGTATACTTGTAACCCGTGGCATAGTTCTACCTGTATGCTTGTAACCCCGAGCCATAGTTCTACCTGTATACTTGTAACCCGTGGCATAGTTATATCTGTATACTTGTAACGCGAGCCATAGCTCTACCTGTATACTTGTAACCCGAAGCATAGTTCTACCTATATATTTGTAACCCGTGTCATAGGTCTACATGTATACTTGTAACCCGTGGCATAGTTCTACCTGTATACTCGTAACCCTTGTCATTGGTATATATGTATACTTGTAACTCGTGGCATAGTTATATCTGTATACTTGTAACGCGAGCCATAGTTCTACCTGTATGCTTGTAACCCCGAGCCATAGTTCTACCTGTATAATTGTAACGCGTGGCATAGTTATACCTGTATTCTTGTAACCCGTGTCATTGGTCTACATGTATACTTGTAACCCGTGTCATAGGTCTACCTGTATACTTGTAACCCTTGGCATAGTTCTACCTGTATACTTGTAAACCGTGGCATAGGTCTACCTGTATACTTGTAACCCGTGGCATAGTTCTACCTGTATACATGTAACCCGAGCCATAGTTCCACCTGTATATTTGTAACCCGTGGCATTGGTCTACCTGTATACTTGTAACCCGTGGCATAGGTCTACCTGTATATGTGTAACCCGTGGCATAGTTCTACCTGTATACGTGTAACCCCTGACTTTGGTCTACATGTATACTTGTACCACGTGGCATAGGTCTACCTGCATACTTGTAACCAGTGTTATAGTTCTACATGTATACTTGTAACCCGTGGAATTGGTCTACATGTATACTTGTACCACGTGTCATAGTTCTACCTGTATACTAGTAACTCGTGGCATTGGTCTAAATGTATGCTTGTACAACGTGGCATATTTCTACATGTATACTTGTAACCCGTGGCATAGTTCTACCTGTATACTTGTAACCCGTGTCATTGGTCTACATGTATACTTGTAACCCGTGGCATAGTTCTACCTGTATACTTGTAACCCGTGGCATAGTTCTAGCTGTATACGTGTAACCCGTGTCATTGGTCTACATGTAAACTTGTAACCCGTGGCATAGTTCTACCAGTATACTTGTAACCCATGTCATTGGTCTACATGTATACTTGTACCACGTGGCATAGTTCTACCTGTATTATTGTAACCCGTAACATAATTATACCTGTATGCTTGTAACCCGTGGCATAGTTCTACCTGTATACTTGGAACCGGTGGCATAGTTCTACCTGTATAAGTGTAACCCGTGCCATAGTTCTACCTGTATACTTGTAACCCGTGGCATAGTTCTACCTGTATACTTGTAACCCGAGCCATAGTTCTAACTGGATACTTGTAGCCCGTGGCATAGTTCTACCTGTATACTTGTAACCCGAGCCATAGCTCTACCTGTATACTTGTAACCCGTGGCATAGTTCTACCTGTATACTTGTAATCCGTGGCATAGTTCTACCTGTATAATTGTAACCCGTGTCATTGGTCTACATGTATACTTATTACCCGCGGCATAGTTCTACCTGTATACTTGTAACCCGAGCCATAGTTCTACCTGTATACTTGTAACTCGTGGCATTGGTCTACATGTATACTTGTAACCCGTGGCATAGTTCTACCTGTATACTTGTAACCCGTGTCATTGGTCTACATGTATACCTGTAATCTGTGGCATAGTTCTACTCTACCTGTATACTTGTAACCCGTGGCATTCGTCTACATGTATACTTGTACCACGTGTCATAGGTCTACCTGTATATTTGTAACCCGTGGCAGAGTTCTACCTGTATACTTGTAAATCGTGGCATTTATCTACATGTATGCTTGTACCACGTGGCATATTTCTACCTGTATAATTGTAACACGTGGCATAGTTCTACCTGTATACTTGTAACCCGTGGCATTGGTCTACATCTATTCTTGTACCACGTGTCATAGTTCTACCTGTATACTTGTAACCCGTGTCATTGGTCTACATGTATAATTGTAACCCGTGGCATAGTTCTACCTCTATACTTGTAACCCGTGTCATTGGTCTACATGTATACCTGTAATCTGTGCCATAATTCTACCAGTATACTAGTAACTCGTGGCATTGATCTACATGTATGCTTGTACCACGTGGCATATTTCTACCTGTATAATTGTAACCCGTGGCATAGTTCTACCTGTATACTTGTAACCCGTGGCATTGGTCTACATGTATACTTGTAACCCGTGGCATAGTTATACCTGTATACTTGTAACCCGTGGCATAGTTCTACCTGTATACTTGTAACCCGTGTCATTGGTCTACATGTATACTTGTAACCCGTGTCATAGGTCTACCTGTATACTTGTAACCCGTGGCATAGTTCTACCTGTATTATTGTAACCCGTAACATAATTATACCTGTATGCTTGTAACCCGTGGCATAGTTCTACCTGTATACTTGGAACCGTTGGCATAGTTCTACCTGTATAAGTGTAACCCGTGCCATAGTTCTACCTGTATACTTGTAACCCGTGGCATAGTTCTACCTGTATACTTGTAACCCGAGCCATAGTTCTAACTGTATACTTGTAGCCCGTGGCATAGTTCTACCTGTATACTTGTAACCCGAGCCATAGCTCTACCTGTATACTTGTAACCCGTGGCATAGTTCTACATGTATACTTGTAATCCGTGGCATAGTTCTACCTGTATAATTGTAACCCGTGTCATTGGTCTACATGTATACTTGTAACCCGTGGCATAGTTATACATGTATACTTGTAACCCGTGGCATAGTTCTACCTGTATACTTGTAACCCGTGTCATTGGTCTACATGTATACTTGTAACCCGTGTCATAGGTCTACCTGTATACTTGTAACCCGTGGCATAGTTCTACCTGTATTATTGTAACCCGTAACATAATTATACCTGTATGCTTGTAACCCGTGGCATAGTTCTACCTGTATACTTGGAACCGTTGGCATAGTTCTACCTGTATAAGTGTAACCCGTGCCATAGTTCTACCTGTATACTTGTAACCCGTGGCATAGTTCTACCTGTATACTTGTAACCCGAGCCATAGTTCTAACTGTATACTTGTAGCCCGTGGCATAGTTCTACCTGTATACTTGTAACCCGAGCCATAGCTCTACCTGTATACTTGTAACCCGTGGCATAGTTCTACATGTATACTTGTAATCCGTGGCATAGTTCTACCTGTATAATTGTAACCCGTGTCATTGGTCTACATGTATACTTATTACCCGTGGCATAGTTCTACCTGTATACTTGTAACCCGAGCCATAGTTCTACCTGTATACTTGTAACTCGTGGCATTGGTCTACATGTATACTTGTAACCCGTGGCATAGTTCTACCTGTATACTTGTAACCCGTGTCATTGTTCTACATGTATACCTGTAACCTGTGGCATAGTTCTACCTGTATACTTGTAACCCGTGGCATTCGTCTACATGTATACTTGTACCACGTGTCATAGGTCTACCTGTATATTTGTAACCCGTGGCATAGTTCTACCTGTATACTTGTAAATCGTGGCATTTATCTACATGTATGCTTGTACCACGTGGCATATTTCTACCTGTATAATTGTAACACGTGGCATAGTTCTACCTGTATACTTGTAACCCGTGGCATTGGTCTACATCTATTCTTGTACCACGTGTCATAGTTCTACCTGTATACTTGTAACCCGTGTCATTGGTCTACATGTATAATTGTAACCCGTGGCATAGTTCTACCTCTATACTTGTAACCCGTGTCATTGGTCTACATGTATACCTGTAATCTGTGCCATAATTCTACCAGTATACTAGTAACTCGTGGCATTGATCTACATGTATGCTTGTACCACGTGGCATATTTCTACCTGTATAATTGTAACCCGTGGCATAGTTATACCTGTATTCTTGTACCCGTGTCATTGGTCTACATGTATACTTGTAACCCGTGTCATAGGTCTACCTGTATACTTGTAACCCGTGGCATCGTTCTACCTGTATACTTGTAAACCGTGGCATAGGTCTACCTGTATACTTGTAACCCGTGGCATAGTTCTACCTGTATACATGTAACCCGAGCCATAGTTCCACCTGTATATTTGTAACCCGTGGCATTGGTCTACCTGTATACTTGTAACCCGTGGCATAGGTCTACCTGTATATGTGTAACCCGTGGCATAGTTCTACCTGTATACGTGTAACCCCTGACTTTGGTCTACATATATACTTGTACCACGTGGCATAGGTCTACCTGCATACTTGTAACCAGTGTCATAGTTCTACATGTATACTTGTAACCCGTGGAATTGGTCTACATGTATACTTGTACCACGTGTCATAGTTCTACCTGTATACTTGTAACTCGTGGCATTGGTCTACATGTATGCTTGTACAACGTGGCATATTTCTACATGTATACTTGTAACACGTGGCATAGTTCTACCTGTATACTTGTAACCCGTGTCATTGGTCTACATGTATACTTGTAACCCGTGGCATAGTTCTACCTGTATAATTGTAACCCGTGCCATAGTTCTACCTGTATACTTGTAACCCGTGGCATAGTTCTACCTGTATACTTGTAACCCGAGCCATAGTTCTAACTGTATACTTGTAGCCCGTGGCATAGTTCTACCTGTATACTTGTAACCCGAGCCATAGCTCTACCTGTATACTTGTAATCCGAGCCATATTTCTACCTGTATACTTGTAACCAGTGGCATAGTTCTACCTGTATACTTGTAATCCGAGCCATATTTCTACCTGTATACTTGTAACCCGTGGCATAGTTCTACATGTATACATGTAACCCGAGCCATAGTTCCACCTGTATACTTGTAACCCGTGGCATTGGTCTACCTGTATACTTGTAACCCGTGGCATAGGTCTACCTGTATACTTGTACCACGTGGCATAGTTCTACCTGTATACTTGTAACCCCAGACTTTGGTCTACATGTATACTTGTACCACGTGGCATAGTTCTACCTTTATACTTGTAACCCGTGGCATAGTTCTACCTGTATAGTTGTAACCCGAGCCATAGTTCTATCTGTATACTTGTAACCCGTGGCATAGTTCTACCTGTATACTTGTAACCCGTGGCATAGTTCTACCTGTATACTTGTAACCCGTGGCATAGTTCTACCTGTATACTTGTAACCCGTGGCATTGGTGTACATATATACTTGTCCCACGTGTCATATTTCTACCTGTATACTTGTATCTCGTGGCATTGGTCTATATGTATTCTTGTACCACGTGGCATAGTTCTATCTGTATACTTGTAACCCGTGTCATTGGTCTACATGTATACTTGTAACCCGTGGCATAGTTCTACCTGTATACTTGTAACCCGTGTCATTGGTCTACATGTATACTTGTAACCCGTGCAATAGTTCTACCTGTATACTTGTAACCCGTGTCATTGGTCTACATGTATATTGTACCACGTGGCATAGTTCTACCTTTATATTTGTAACCCGTTGCATAATTATACATGTATGCTTGTAACCCGTGTTATAGTTCTACCTGTGTACTTGGAACCGGTGGCATAGTTCTACCTGTATACTTGTAACCCGTGTCATTGGTCTACCTGTATACTTGTGACCCGTGGCATAGGTCTACCTGTATATTTTTAACCCGTGGCATAGTTCTACCTGTATACTTATAACCCGTGGCATTGGTCTACCTGTATACTTGTATCACGTGTCATTGTTCTACCTGTATACTTGTATCTCGTGGCATAGTTCTACCTGTATACTTGTAACCCGTGGCATAGTTCTACCTGTATACTTGTAACCCGTGTCATTGTTCTACCTGTATACTTGTAACTCGTGGCATTGGTCTACATGTATTATTGTACCACGTGGCATAGTTCTACCTGTATACTTGTAACCCGAGCCATAGTTCCACCTGTATACTTGTAACCCGTGGCATTGGTCTACCTGTATACTTGTAACCCATGGCATAGGTCTACCTGTATATGTGTAACCCGTGGCATAGTTCTACCTATACACTTGTAACCCCTGACTTTGGTCTACATGTATACTTGTACCACGTGGCATAGTTCTACCATCATACGTGTAACCCGTGGCATAGTTCTACATGTATACTTGTAACCAGTGGCATTGGTCTACATGTATACTTGTACCACGTGGCATAGTTCTACCTGCATACTTGTAACCCGTGGCATAGTTCTACCTGTATACTTGTAACCCGTGGCATAGTTCTACCTGCATACTTGTACCACGTGGCATAGTTCTACCTGTATACTTCTAACTCGTGGCATTGATCTACATGTATTCTTGTACCACGTGGCATATTTCTACCTGTATACTTGTAACCCGTGGCATAGTTCTACCTCTATACTTGTAACCCGTGTCATTGGTCTACATGTATAATTGTAACCCGTGGCATAGTTTTACCTGTATACTTGTAACCCAGGTCATTGGTCTACATGTATACTTGTACCACGTGGCATAGTTCTACCTGTATACTTGTAACTGGTGGCATTGATCTACATGTATACTTGTACCACGTGGCATAGTTCTACCTGTATACTTGTACCACGTGGCATAGTTCTACCTGTATACTTGTAACCCGTGTCATAGTTCTACCTGTATTCTTGTAACACGTAGCATAGTTCTACCTGTATACTTGGAACCTGTGGCATAGTTCTACCTGTATAATTGTAACCCGTGGCATAGTTCTACCTGTATACTTGTAACCCGTGGCATAGTTCTACCTGTATACTTGTAACCCGAGCCATAGTTCTACCTGCATACTTGTAACCCGTGGCATTGGTCTACATATATACTTGTACCACGTGTAATATTTCTAGCTGTATACTTATATCTCGTGGTATTGGTCTACATGTATTCTTGTACCACGTGGCATAGTTCTACCTGTATACTTGTAACCCGTGGCATAGTTCTACCTGTATACTTGTAACCCGTGTCATTGGTTTACATGTATATTGTACATCGTGGAATAGTTCTACCTGTATACTTGTAACCCGTTGCATAATTATACCTGTATGCTTGTAACCCGTGGTATAGTTCTACCTGTATATTTGGAACCTGTGGCATAGTTATACCTGTATACGTGTAACCCGTGGTATAGTTCTACCTGTATACGTGTAACCCGTGGCATAGTTATACATGTATATTTGTAACCCGTGGCATTGGTCTACCTGTATACTTGTAACCCGTGGCATAGGTCTACCTGTATATTTGTAACCCGTGGCATAGTTCTACCTGTATACTTGTAACCCGAGAAATTGGTCTACATGTATACTTGTAGCACGTGGCATAGTCCTACCTGTATACTTGTAACCCGTGGCATAGTTCTACCTGTATACTTGTAACCCATGGCATTGGTCTACATGTATACTTGTAACCCGTGTCATTGTTCTACCTGTATACTCGTAACTCGTTGCATTGGTCTACATGTATTCTTGTACCACGTGGCATAGTTCTACCTGTATACTTGTAACCCGAGCCATAGTTCCACCTGTATACTTGTAACCCGTGTCATAGGTCTACATGTATACTTGTAACCCGTGGCATAGTTCTACCTATACACTTGTAACCCCTGACATAATTCTACATGTATACTTGTACCACGTGGCATAGTTCTACCTGTATACTTGTAACCCGTGGCATGTCTACATGTATACTTTACACGTGGCATAGTTCTACCTGTATACTTGTAACCCGTGGCATAGTTCTACCTGTATACTTGTAACCCGTGGCATAGTTCTACCTGTATACGTGTAACCCGTGGCATAGTTCTACCTATACACTTGTAACCCTGACTTTGGTCTACATGTATACTTGTACCACGTGGCATAGTTCTACCTGCATACGTGTAACCCGTGGCATAGTTCTACCTGTATACTTGTAACCCGTGGCATTGGTCTACATGTATACTTGTAACACGTGGCATAGTTCTACCTGCATACTTGTAACCCGTGGCATAGTTCTACCTGTATAATTGTAACCCGTGGCATAGTTCTACCTGCATACATGTACCACGTGGCATAGTTCTACCTGTATACTTGTAACTCGTGGCATTGATCTACATGTATTATTGTACCACGTGGCATATTTCTACCTGTATACTTGTAACCCGTGGCATAGTTCTACCTCTATTCTTGTAACCCGTGTCATTGGTCTACCTGTATACTTGTAACCCGTGGCATAGGTCTACCTGTATATTTATAACCCGTGGCATAGTTCTACGTGTATACTTATAACCCGTGGCATTGGTCTACCTGTATACTTGTACCACGTGTCATTGTTTTACCTGTATACTTGTATCTCGTGGCATAGTTCTACCTGTATACTTGTAACCCGTGGCATAGTTCTACCTGTATACTTGTAACCCGTGGCATAGTTCTACCTGTATACTTGTAACCTGAGCCATAGTTCTAACTGTATACTTATAGCCCGTGGCATATTTCTACCTGTATACTTGTAACCCGTGGCATAGTTCTACATGTATACTTGTAATCCGAGCCATATTTCTACCTGTATACTTGTAACCAGTGGCATAGTTCTACCTGTATACGTGTAATCCGAGCCATATTTCTACCTATATACTTGTAACCCGTGGCATAGTTCTACCTGTATACATGTAACCCGAGCCATAGTTCCACCTGTATAGTTGTAACCCGTGGCATTGGTCTACCTGTATACTTGTAACCCGTGGCGTAGGTCTACCTGTATATGTGTAACCCGTGGCATAGTTCTACCTGTATACTTGTAACCCCAGACTTTGGTCTACATATATACTTGTACCACGTGGCATAGTTCTACCTGCATACTTGTAACCCGTGGCATAGTTCTACCTGTATTCTTGTAACCCGTGGCATTGGTCTACATGTATACTTGTACCACGTGTCATAGTTCTACCTGTATACTTGTAACTCGTGGCATTGGTCTACATGTATTCTTGTACCACGTGGCATATTTCTACCTGTATACTTTTAACCCGTGTCATAGTTCTACCTGTATACTTGTAACCCGTAGCATAATTATACCTGTATGCTTGTAACCCGTGGCATAGTTATACCTGTATACTTGGAACCGGTGGCATAGTTCTACCTGTATAATTGTAACCCGTGGCATAGTTCTACCTGTATACTTGTAACCCGTGGCATAGTTCTACCTGTATAGTTGTAACAATAGCCATAGTTCTACCTGTATACTTGTGACTCGTGGCATAGTTCTACCTGTATACTTGTAACCCATGGCAGAGTTCTACCTGTATACATGTAACCCGAGCCATAGTTCCACCTGTATACTTGTAACCCGTGGCATTGGTCTACCTGTATACTTGTAACCCGTGGCATAGGTATACCTGTATATGTGTAACCCGTGGCATAGTTCTACCTGTATACTTGTAACCACTGACTTTGGTCTACATGTATACTTGTACCACGTGGCATAGTTCTACCTGCATACTTGTAACCCGTGGCATAGTTCTACCTGTATACGTGTAACCCGTGGCATTGGTCTACATGTATACTTGTACCACGTGTCATAGTTCTATCTGTATACTTGTAACTCGTGGCATTGGTCTACATGTATTCTTGTACCACGTGGCATATTTCTACCTGTATACTTGTAACCCGTTTCATAGTTATACCTGTATACTTGTAACCCGTAGCATAATTATACCTGTATGCTTTTATCCCGTGGCATAGTTCTACCTGTATGCTTGGAACCGGTGGCATAGTTCTACCTGTATAATTGTAACCCGTGGCATAGTTCTACCTGTATACTTGTAACCCGTGGCATAGTTCTACCTGTATAGTTGTAACCCGAGCCATAGTTCTACCTGTATACTTGTAACCCGTGGCATAGTTCTACCTGTATACTTGTAACCCGTGGCATAGTTCTACCTGTATACTTGTAACCCGTGGCATAGTTCTACCTGTATACTTGTAACTCGTGGTATTGGTCTACATATATACTTGTCCCACGTGTCATATTTCTACCTGTATACTTGTATCTCGTGGCATTGGTCTATATGTATTCTTGTACCACGTGGCATAGTTCTACCTGTATATTTGTAACCCGTGGCATAGTTCTACCTATATACTTGTAACCCGTGTCATTGGTCTACATGTATACTTGTAACCCGTGGAATAGTTCTACCTGTATACTTGTAACCCGTGTCATTGGTCTACATGTATATTGTACCACGTGGCATAGTTCTACCTTTATACTTGTAACCCGTTGCATAATTATACATGTATGCTTGTAACCCGTGTTATAGTTCTACCTGTATACTTGTACCACGTGTCATTGTTCTACCTGTATACTTGTATCTCGTGGCATAGTTCTACCTGTATACTTGTAACCCGTGGCATAGTTCTACCTGTATACTTGTAACCCGTGTCATTGTTCTACCTGTATACTTGTAACCCGTGTCATTGGTTTACATGTATATTGTACATCGTGGCATAGTTCTACCTGTATACTTGTAACCCGTGGCATAGTTCTACCTGCATACTTGTACCACGTGGCATAGTTCTACCTGTATACTTGTAACTCGTGGCATTGATCTACATGTATTCTTGTACCACGTGGCATATTTCTACCTGTATACTTGTAACCCGTGGCATAGTTCTACCTGTATACTTGTAACCCGTGGCATTGGTCTACATGTATACTTGTAACCCGTGGCATAGTTCTACCTGTATACTTGTAACCCGTGTCATTGGTCTACATGTATACTTGTACCACGTGGCATAGTTCTACCTGTATTATTGTAACACGTGGCATAGTTCTACCTGTATACTTGTAACCCGTGGCATTGTTCTACCTGTATACTTGTAACCCGTGGCATAGTTCTACCTGTATACTTGTAACCCGTGGCATAGTTCTACCTGTATACTTGTAACCCGTGGCATAGTTCTACCTGTATACTTGTAACCCGAGCCATAGTTCTACCTGCATACTTGTAACCCGTGACATTGGTCTACATATATACTTGTACCACGTGTAATATTTCTACCTGTATACTTGTAACTCGTGGCATTGGTCTACATGTATTATTGTACCACGTAGCATAGTTCTACCTGTATACTTGTAACCCGTGGCATAGTTCTACCTGTATATTTGTAACCCGTGGCATAGTTCTACCTGTATACTTGTAACCCGAGCCATAGTTCTACCTGCATACTTGTAACCCGTGACATTGGTCTACATATATACTTGTACCACGTGTAATATTTCTACCTGTATACTTGTATCTCGTGGCATTGGTCTACATGTATTATTGTACATCGTGGAATAGTTCTACCTGTATACTTGTAACCGTTGCATAATTCTACCTGTATGCTTGTAACCCGTGGTATAGTTCTACCTGTATATTTGGAACCTGTGGCATAGTTCTACCTGTATACGTGTAACCCGTCGTATAGTTCTACCTGTATACTTGTAACCCGTGGCATAGTTCTACCTGTATACTTGTAACCCGTGTCATAGTTCTATCTGTATACTTGTAATCCGTGTCATTGTTCTACATGTATACTTGTAACCCGTGTCATTGTTCTACATGTATACTTGTAACCTGTGGCATAAGTCTACCTGTATACTTGTAACCCGTGTCATAGTTCTACCTGTATACTTGTAACACATTGGCATAGGTATACATGTATACTTGTACCCGTGGCATAGTTCTACCTGTATACTTGTAACCCGTGGCATAGATCTACCTGTATACTTGTAACCCGTGGCATAGTTCTACCTATATACTTCTAATCCGTGCCATAGTTCTACCTGTATACTTGTAACCCGTGTCAGTGGTCTACATGTATACTTGTACCACGTGGCATAGTTCTACCTGTATACTTTTAACCCGTGTCATAGTTCTACCTGTATACTTGTAACCCGTGGCATGGTTCTATCTGTATACTTGTAACCCGTGGCATAGTTCGACCTGTATACTTGAAAACCGTGTCCTAGTTCTACCTGTATACTTGTAAACCGTGTCATAGTTCTACCTGTATACGTGTAACCCGTGGCATAGTTCTACCTGTATACTTGTAAACCGTGTCGTAGTTCTACCTGTATACTTGTAACCCGTGGCATAGGTCTACCTGTATACTTGTAACCCCTGGCATAGGTCTACCTGTATACGTGTAACCGTGGCATAGTTATACATGTATACTTGTAACCCGTGGCATTGGTCTACCTGTATACTTGTAACCCGTGGCATAGGTCTACCTGTATACTTGTAACCCGTGTCATTGGTCTACATGTATTCTTGTAACCCGTGGCATAGTTCTACCTGTATACTTGTAACCCGTGGCATAATTCTACATGTATGCTTGTAACCCGTGGCATAGTTCTACCTGTATACTTGGAACCTGTGGCATAGTTTACCTGTATACTTGTAACCCTTGGCATATTTCTACCTGTATACTTGTAACCCGTGTCATAGTTCTACCTGTATACTTGTAACCCGTAGCATAATTATACCTGTATGCTTTTATCCCGTGGCATAGTTCTACCTGTATGCTTGGAACCGGTGGCATAGTTCTACCTGTATAATTGTAACCCGTGGCATAGTTCTACCTGTATACTTGTAAACCGTGGCATAGTTCTACCTGTATAGTTGTAACCCGAGCCATAGTTCTACCTGTATACTTGTAACCCGTGGCATAGTTCTACCTGTATACTTGTAACCCGTGGCATAGTTCTACCTGTATACTTGTAACCCGTGGCATAGTTCTACCTGTATACTTGTAACTCGTGGCATTGGTCTACATATATTCTTGTCCCACGTGTCATATTTCTACCTGTATACTTGTATCTCGTGGCATTGGTCTATATGTATTCTTGTACCACGTGGCATAGTTCTACCTGTATATTTGTAACCCGTGGCATAGTTCTACCTGTATACTTGTAACCCGTGTCATTGGTCTACATGTATACTTGTAACCCGTGGAATAGTTCTACCTGTATACTTGTAACCCGTGTCATTGGTCTACATGTATATTGTACCACGTGGCATAGTTCTACCTTTATACTTGTAACCCGTTGCATAATTATACATGTATGCTTGTAACCCGTGTTATAGTTCAACCTGTATACTTGGAACCGGTGGCATAGTTCTACCTGTATACTTGTAACCCGTGTCATTGGTCTACCTGTATACTTGTAACCCGTGGCATAGGTGTACCTGTATATTTGTAACCCGTGGCATAGTTCTACCTGTATACTTATACCCCGTGGCATTGGTCTACCTGTATACTTGTACCACGTGTCATTGTTCTACCTGTATACTTGTATCTCGTGGCATAGTTCTACCTGTATACTTGTAACCCGTGGCATAGTTCTACCTGTATACTTGTAACCCGTGTCATTGTTCTACCTGTATACTTGTAACTCGTGGCATTGGTCTACATGTATTCTTGTACCACGTGGCATAGTTCTACCTGTATACTTGTAACCCGAGCAATAGTTCCACCTGTATACTTGTAACCCGTGGCATAGTTCTACCTGTATATGTGTAACCCGTGGCATAGTTCTATCTATACACTTGTAACCCCTGACTTTGGTCTACCTGTATACTTGTACCACGTGGCATAGTTCTACCTGTATACTTGTAACCCGTGGCATTGGTCTACATGTATACTTGTACAACGTGGCATAGTTCTACCTGCATACTTGTAACCCGTGGCATAGTTCTACCTGTATACTTGTAACCCGTGGCATAGTTCTACCTGCATACTTGTACCACGTGGCATAGTTCTACCTGTATACTTGTAACTCGTGGCATTGATCTACATGTATTCTTGTACCACGTGGCATATTTCTACCTGTATACTTGTAACCCGTGGCATAGTTCTACCTCTATACTTGTAACCCGTGTCACTGGTCTACATGTATAATTGTAACCCGTGGCATAGTTCTACCTGTATACTTGTAACCCAGGTCATTGGTCTACATGTATACTTGTACCACGTGGCCTAGTTCTACCTGTATTATTGTAACACGTAGCATAATTCTACCTGTATGCTTGTAACCCGTGGCATAGTTCTACCTGTATACTTGGAACCTGTGGCATAGTTCTACCTGTATAATTGTAACCCGTGGCATAGTTCTACCTGTATACTTGTAACCCGTGGCATAGTTCTACCTGTATACTTGTAACCCGAGCCATAGTTCTACCTGCATACTTGTAACCCGTGGCATTGGTCTACATATATACTTGTACCACGTGTAATATTTCTACCTGTATACTTGTATCTCGTGGCATTGGTATACATGTATTATTGTACCACGTAGCATAGTTCTACCTGTATACTTGTAACCCGTGGCATAGTTCTACCTGTATACTTGTAACCCGTGGCATAGGTCTACCTGTATACTTGTAACCGTTGCATAATTCTACCTGTATGCTTGTAACCCGTGGTATAGTTCTACCTGTATATTTGGAACCTGTGGCATAGTTCTACCTGTATACGTGTAACCCGTCGTATAGTTCTACCTGTATACTTGTAACCCGTGGCATAGTTCTACCTGTATACTTGTAACCCGTGTCATAGTTCTATCTGTATACTTGTAATCCGTGTCATTGTTCTACATGTATACTTGTAACCCGTGTCATTGTTCTACATGTATACTTGTAACCTGTGGCATAAGTCTACCTGTATACTTGTAACCCGTGTCATAGTTCTACCTGTATACTTGTAACACATTGGCATAGGTATACATGTATACTTGTACCCGTGGCATAGTTCTACCTGTATACTTGTAACCCGTGGCATGGATCTACCTGTATACTTGTAACCCGTGGCATAGTTCTACCTATATACTTCTAATCCATGCCATAGTTCTACCTGTATACTTGTAACACGTGTCAGTGGTCTACATGTATACTTGTACCACGTGGCATAGTTCTACCTGTATACTTTTAACCCGTGTCATAGTTCTACCTGTATACTTGTAACCCGTGGCATGGTTCTACCTGTATACTTGTAACCCGTGGCATAGTTCGACCTGTATACTTGAAAACCGTGTCCTAGTTCTACCTGTATACTTGTAAACCGTGTCATAGTTCTACCTGTATACGTGTAACCCGTGGCATAGTTCTACCTGTATACTTGTAAACCGTGTCATAGTTCTACCTGTATAATTGTAAACCGTGTCATAGTTCTACCTGTATACTTGTAACCCGAGCCATAGTTCTACCTGTATACTTGTAACCCGTGGCATAGTTCTACCTGTATACGTGTAACCCGTGGCATAATTCTACCTGTATTCTTGTAACCCGTGGCATAGTTCTACCTGTATACTTGGAACCGGTGGCATAGTTTACCTGTATACTTGTAACCCGTGGCATAGTTCTACCTGTATACTTGTAACCCGTGGCATAGTTCTAACTGTATACTTGTTACCCGTGGCATAGTTCTACCTGTATAATTGTAACCCGTGTCATTGGTCTACAGTTATACTTGTACCACATGGCATAGTTCTACCTGTATACTTGTTACCCGAGCCATAGTTCTACCTGTATACTTGTAACCCGTGTCATAGGTCTACCTGTATACTTGTAACCCGTGGCATAGTTCTACCTGTATACATGTAACCCGAGTCATAATTCTACCTGTATACTTGTAACTCATGGCATTGGTCTACATGTATTCTTGTACCACGTGGCATAGTTCTACCTGTATACTTGTATCCCGTGTCATGGTTCTACCTGTATACTTGTAACCCGTGTCATTGGTCTGCATGTATACTTGTAACCCGTGGCATAGTTCTACCTGCATACTTGTAACCCATGGCATAGTTCTACCTGTATATTTGTAACCCGAGCCATAGTTCTACCTGTATACTTGTAACCCGTGACATTGGTCTACCTGTATACTTGTAACCCGTGGCATAGGTCTAACTATATACTGGTAACCCGTGGCATAGTTCTACATGTATACTTGTAACCCGTGTCGATGGTTTACATGTATACTTGTACAACGTGGCATAGTTCTACCTGTATACTTGTAACCCGTGGCATAGTTCTACCTGTATACTTGTAACCCGTGGCATAGTTCTACCTGTATACTTATAACCCGTGTCATTGGTCTACATGTATACTTGTAACCCGTGGCATAGTTCTACATGTATACTTATAACCCGTGTCATTGGTCTACATGTATAATTCTACCACTTGGCATAGTTCTACCTGAATACTTGTAACCCGTGGCATTGTTCTACCTGTATAATTGTAATCCGTGGCATAGTTCTACATGTATACTTGTAACCCGTGGCATAGTTCTACCTGTATACTTGTAACCCGTGGCATAGTTCTACCTGTATAATTGTAACCCGTGGCATGGTTCTACCTGTATACTTGTAACTCTTAGCATAGTTCTACCTGTATACTTGTAAACCGTGTCCTAGTACTACCTGTATACTTGTAAACCGTGTCATAGTTCTACCTGTATACTTGTAACCCGTGACATAGTTCTACCTGTATACTTGTAAACCGTGTCATAGTTCTACCTGTATAATTGTAAACCGTGTCATAGTTCTACCTGTATACTTGTAACCCGTGGCATTGTTCTACCTGTATACATGTAACCCGAGCCATAGTTCTACCTGTATACTTGTAACCCGAGCCATAGTTCTACCTGTATACTTGTAACCCGTGGCATAGTTCTACCTGTATACTTGTAACCCGAGCCATAGTTCTACCTGTATACTTGTAACCCGTGTCATTGGTCTACATGTATACTTGTACCACGTGGCATAGTTCTACCTGTATACTTGTATCCCGTGTCATGGTTCTACCTGTATACTTGCAACCCGTGGCATTGATCTACATGTATACTTGTAACTCGTGGCATAGTTATACCTGTATACTTGTAACCCGTGTCATTGGTCTACATGTATACTTGTAACCCGTGTCATAGGTCTACCTGTATACTTGTAACCCGTGGCATAGTTCTACCTGTATACTTGTAATCCGTGGCATAGTTCTACCTGTATACATGTTACCCGTGGCATAGTTCTACCTGTATACTTGTAACCCGTGTCATTGGTCTACAGTTATACTTGTACCACATGGCATAGTTCTACCTGTATACTTGTTACCCGAGCCATAGTTCTACCTGTATACTTGTAACCCGTGTCATAGGTCTACCTGTATACTTGTAACCCGTGGCATAGTTCTACCTGTATACTTGTAACCCGTGGCATAGTTCTACCTGTATACTTGTAACCCGAGCCATAGTTCTACCTGTATACTTGTAACCCGTGGCATAGGTCTACCTGTATACTTGTAACCCGTGGCATAGTTCTACATGTATACTTGTAACCCGTGTCATTGGTCTAAATGTATACTTGTACAACGTGGCATAGTTCTACCTGTATACGTGTAACCTGTGGCATAGTTCTACCTGTATACTTGTAACCCGTGGCATTGGTCTACATGTATTCTTGTACCACGTGGCATAGTTCTACCTGTATACTTGTAACCCGAGCCATAGTTATACCTGTATTCTTGTAACCCGTGGCATAGTTCTACCTGTATACTTGTAACCCGAGCCATAGTTCTACCTGTATACTTGTAACCCGTGTCATTGGTCTACATGTATACTTGAACCAAGTGGCATAGTTCTACCTGTATACTTGTAACGCGTGGCATAGTTCTACCTGTATACTTGTAACCCTTGGCATAGTTCAACCTGTATACTTGTAACCCGTGGCATGGTTCTACCTGTATTATTGTAACCCGTGGCATAGTTCTACCTGTATACTTGTAAACCGTGTCATAGTTCTACATGTATACTTGTAAACCGTGTCATAGTTCTACCTGTATACTTGTAACCCGTGGCATAGTTCTACCTGTATATTGGAAACCGTGTCATAGTTCTACCTGTATACTTGTAAACCGTGCCATAGTTCTGCCTGTATACTTGTAATCCATGTCATTGTTCTACCTGTATACTTGTAACCCGTGGCATAGTTCTACCTTTATACTTGTAGCCCGTGCCATAGTTCTACCTGTATACTTGTAACCCTTGCCATAGTTCCACCTGTGTACTTGTAACCCGTGCCATAGTTCTACCTGTATACTTGTAATCCGTGTCATTGTTCTACCTGTATACTTGTAAACCGTGGCATACATCTACCTGTATACTTGTAACCCGTGGCATAGTTCTACCTGTATACTTGTAAACCGTGTCATAGTTCTACCTGTATACTTGTAATCCGTGTCATTGTTCTACATGTATACTTGTAACCCGTGGCATAGTTCTACCTGTATACTTGTAACCCGTGTCATTGGTCTACAGTTATACTTGTACCACATGGCATAGTTCTACCTGTATACTTGTTACCCTAGCCATAGTTCTACCTATATACTTGTAACCCGTGTCATAGGTCTACCTGTATACTTGTAACCCGTGGCATAGTTCTACCTCTATACTAGTAACCCGAGCCATAGTTCTACCTGTATACTTGTAACCCGTGGCATAGGTCTACCTGTATACTTGTAACCCGTGGCATTGTTCTACATGTATACTTGTAACCCGTGTCATTGGTCTACATGTATACTAGTAACCCGTGGCATAGTTCTACCTGTATACTTGTAACACGTGTCATTGGTCTACATGTATACTTGTACCACGTGGCATAGTTCTACCTGTATACTTGTAACCCGTGGCATTGTTCTACCTGTATAATTGTAATCCGTGGCATAGTTCTACCTGTATACTTATAACCCGTGTCATAGTTCTACCTGTATACTTGTAACCCGTGGCATAGTTCTACATGTATACTTATAACCCGTGCATTGGTCTACATGTATAATTTACCACTGGCATAGTTCTACCTGAATACTTGTAACCCGTGGCTGTTCTACCTGTATAATTGTAATCCGTGGCATAGTTCTACATGTATACTTGTAACCCGTGGCATAGTTCTACCTGTATACTTGTAACCCGTGGCATAGTTCTACCTGTATAATTGTAACCCGTGGCATGGTTCTACCTGTATACTTGTAACTCTTAGCATAGTTCTACCTGTATACTTGTAAACCGTGTCCTAGTACTACCTGTATACTTGTAAACCGTGTCATAGTTCTACCTGTATACTTGTAACCCGTGACATAGTTCTACCTGTATACTTGTAAACCGTGTCATAGTTCTACCTGTATAATTGTAAACCGTGTCATAGTTCTACCTGTATACTTGTAACCCGTGGCATAGTTCTACCTGTATACATGTAACCCGAGCCATAGTTCTACCTGTATACTTGTAACCCGAGCCATAGTTCTACCTGTATACTTGTAACCCGTGGCATAGTTCTACCTGTATACTTGTAACCCGAGCCATAGTTCTACCTGTATACTTGTAACCCGTGTCATTGGTCTACATATATACTTGTACCACGTGGCATAGTTCTACCTGTATACTTGTATCCCGTGTCATGGTTCTACCTGTATACTTGCAACCCGTGGCATTGATCTACATGTATACTTGTAACTCGTGGCATAGTTATACCTGTATACTTGTAACCCGTGTCATTGGTCTACATGTATACTTGTAACCCGTGTCATAGGTCTACCTGTATACTTGTAACCCGTGGCATAGTTCTACCTGTATACTTGTAATCCGTGGCATAGTTCTACCTGTATACATGTAACCCGTGGCATAGTTCTACCTGTATACTTGTAACCCGTGTCATTGGTCTACATTTATACTTGTAACACATGGCATAGTTCTACCTGTATACTTGTTACCCGAGCCATAGTTCTACCTGTATACTTGTAACCCGTGTCATAGGTCTACCTGTATACTTGTAACCCGTGGCATAGTTCTACCTGTATACTTGTAACCCGTGGCATAGTTCTACCTGTATACTTGTAACCCGAGCCATAGTTCTACCTGTATACTTGTAACCCGTGGCATAGGTCTACCTGTATACTTGTAACCCGTGGCATAGTTCTACATGTATACTTGTAACCCGTGTCATTGGTCTAAATGTATACTTGTACAACGTGGCATAGTTCTACCTGTATACGTGTAACCTGTGGCATAGTTCTACCTGTATACTTGTAACCCGTGGCATTGGTCTACATGTATTCTTGTACCACGTGGCATAGTTCTACCTGTATACTTGTAACCCGAGCCATAGTTATACCTGTATTCTTGTAACCCGTGGCATAGTTCTACCTGTATACTTGTAACCCGAGCCATAGTTCTACCTGTATACTTGTAACCCGTGTCATTGGTCTACATGTATACTTGAACCAAGTGGCATAGTTCTACCTGTATACTTGTAACGCGTGGCATAGTTCTACCTGTATACTTGTAACCCTTGGCATAGTTCAACCTGTATACTTGTAACCCGTGGCATGGTTCTACCTGTATTATTGTAACCCGTGGCATAGTTCTACCTGTATACTTGTAAACCGTGTCATAGTTCTACATGTATACTTGTAAACCGTGTCATAGTTCTACCTGTATACTTGTAACCCGTGGCATAGTTCTACCTGTATATTGGAAACCGTGTCATAGTTCTACCTGTATACTTGTAAACCGTGCCATAGTTCTGCCTGTATACTTGTAATCCATGTCATTGTTCTACCTGTATACTTGTAACCCGTGGCATAGTTCTACCTTTATACTTGTAGCCCGTGCCATAGTTCTACCTGTATACTTGTAACCCTTGCCATAGTTCCACCTGTGTACTTGTAACCCGTGCCATAGTTCTACCTGTATACTTGTAATCCGTGTCATTGTTCTACCTGTATACTTGTAAACCGTGGCATACATCTACCTGTATACTTGTAACCCGTGGCATAGTTCTACCTGTATACTTGTAAACCGTGTCATAGTTCTACCTGTATACTTGTAATCCGTGTCATTGTTCTACATGTATACTTGTAACCCGTGGCATAGTTCTACCTGTATACTTGTAACCCGTGTCATTGGTCTACAGTTATACTTGTACCACATGGCATAGTTCTACCTGTATACTTGTTACCCTAGCCATAGTTCTACCTATATACTTGTAACCCGTGTCATAGGTCTACCTGTATACTTGTAACCCGTGGCATAGTTCTACCTCTATACTAGTAACCCGAGCCATAGTTCTACCTGTATACTTGTAACCCGTGGCATAGGTCTACCTGTATACTTGTAACCCGTGGCATTGTTCTACATGTATACTTGTAACCCGTGTCATTGGTCTACATGTATACTAGTAACCCGTGGCATAGTTCTACCTGTATACTTGTAACACGTGTCATTGGTCTACATGTATACTTGTACCACGTGGCATAGTTCTACCTGTATACTTGTAACCCGTGGCATTGTTCTACCTGTATAATTGTAATCCGTGGCATAGTTCTACCTGTATACTTGTAACCCGTGACATAGTTCTACCTGTATACTTGTAAACCGTGTCATAGTTCTACCTGTATACTTGTAACCCGTGGCATAGTTCTACCTGAATACTTGTAAACCGTGTCATAGTTCTACCTGTATAATTGTAAACCGTGTCAAAGTTCTACCTGTATACTTGTAATCCGTGGCATAGTTCTACCTGTATACTTGTAACCCGTGACATAGTTCTACCTGTATACTTGTAACCCGAGCCATAGTTCTACCTGTATACTTGTAACCCGTGTCATTGGTCTACATGTATATTTGTACCATGTGGCATAGTTCTACCTGTATACTTGTAGCCCGGGGCATAGTTCTACCTGTATACTTGTAACACGTGGCATAGTTCTAACTGTATACTTGTAACCCGTGGCATGGTTCTACCTGTATTCTTGTAACCCGTGGCATAGTTCTACCTGTATACTTTTAAACCGTGTCATAGTTCTACCTGTATACTTGTAAACCGTGTCATAGTTCTACCTGTATACTTGTTAACCGTGTCATAGTTCTACCTGTATATTTGTAACCCGTGGCATAGGTCTACCTGTATACTTGTAACCCGTGGCATTGTTCTACATGTATACTTGTAACCCGTGTCATTGGTCTAAATGTATACTTGTACAACGTGGCATAGTTCTACCTGTATACTTGTAACCTGTGGCATATTTCTACCTGTATACTTGTAACCCATGGCATTGGTCTACATGTATTCTTGTACCACGTGGCATAGTTCTACCTGTATACTTGTAACCCGTGTCATTGGTCTACATGTATACTTGTAACCCGTGGCATAGTTCTACCTGTATACTTGTAACACGTGTCATTTGTCTACATGTATACTTGTACCACGTGGCATAGTTCTACCTGTATACTTGTAACCCGTGGCATTGTTCTACCTGTATAATTGTAATCCGTGGCATTGTTCTACCTGTATACTTGTAACCCGTGACATAGTTCTACCTGTATACTTGTAAACCGTGTCATAGTTCTACCTGTAAACCGTGTCATAGTTCTACCTGTATACTTGTAATCCGTGGCATAGTTCTACCTGTATACTTGTAACCCGTGACATAGTTCTACTTGTATACTTGTAACCCGTGGCATAGTTCTACCTGTATACTTGTAACCCGAGCCATAGTTCTACCTATATACTTGTAACCCGTGTCATTGGTCTACATGTATACTTGTACCATGTTGCATAGTTCTACCTGTATACTTTTAACCCGTGGCATAGTTCTACCTGTATACTTGTAACCCGTGGCATGGTTCTACCTGTATTATTGTAACCCGTGGCATAGTTCTACCTGTATACTTGTAAACCGTGTCATAGTTCTACCTGTATACTTGTAAACCGTGTCATAGTTCTACCTGTATACTTGTAAACCGAGCTATAGTTATATCTGTATACGTGTAACCCGTGGAATAGTTTTACCTGTATACTTGTAACCCGAGCCATAGTTCTACCTGTATACTTGTAACCCGAGTCATAGTTCTACCTGTATACTTGTAACCCGTGTCATTGGTCTACATGTATACTTGTACCACGTGGCATAGTTCTACCTGTATACTTGTATCCCGTGTCATGGTTCTACCTGTATACTTGAAACCCGTGTCATTGGTCTACCTGTATACTTGTAACCCGAGTCATAGTTCTACCTGTATACTTGAAACCCGTGTCATTGGTCTACATGTATACTTGTACCACGTGGCATAGTTCTATCTGTATACTTGTAACCCGTGTCATTGGTCTACATGTATACCTGTAACCCGTGACATAGGTCTACCTATATACTTGTAACACGTGGCATTGGTCTACATGTATACTTGTACCACGTGTCATTGTTCTACCTGCATACTTGTAACTCGTGGCATTGGTCTACATGTATATTTGTAACCCGTGGCATAGTTATACCTGTATTCTTGTAACCCGTGTCATTGGTCTACATGTATACTTGTAACCCGTGTCATAGGTCTACCTTCATACTTGTAACCCGTGGCATAGTTCTACCTGTATACTTGTAACCCGTGGCATAGTTCTACCTGTAAACTTGTTACCCGTGGCATAGTTCTACCTGTATACTTGTAACCCGTGTCATTGGTCTACAGTTATACTTGTACCATATGGCATAGTTCTACCTGTATACTTGTTACCCGAGTCATAGTTCTACCTGTATACTTGTAACCCGTGTCATAGGTCTACCTGTATACTTGTAACCCGTGGCATAGTTCTACCTGTATACTTGTAACCCGTGGCATAGTTCTACCTGTATACTTGTAACCCGAGCCATAGTTCTACCTGTATACTTGTAACCCGTGGCATAGTTCTACCTGTATACTTGTAACCCGAGCCATAGTTCTACCTGTATACTTGTAACCCGTGCCATTGGTCTACCTGTATACTTGTAACCCGTGGCATAGGTCTACCTGTATACTTGTAACCCGTGGCATAGTTCTACCTGTATACTTGTAACCCGTGGCATTGTTCTAACTGTATACTTGTAAACCGTGTCCTAGTTCTACCTGTATACTTGTAAACCGTGTCATAGTTCTACCTGTATACTTGTAACCCGTGGCATAGTTCTACCTGTATACTTGTAAACCGTGTCATAGTTATACCTGTATAATTGTAAACCGTTTCATAGTTCTACCTGTATACTTGTAACCCGTGGCATAGTTCTACTGTATACTTGTAACCCGAGCCATAGTTCTACCTGTATACTTGTAACCCGAGCCATAGTCCTACCTGTATACTTGTAACCCGTGGCATAGATCTACCTCTATACTTGTAACCAGAGCCATAGTTCTACCTGTATATTTGTAACCCGTGTCATTGGTCTACATGTATAGTTGTACCACGTGGCATAGTTCTACCTGTATACTTGTAAACCGTGGCATAGTTCTAACTGTATACTTATAACCCGTGGCATGGTTCTACCTGTATTATTGTAACCCATGGCGTAGTTCTACCTGTATACTTGTAAACCGTGTCATAGTTCTACCTGTATACTTGTAACCCGTGGCATAGTTCTACCTGTATACTTGTAAACCGTGTCATAGTGCTACCTGTATACTTGTAACCCGAGCCATAGTTATAACTGTATACTTGTAACCCGTGGCATAGTTCTACCTGTATACTTGTAACCCGAGCCATAGTTCTACCTTTACACGTGTAGCCCGAGCCATAGTTCTACCTGTATACTTGTAACCCGTGGCATAGTTCTACCTGTATACTTGTAACCCAAGCCATAGTTCTACATGTATACTTGTAACCCGTGTCATTGGTCTACATGTATACTTGTACCGCGTGGCATAGTTCTACCTGTATACTTGTAACCCGTGGCATAGTTCTAACTGTATACTTGTAAACCGTGTCCTAGTTCTACCTGTATACTTGTAAACCGTGTCATAGTTCTACCTGTATACTTGTAACCCGTGGCATAGTTCTACCTGTATACTTGTAAACCGTGTCATAGTTCTACCTGTATAATTGTAAACCGTTTCATAGTTCTACCTGTATACTTGTAACCCGTGGCATAGTTCTACCTGTATACTTGTAACCCGAGCCATAGTTCTACCTGTATACTTGTAACCCGTGCCATAGTTATACCTGTATACTTGTAATCCGTGTCATTGTTCTACCTGTATACTTGTAACCCGTGGCATAGTTCTACCTGTATACTTGTAACCCGTGCCATAGTTCTACCTGTATACTTGTAACCCGTGCCATAGTTCTACCTGTATACTTGTAACCAGTGCCATAGTTCTACCTGTATACTTGTAATCCGTGTCATTGTTCTACCTGTATACTTGTAAACCGTGGCATAGTTCTACCTGTATACTTGTAACCCGTGGCATAGTTCTACCTGTATACTTGTAACCCGTGTCATAGTTCTATCTGTATACTTGTAATCCGTGTCATTGTTCTACATGTATACTTGTAACCCGTGTCATTGTTCTACATGTATACTTGTAACCTGTGGCATAAGTCTACCTGTACACTTGTAACCCGTGTCATTGTTCTACCTGTATACTTGTAAACCGTGGCATAGTTCTACCTTTATACTTGTAACACATTGGCATATTTCTACCTGTATACTTGTAACCCGTGGGATAGTTCTACCTGTATACTTGAAACCCGTGGCATAGTTCTACCTGTATACTTGTAACCCGTGTCCTAGTTATACCTGTATAATTGTAAACCGTGTCATAGTTCTACCTGTATTCTTGTAACCCGTAGCATAGTTCTACCTGTATACTTGTAAACCGTGTCATAGTTCTACCTGTATAATTGTAAACCGTGTAATAGTTCTACCTGTATACTTGTAACCCGTGGCATAGTTCTACCTGTATACTTGTAACCCGAACCATAGTTATACCTGTATACTTGTAACCCGTGGCATAGTTCTACCTGTATACTTGTAACCCGTGGCATAGTTCTACCTGTATACTTGTAACCCGAACCATAGTTATACCTGTATACTTGTAACCCGTGGCATAGTTCTACCTGTATTCTTGTAACCCGTGTTATTGGTCTACATGTATACTTGTACCACGTGACATAATTCTACCTGTATACTTGTAACCCGTGGCATAGTTCTACCTGTATACTTGTAACCCGTGCCATAGTTCTGCCTGTATACTTGTAATCCGTGTCATTGTTCTACCTGTATACTTGTAACCCGTGGCATAGTTCTACCTGTATAGTTGTAGCCCGTGCCATAGTTCTACCAGTATACTTGTAACCCGTGCCATAGTTCCACCTGTATACTTGTAACCCGTGTCATAGTTCTACCTGCATACTTGTAATCCGTGTCATTGTTCTACATGTATACTTGTAACCCGTGTCATTGGTCTACATGTATAGTTGTACCACGTGGCATAGTTCTACCTGTATACTTGTAACCCGTGGCATAGTTCTACCTGTATACGTGTAACCCGTGGCATTGGTCAACCTGTATACCTGTAACCCGTGTCCTAGTTCTACCTGTATACTTGTAAACCGTGTCATAGTTCTACCTGTATACTTGTAACCCGTGGCATAGTTCTACCTGTATACTTGTAAACCGTGTCATAGTTCTACCTGTATAATTGTAAACCGTTTCATAGTTCTACCAGTATACTTGTAACCCGTGGCATAGTTCTACCTGTATACTTGTAACCCGAGCCATAGTTCTACCTGTATACTTGTAACCCGAGCCATAGTCCTACCTGTATACTTGTAACCCGTGGCATAGATATACCTGTATATTTGTAACCCGAGCCATAGTTCTACCTGTATACTTGTAACCCGTGGCATAGTTCTAACTGTATACTTGTAACCCGTGGCATGGTTCTACCTGTATTCTTGTAACCCGTGGCGTAGTTCTACCTGTATACTTGTAAACCGTGTCATAGTTCTACCTGTATAATTGTAAACCGTTTCATAGTTCTACCTGTATACTTGTAACCCGTGGCATAGTTCTACCTGTATACTTGTAACCCGAGCCATAGTTCTACCTGTATACTTGTAACCCGTGCCATAGTTATACCTGTATACTTGTAATCCGTGTCATTGTTCTACCTGTATACTTGTAACCCGTGCCATAGTTCTGCCTGTATACTTGTAATCCGTGTCATTGTTCTACCTGTATACTTGTAACCCGTGGCATAGTTCTACCTGTATAGTTGTAGCCCGTGCCATAGTTCTACCAGTATACTTGTAACCCGTGCCATAGTTCCACCTGTATACTTGTAACCCGTGTCATAGTTCTACCTGTATACTTGTAATCCGTGTCATTGTTCTACATGTATACTTGTAACCCGTGTCATTGGTCTACATGTATAGTTGTACCACGTGGCATAGTTCTACCTGTATACTTGTAACCCGTGGCATAGTTCTACCTGTATACGTGTAACCCGTGGCATTGGTCAACCTGTATACCTGTAACCCGTGTCCTAGTTCTACCTGTATACTTGTAAACCGTGTCATAGTTCTACCTGTATACTTGTAACCCGTGGCATAGTTCTACCTGTATACTTGTAAACCGTGTCATAGTTCTACCTGTATAATTGTAAACCGTTTCATAGTTCTACCAGTATACTTGTAACCCGTGGCATAGTTCTACCTGTATACTTGTAACCCGAGCCATAGTTCTACCTGTATACTTGTAACCCGAGCCATAGTCCTACCTGTATACTTGTAACCCGTGGCATAGATATACCTGTATATTTGTAACCCGAGCCATAGTTCTACCTGTATACTTGTAACCCGTGGCATAGTTCTAACTGTATACTTGTAACCCGTGGCATGGTTCTACCTGTATTCTTGTAACCCGTGGCGTAGTTCTACCTGTATACTTGTAAACCGTGTCATAGTTCTACCTGTATAATTGTAAACCGTTTCATAGTTCTACCTGTATACTTGTAACCCGTGGCATAGTTCTACCTGTATACTTGTAACCCGAGCCATAGTTCTACCTGTATACTTGTAACCCGTGCCATAGTTATACCTGTATACTTGTAATCCGTGTCATTGTTCTACCTGTATACTTGTAACCCGTGGCATAGTTCTACCTGTATACTTGTAACCCGTGCCATAGTTCTACCTGTATACTTGTAACCCGTGCCATAGTTCTACCTGTATACTTGTAACCAGTGCCATAGTTCTACCTGTATACTTGTAATCCGTGTCATTGTTCTACCTGTATACTTGTAAACCGTGGCATAGTTCTACCTGTATACTTGTAACCCGTGGCATAGTTCTACCTGTATACTTGTAACCCGTGTCATAGTTCTATCTGTATACTTGTAATCCGTGTCATTGTTCTACATGTATACTTGTAACCCGTGTCATTGTTCTACATGTATACTTGTAACCTGTGGCATAAGTCTACCTGTACACTTGTAACCCGTGTCATTGTTCTACCTGTATACTTGTAAACCGTGGCATAGTTCTACCTTTATACTTGTAACACATTGGCATATTTCTACCTGTATACTTGTATCCCGTGGGATAGTTCTACCTGTATACTTGAAACCCGTGGCATAGTTCTACCTGTATACTTGTAACCCGTGTCCTAGTTATACCTGTATAATTGTAAACCGTGTCATAGTTCTACCTGTATTCTTGTAACCCGTAGCATAGTTCTACCTGTATACTTGTAAACCGTGTCATAGTTCTACCTGTATAATTGTAAACCGTGTAATAGTTCTACCTGTATACTTGTAACCCGTGGCATAGTTCTACCTGTATACTTGTAACCCGAACCATAGTTATACCTGTATACTTGTAACCCGTGGCATAGTTCTACCTGTATACTTGTAACCCGAGCCATAGTTCTACCTGTATTCTTGTAACCCGTGTCATTGGTCTACATGTATAGTTGTACCACGTGGCATAGTTCTACCTGTATACTTGTAACCCGTGGCATAGTTCTACCTGTATACGTGTAACCCGTGGCATTGGTCAACCTGTATACCTGTAACCCGTGTCCTAGTTCTACCTGTATACTTGTAAACCGTGTCATAGTTCTACCTGTATACTTGTAACCCGTGGCATAGTTCTACCTGTATACTTGTAAACCGTGTCATAGTTCTACCTGTATAATTGTAAACCGTTTCATAGTTCTACCAGTATACTTGTAACCCGTGGCATAGTTCTACCTGTATACTTGTAACCCGAGCCATAGTTCTACCTGTATACTTGTAACCCGAGCCATCGTCCTACCTGTATACTTGTAACCCGTGGCATAGATATACCTGTATATTTGTAACCCGAGCCATAGTTCTACCTGTATACTTGTAACCCGTGGCATAGTTCTAACTGTATACTTGTAACCCGTGGCATGGTTCTACCTGTATTCTTGTAACCCGTGGCGTAGTTCTACATGTATACTTGTAAACCGTGTCATAGTTCTACCTGTATACTTGTAACCCGTGGCATAGTTCTACCTGTATACTTGTAAACCGTGTCATAGTTCTACCTGTATACTTGTAAACCGTGTCATAGTGCTACCTGTATACTTGTAACCCCCGAACCATAGTTATAACTGTATAATTGTAACCCGTGGCATAGTTCTACCTGTATACTTGTAACCCGAGCCATAGGTCTACCTATACACGTGTAGCCCGAGCCATAGTTCTACCTGTATACTTGTAAACCGTAGCATAGTTCTACCTGTATACTTGTAACCCGAGCCATAGTTCTACCTGTATACTTGTAATCCGTGTCATTGGTCTACATGTATACTTGTACCACGTGGCATAGTTCTACCTGTATATTGTAACCCGTGGCATATTTCTAACTGTATACTTGTAACCCGTGGCATGGTTCTACCTGTATTCTTGTAACCCGTGGCGTAGTTCTACCTGTATACTTGTAACCCGTGGCATAGTTCTACCTGTATACTTGTAACCCGTGGCATGGTTCTACCTGTATTATTGTAACCCGTGGCATAGTTCTACCTGTATACTTGTAACCCGTGCCATAGTTCTGCCTGTATACTTGTAATCCATGTCATTGGTCTACCTGTATACTTGTAACCCGTGGCATAGTTCTACCTGTATACTTGTAACCCGTGGCATAGTTCTACATGTATACTTGTAACCCGTGGCATAGTTCTACCTGTATACTTGTAAACCGTATCATAGTTCTACCTGTATACTTGTAACCCGTGGCATAGTTCTACCTGTATACTTGTAAACCGTGTCATAGTGCTACCTGTATACTTGTAACCCGAGCCATAGTTATAACTGTATACTTGTAACCCGTGGCATAGTTCTACCTGTATACTTGTAACCCGAGCCATAGTTCTACCTTTACACGTGTAGCCCGAGCCATAGTTCTACCTGTATACTTGTAACCCGTGGCATAGTTCTACCTGTATACTTGTAACCCAAGCCATAGTTCTACATGTATACTTGTAACCCGTGGCATAGTTCTACCTGTATATTTGTAACCCGTGGCATAGTTCTAACTGTATACTTGTAAACCGTGTCCTAGTTCTACCTGTATACTTGTAAACCGTGTCATAGTTCTACCTGTATACTTGTAACCCGTGGCATAGTTCTACCTGTATACTTGTAAACCGTGTCATAGTTCTACCTGTATAATTGTAAACCGTTTCATAGTTCTACCTGTATACTTGTAACCCGTGGCATAGTTCTACCTGTATACTTGTAACCCGAGCCATAGTTCTACCTGTATACTTGTAACCCGTGCCATAGTTAAACCTGTATACTTGTAATCCGTGTCATTGTTCTACCTGTATACTTGTAACCCGTGGCATAGTTCTACCTGTATACTTGTAACCCGTGCCATAGTTCTACCTGTATACTTGTAACCCGTGCCATAGTTCTACCTGTATACTTGTAACCAGTGCCATAGTTCTACCTGTATACTTGTAATCCGTGTCATTGTTCTACCTGTATACTTGTAAACCGTGGCATAGTTCTACCTGTATACTTGTAACCCGTGGCATAGTTCTACCTGTATACTTGTAACCCGTGTCATAGTTCTATCTGTATACTTGTAATCCGTGTCATTGTTCTACATGTATACTTGTAACCCGTGTCATTGTTCTACATGTATACTTGTAACCTGTGGCATAAGTCTACCTGTACACTTGTAACCCGTGTCATTGTTCTACCTGTATACTTGTAAACCGTGGCATAGTTCTACCTTTATACTTGTAACACATTGGCATATTTCTACCTGTATACTTGTAACCCGTGGGATAGTTCTACCTGTATACTTGAAACCCGTGGCATAGTTCTACCTGTATACTTGTAACCCGTGTCCTAGTTATACCTGTATAATTGTAAGCCGTGTCATAGTTCTACCTGTATACTTGTAACCCGTAGCATAGTTCTACCTGTATACTTGTAAACCGTGTCATAGTTCTACCTGTATAATTGTAAACCGTGTAATAGTTCTACCTGTATACTTGTAACCCGTGGCATAGTTCTACCTGTATACTTGTAACCCGAACCATAGTTATACCTGTATACTTGTAACCCGTGGCATAGTTCTACCTGTATACTTGTAACCCGTGGCATAGTTCTACCTGTATACTTGTACCACGTGACATTGTTCTACCTGTATACTTGTACCACGTGACATAGTTCTACCTGTATACTTGTAACCCGTGCCTTAGTTCTGCCTGTATACTTGTAATCCGTGTCATTGTTCTACCTGTATACTTGTAACCCGTGGCATAGTTCTACCTGTATAGTTGTAGCCCGTGCCATAGTTCTACCAGTATACTTGTAACCCGTGCCATAGTTCCACCTGTATACTTGTAACCCGTGTCATAGTTCTACCTGTATACTTGTAATCCGTGTCATTGTTCTACCTGTATACTTGTAACCCGTGTCATTGGTCTACATGTATAGTTGTACCACGTGGCATAGTTCTACCTGTATACTTGTAACCCGTGGCATAGTTCTACCTGTATACGTGTAACCCGTGGCATTGGTCAACCTGTATACCTGTAACCCGTGTCCTAGTTCTACCTGTATACTTGTAAACCGTGTCATAGTTCTACCTGTATACTTGTAACCCGTGGCATAGTTCTACCTGTATACTTGTAAACCGTGTCATAGTTCTACCTGTATAATTGTAAACCGTTTCATAGTTCTACCAGTATACTTGTAACCCGTGGCATAGTTCTACCTGTATACTTGTAACCCGAGCCATAGTTCTACCTGTATACTTGTAACCCGAGCCATAGTCCTACCTGTATACTTGTAACCCGTGGCATAGATATACCTGTATATTTGTAACCCGAGCCATAGTTCTACCTGTATACTTGTAACCCGTGGCGTAGTTCTACATGTATACTTGTAAACCGTATCATAGTTCTACCTGTATACTTGTAACCCGTGGCATAGTTCTACCTGTATACTTGTAAACCGTGTCATAGTTCTACCTGTATACTTGTAAACCGTGTCATAGTTCTACCTGTATAATTGTAAACCGTGTCATAGTTCTAACTGTATACTTGTAACCCGTGGCATAGTTCTACCTGTATACTTGTAACCCGAGCCATAGTTCTACCTATACACTTGTAACCCGAGCCATAGTTCTACCTGTATACTTGTAACCCGTAGCATAGTTCTACCTGTATACTTGTAACCAGAGCCATAGTTATACCTGTATACTTGTAACCCGTGTCATTGGTCTACATGTATACTTGTACCACGTGGCATAGTTCTACCTGTATATTGTAACCCGTGGCATATTTCTAACTGTATACTTGTAACCCGTGGCATGGTTCTACCTGTATTCTTGTAACCCGTGGCGTAGTTCTACCTGTATACTTGTAACCCGTGGCATAGTTCTACCTGTATACTTGTAACCCGTGGCATGGTTCTACCTGTATTATTGTAACCCGTGGCATAGTTCTACCTGTATACTTGTAACCCGTGCCATAGTTCTGCCTGTATACTTGTAATCCATGTCATTGGTCTACCTGTATACTTGTAACCCGTGGCATAGTTCTACCTGTATACTTGTAACCCGTGGCATAGTTCTACATGTATACTTGTAACCCGTGGCATAGTTCTACCTGTATACTTGTAACCCGTGACATAGTTCTACCTGTATAATTGCAACCCGTGTCATAGCTCTACCTGTATACTTGTAACCCGAGCCATAGTTATACCTGTATACTTGTAACCCGTGCCATAGTTCTACCTGTATACTTGTAATCCGTGTCATTGTTCTACCTGTATACTTGTAACCCGTGGCATAGTTCTACCTGTATACTTGTAACCCGTGCCATAGTTCTACCTGTATACTTGTAACCCGTGCCATAGTTCTACCTGTATATTTGTAACCAGTGCCATAGTTCTACCTGTATACTTGTAATCCGTGTCATTGTTCTACCTGTATACTTGTAAACCGTGGCATAGTTCTACCTGTATACTTGTAACCCGTGGCATAGTTCTACCTGTATACTTGTAACCCGTGTCATAGTTCTATCTGTATACTTGTAATCCGTGTCATTGTTCTACATGTATACTTGTAACCCGTGTCATTGTTCTACATGTATACTTGTAACCTGTGGCATAAGTCTACCTGTATACTTGTAACCCGAGCCATAGTTCTACCTGTATACTTGTAACCCGTGTCATTGGTCTACATGTATACTTGTACCACGTGGCATAGTTCTACCTGTATATTGTAACCCGTGGCATAGTTCTAACTGTATACTTGTAACCCGTGGCATGGTTCTACCTGTATTCTTGTAACCCGTGGCGTAGTTCTACCTGTATACTTGTAACCCGTGGCATAGTTCTACCTGTATACTTGTAACCCGTGGCATGGTTCTACCTGTATTATTGTAACCCGTGGCATAGTTCTACCTGTATACTTGTAACCCGTGCCATAGTTCTGCCTGTATACTTGTAACCCGTGGCATAGTTCTACCTGTATACTTGTAACACATTGGCATAGGTCTACCTGTATACCTGTAACTCGTGGCATATTTCTACCTGTATACTTGTAACCCGTGGCATAGTTCTACCTGTATAATTGCAACCCGTGTCATAGCTCTACCTGTATACTTGTAACCCGTGGCATAGGTCTACCTGTATACTTGTATCCCGTGTCATGGTTCTACCTGTATACTTGTAACCCGTGTCATTGGTCTGCATGTATACTTGTAACCCGTGGCATAGTTCTACCTGCATACTTGTAACCCATGGCATAGTTCTACCTGTATATTTGTAACCCGAGCCATAGTTCTACCTGTATACTTGTAACCCGTGACATTGGTCTACCTGTATACTTGTAACCCGTGGCATAGGTCTACCTATATACTGGTAACCCGTGGCATAGTTCTACATGTATACTTGTAACCCGTGTCGATGGTTTACATGTATACTTGTACAACGTGGCATAGTTCTACCTGTATACTTGTAACCCGTGGCATAGTTCTACCTGTATACTTGTAACCCGTGGCATAGTTCTACCTGTATACTTATAACCCGTGTCATTGGTCTACATGTATACTTGTAACCCGTGGCATAGTTCTACATGTATACTTATAACCCGTGTCATTGGTCTACATGTATAATTCTACCACTTGGCATAGTTCTACCTGAATACTTGTAACCCGTGGCATTGTTCTACCTGTATAATTGTAATCCGTGGCATAGTTCTACATGTATACTTGTAACCCGTGGCATAGTTCTACCTGTATACTTGTAACCCGTGGCATAGTTCTACCTGTATAATTGTAACCCGTGGCATGGTTCTACCTGTATACTTGTAACTCTTAGCATAGTTCTACCTGTATACTTGTAAACCGTGTCCTAGTACTACCTGTATACTTGTAAACCGTGTCATAGTTCTACCTGTATACTTGTAACCCGTGACATAGTTCTACCTGTATACTTGTAAACCGTGTCATAGTTCTACCTGTATAATTGTAAACCGTGTCATAGTTCTACCTGTATACTTGTAACCCGTGGCATAGTTCTACCTGTATACATGTAACCCGAGCCATAGTTCTACCTGTATACTTGTAACCCGAGCCATAGTTCTACCTGTATACTTGTAACCCGTGGCATAGTTCTACCTGTATACTTGTAACCCGAGCCATAGTTCTACCTGTATACTTGTAACCCGTGTCATTGGTCTACATATATACTTGTACCACGTGGCATAATTCTACCTGTATACTTGTATCCCGTGTCATGGTTCTACCTGTATACTTGCAACCCGTGGCATAGATCTACATGTATACTTGTAACTCGTGGCATAGTTATACCTGTATACTTGTAACCCGTGTCATTGGTCTACATGTATACTTGTAACCCGTGTCATAGTTCTACCTGTATACTTGTAACCCGTGGCATAGTTCTACCTGTATACTTGTAATCCGTGGCATAGTTCTACCTGTATACATGTTACCCGTGGCATAGTTCTACCTGTATACTTGTAACCCGTGTCATTGGTCTACAGTTATACTTGTACCACATGGCATAGTTCTACCTGTATACTTGTTACCCGAGCCATAGTTCTACCTGTATACTTGTAACCCGTGTCATAGGTCTACCTGTATACTTGTAACCCGTGGCATAGTTCTACCTGTATACTTGTAACCCGTGGCATAGTTCTACCTGTATACTTGTAACCCGAGCCATAGTTCTACCTGTATACTTGTAACCCGTGGCATAGGTCTACCTGTATACTTGTAACCCGTGGCATAGTTCTACATGTATACTTGTAACCCGTGTCATTGGTCTAAATGTATACTTGTACAACGTGGCATAGTTCTACCTGTATACGTGTAACCTGTGGCATAGTTCTACCTGTATACTTGTAACCCGTGGCATTGGTCTACATGTATTCTTGTACCACGTGGCATAGTTCTACCTGTATACTTGTAACCCGTGTCATTGGTCTACATGTATACTTTTAACCAGTGGCATAGTTCTACCTGTATACTTGTAACCCGTGTCATTGGTCTACATGTATACTTGTACCACGTGGCATAGTTCTACCTGTATACTTGTAACCCGAGCCATAGTTATACCTGTATTCTTGTAACCCGTGGCATAGTTCTACCTGTATACTTGTAACCCGAGCCATAGTTCTACCTGTATACTTGTAACCCGTGTCATTGGTCTACATGTATACTTGAACCAAGTGGCATAGTTCTACCTGTATACTTGTAACGCGTGGCATAGTTCTACCTGTATACTTGTAACCCTTGGCATAGTTCAACCTGTATACTTGTAACCCGTGGCATGGTTCTACCTGTATTATTGTAACCCGTGGCATAGTTCTACCTGTATACTTGTAAACCGTGTCATAGTTCTACATGTATACTTGTAACCCGTGGCATAGTTCTACCTGTATATTGGAAACCGTGTCATAGTTATACCTGTATACTTGTAAACCGTGCCATAGTTCAGCCTGTATACTTGTAATCCATGTCATTGTTCTACCTGTATACTTGTAACCCGTGGCATAGTTCTACCTTTATACTTGTAGCCCGTGCCATAGTTCTACCTGTATACTTGTAACCCTTGCCATAGTTCCACCTGTGTACTTGTAACCCGTGCCATAGTTCTACCTGTATACTTGTAATCCGTGTCATTGTTCTACCTGTATACTTGTAAACCGTGGCATACTTCTACCTGTATACTTGTAACCCGTGGCATAGTTCTACCTGTATACTTGTAAACCGTGTCATAGTTCTACCTGTATACTTGTAATCCGTGTCATTGTTCTACATGTATACTTGTAACCCATGGCATAGTTCTACCTGTATACTTGTAACCCGTGTCATTGGTCTACAGTTATACTTGTACCACATGGCATAGTTCTACCTGTATACTTGTTACCCGAGCCATAGTTCTACCTATATACTTGTAACCCGTGTCATAGGTCTACCTGTATACTTGTAACCCGTGGCATAGTTCTACCTCTATACTAGTAACCCGAGCCATAGTTCTACCTGTATACTTGTAACCGGTGGCATAGGTCTACCTGTATACTTGTAACCCGTGGCATTGTTCTACATGTATACTTGTAACCCGTGTCATTGGTCTACATGTATACTAGTAACCCGTGGCATAGTTCTACCTGTATACTTGTAACACGTGTCATTGGTCTACATGTATACTTGTACCACGTGGCATAGTTCTACCTGTATACTTGTAACCCGTGGCATTGTTCTACCTGTATAATTGTAATCCGTGGCATAGTTCTACCTGTATACTTGTAACCCGTGACATAGTTCTACCTGTATACTTGTAAACCGTGTCATAGTTCTACCTGTAAACCGTGTCATAGTTCTACCTGTATACTTGTAATCCGTGGCATAGTTCTACCTGTATACTTGTAACCCGTGACATAGTTCTACCTGTATACTTGTAACCCGTGGCATAGTTCTACCTGTATACTTGTAACCCGAGCCATAGTTCTACCTATATACTTGTAACCCGTGTCATTGGTCTACATGTATACTTGTACCATGTTGCATAGTTCTACCTGTATACTTGTAACCCGTGGCATAGTTCTACCTGTATACTTGTAACCCGTGGCATGGTTCTACCTGTATTATTGTAACCCGTGGCATAGTTCTACCTGTATACTTGTAAACCGTGTCATAGTTCTACCTGTATACTTGTAAACCGTGTCATAGTTCTACCTGTATACTTGTAACCCGAGCTATAGTTATATCTGTATACGTGTAACCCGTGGAATAGTTTTACCTGTATACTTGTAACCCGAGCCATAGTTCTACCTGTATACTTGTAACCCGAGTCATAGTTCTACCTGTATACTTGTAACCCGTGTCATTGGTCTACATGTATACTTGTACCACGTGGCATAGTTCTACCTGTATACTTGTATCCCGTGTCATGGTTCTACCTGTATACTTGAAACCCGTGTCATTGGTCTACATGTATACTTGTAACCCGTGGCATAGTTCTATCTGTATACTTGTAACCCGTGTCATTGGTCTACATGTATACCTGTAACCCGTGACATAGGTCTACCTATATACTTGTAACACGTGGCATTGGTCTACATGTATACTTGTACCACGTGTCATTGGTCTACCTTCATACTTGTAACCCGTGGCATAGTTCTACCTGTATACTTGTAACCCGTGGCATAGTTCTACCTGTATACTTGTTACCCGTGGCATAGTTCTACCTGTATACTTGTAACCCGTGTCATTGGTCTACAGTTATACTTGTACCATATGGCATAGTTCTACCTGTATACTTGTTACCCGAGTCATAGTTCTACCTGTATACTTGTAACCCGTGTCATAGGTCTACCTGTATACTTGTAACCCGTGGCATAGTTCTACCTGTATACTTGTAACCCGTGGCATAGTTCTACCTGTATACTTGTAACCCGAGCCATATTTCTACCTGTATACTTGTAACCCGTGGCATAGTTCTACCTGTATACTTGTAACCCGAGCCATAGTTCTACCTGTATACTTGTAACCCGTGACATTGGTCTACCTGTATACTTGTAACCCGTGGCATAGGTCTACCTGTATACTTGTAACCCGTGGCATAGTTCTACCTGTATACTTGTAACCCGTGGCATTGTTCTAACTGTATACTTGTAAACCGTGTCATAGTTCTACCTGTATAATTGTAAACCGTTTCATAGTTCTACCTGTATACTTGTAACCCGTGGCATAGTTCTACTGTATACTTGTAACCCGAGCCATAGTTCTACCTGTATACTTGTAACCCGAGCCATAGTCCTACCTGTATACTTGTAACCCGTGGCATAGATCTACCTCTATACTTGTAACCAGAGCCATAGTTCTACCTGTATACTTGTAACCCGTGTCATTGGTCTACATGTATAGTTGTACCACGTGGCATAGTTCTACCTGTATACTTGTAAACCGTGGCATAGTTCTAACTGTATACTTATAACCCGTGGCATGGTTCTACCTGTATTCTTGTAACCCATGGCGTAGTTCTACCTGTATACTTGTAAACCGTGTCATAGTTCTACCTGTATACTTGTAACCCGTGGCATAGTTCTACCTGTATACTTGTAAACCGTGTCATAGTGCTACCTGTATACTTGTAACCCGAGCCATAGTTATAACTGTATACTTGTAACCCGTGGCATAGTTCTACCTGTATACTTGTAACCCGAGCCATAGTTCTACCTTTACACGTGTAGCCCGAGCCATAGTTAGCCATAGTTCTACATGTATACTTGTAACCCGTGTCATTGGTCTACATGTATACTTGTACCGCGTGGCATAGTTCTACCTGTATACTTGTAACCCGTGGCATAGTTCTAACTGTATACTTGTAAACCGTGTCCTAGTTCTACCTGTATACTTGTAAACCGTGTCATCGTTCTACCTGTATACTTGTAACCCGTGGCATAGTTCTACCTGTATACTTGTAAACCGTGTCATAGTTCTACCTGTATAATTGTAAACCGTTTCATAGTTCTACCTGTATACTTGTAACCCGTGGCATAGTTCTACCTGTATACTTGTAACCCGAGCCATAGTTCTACCTGTATACTTGTAACCCGTGCCATAGTTATACCTGTATACTTGTAATCCGGGTCATTGTTCTACCTGTATACTTGTAACCCGTGGCATAGTTCTACCTGTATACTTGTAACCCGTGCCATAGTTCTACCTGTATACTTGTAACCCGTGCCATAGTTCTACCTGTATACTTGTAACCAGTGCCATAGTTCTACATGTATACTTGTAATCCGTGTCATTGTTCTACCTGTATACTTGTAAACCGTGGCATAGTTCTACCTGTATACTTGTAACCCGTGGCATAGTTCTACCTGTATACTTGTAACCCGTGTCATAGTTCTATCTGTATACTTGTAATCCGTGTCATTGTTCTACATGTATACTTGTAAACCGTGTCATTGTTCTACATGTATACTTGTAACCTGTGGCATAAGTCTACCTGTACACTTGTAACCCATGTCATTGTTCTACCTGTATACTTGTAAACCGTGGCATAGTTCTACCTTTATACTTGTAACACATTGGCATATTTCTACCTGTATACTTGTAACCCGTGGGATAGTTCTACCTGTATTCTTGTAACCCGTGGCATAGTTCTACCTGTATACTTGTAACCCGTGTCCTAGTTATACCTGTATAATTGTAAACCGTGTCATAGTTCTACCTGTATACTTGTAACCCGTAGCATAGTTCTACCTGTATACTTGTAAACCGTGTCATAGTTCTACCTGTATAATTGTAAACCGTGTAATAGTTCTACCTGTATACTTGTACCACGTGACATAGTTCTACCTGTATACTTGTAACCCCAACACCACAACCGTGTTATTGGTCTACATGTATACTTGTACCACGTGACATAGTTCTACCTGTATACTTGTAACCCGTGGCATAGTTCTACCTGTATACTTGTAACCCGTGCCATAGTTCTGCCTGTATACTTGTAATCCGTGTCATTGTTCTACCTGTATACTTGTAACCCGTGGCATAGTTCTACCTGTATAGTTGTAGCCCGTGCCATAGTTCTACCAGTATACTTGTAACCCGTGCCATAGTTCCACCTGTATACTTGTAACCCGTGTCATAGTTCTACCTGTATACTTGTAATCCGTGTCATTGTTCTACCTGTATACTTGTAACCCGTGTCATTGGTCTACATGTATAGTTGTACCACGTGGCATAGTTCTACCTGTATACTTGTAACCCGTGGCATAGTTCTACCTGTATACGTGTAACCCGTGGCATTGGTCAACCTGTATACCTGTAACCCGTGTCCTAGTTCTACCTGTATACTTGTAAACCGTGTCATAGTTCTACCTGTATACTTGTAAACCCGTGGCTAGTTTACCGATACTTGTAAACCGTGTCATAGTTTCCTGTATAATTGTAAAACGTTTCATAGTTCTACCACATAGTTCTACCTGTATACTTGTAAACCGTGTCATAGTCTACCTGTATAATTGTAAACCGTCATAGTTCTACCAGTATACTTGTAACCCGTGTCATAGTTCTACCTGTATACTTGTAACCCGAGCCATAGTTCTACCTGTATACTTGTAACCCGAGCCATAGTCCTACCTGTATACTTGTAACCCGTGGCATAGATATACCTGTATATTTGTAACCCGAGCCATAGTTCTACCTGTATACTTGTAACCAGTGTCATTGGTCTACATGTATAGTTGTACCACGTGGCATAGTTCTACCTGTATACTTATAACCCGTGGCATAGTTCTAACTGTATACTTTTAACCCGTGGCATGGTTCTACCTGTATTCTTGTAACCCGTGGCGTAGTTCTACATGTATACTTGTAAACCGTGTCATAGTTCTACCTGTATACTTGTAACCCGTGGCATAGTTCTACCTGTATACTTGTAAACCGTATCATAGTTCTAACTGTATACTTGTAAACCGTGTCATAGTGCTACCTGTATACTTGTAACCCGAGCAAAAGTTATAACTGTATACTTATAACCCGTGGCATAGTTCTACCTGTATACTTGTAACCCGAGCCATAGGTCTACCTATACACGTGTAGCCCGAGCCATAGTTCTACCTGTATACTTGTAACCCGTAGCATAGTTCTACCTGTATACTTGTAACCCGAGCCATAGTTCTACCTGTATACTTGTAACCCGTGTCATTGGTCTACATGTATACTTGTACCACGTGGCATAGTTCTACCTGTATATTGTAACCCGTTTCATAGTTCTACCTGTATACTTGTAACCCGTGGCATAGTTCTACCTGTATACTTGTAACCCGAGCCATAGTTCTACCTGTATACTTGTAACCCGTGCCATAGTTATACCTGTATACTTGTAATCCGTGTCATTGTTCTACCTGTATACTTGTAACCCGTGGCATAGTTCTACCTGTATACTTGTAACCCGTGCCATAGTTCTACCTGTATACTTGTAACCCGTGCCATAGTTCTACCTGTATACTTGTAACCAGTGCCATAGTTCTACCTGTATACTTGTAATCCGTGTCATTGTTCTACCTGTATACTTGTAAACCGTGGCATAGTTCTACCTGTATACTTGTAACCCGTGGCATAGTTCTACCTGTATACTTGTAACCCGTGTCATAGTTCTATCTGTATACTTGTAATCCGTGTCATTGTTCTACATGTATACTTGTAACCCGTGTCATTGTTCTACATGTATACTTGTAACCTGTGGCATAAGTCTACCTGTACACTTGTAACCCGTGTCATTGTTCTACCTGTATACTTGTAAACCGTGGCATAGTT
>CM026391.1:42678786-42712694 GCA_014843695.1 Archivesica marissinica
CCCGTGGCATAGTTCTACCTGTATACGTGTAACCCGTGGCATTGGTCAACCTGTATACCTGTAACCCGTGTCCTAGTTCTACCTGTATACTTGTAAACCGTGTCATAGTTCTACCTGTATACTTGTAACCCGTGGCATAGTTCTACCTGTATACTTGTAAACCGTGTCATAGTTCTACCTGTATAATTGTAAACCGTTTCATAGTTCTACCAGTATACTTGTAACCCGTGTCATAGTTCTACCTGTATACTTGTAACCCGAGCCATAGTTCTACCTGTATACTTGTAACCCGAGCCATAGTCCTACCTGTATACTTGTAACCCGTGGCATAGATATACCTGTATATTTGTAACCCGAGCCATAGTTCTACCTGTATACTTGTAACCAGTGTCATTGGTCTACATGTATAGTTGTACCACGTGGCATAGTTCTACCTGTATACTTATAACCCGTGGCATAGTTCTAACTGTATACTTTTAACCCGTGGCATGGTTCTACCTGTATTCTTGTAACCCGTGGCGTAGTTCTACATGTATACTTGTAAACCGTGTCATAGTTCTACCTGTATACTTGTAACCCGTGGCATAGTTCTACCTGTATACTTGTAAACCGTATCATAGTTCTAACTGTATACTTGTAAACCGTGTCATAGTGCTACCTGTATACTTGTAACCCGAGCAAAAGTTATAACTGTATACTTATAACCCGTGGCATAGTTCTACCTGTATACTTGTAACCCGAGCCATAGGTCTACCTATACACGTGTAGCCCGAGCCATAGTTCTACCTGTATACTTGTAACCCGTAGCATAGTTCTACCTGTATACTTGTAACCCGAGCCATAGTTCTACCTGTATACTTGTAACCCGTGTCATTGGTCTACATGTATACTTGTACCACGTGGCATAGTTCTACCTGTATATTGTAACCCGTGGCATAGTTCTAACTGTATACTTGTAACCCGTGGCATGGTTCTACCTGTATTCTTGTAACCAGTGGCGTAGTTCTACCTGTATACTTGTAACCCGTGGCATAGTTCTACCTGTATACTTGTAACCCGTGGCATGGTTCTACCTGTATTATTGTAACCCGTGGCATAGTTCTACCTGTATACTTGTAACCCGTGCCATAGTTCTGCCTGTATACTTGTAATCCATGTCATTGGTCTACCTGTATACTTGTAACCCGTGGCATAGTTCTACCTGTATACTTGTAACCCGTGGCATAGTTCTACATGTATACTTGTAACCCGTGGCATAGTTCTACCTGTATATTTGTAACCCGTGACATAGTTCTACCTGTATAATTGCAACCCGTGTCATAGCTCTACCTGTATACTTGTAACCCGAGCCATAGTTCTACCTGTATACTTGTAACCCGTGCCATAGTTCTACCTGTATACTTGTAATCCGTGTCATTGTTCTACCTGTATACTTGTAACCCGTGGCATAGTTCTACCTGTATACTTGTAACCCGTGCCATAGTTCTACCTGTATACTTGTAACCAGTGCCATAGTTCTACCTGTATACTTGTAATCCGTGTCATTGTTCTACCTGTATACTTGTAAACCGTGGCATAGTTCTACCTGTATACTTGTAACCCGTGGCATAGTTCTACCTGTATACTTGTAACCCGTGTCATAGTTCTATCTGTATACTTGTAATCCGTGTCATTGTTCTACATGTATACTTGTAACCCGTGTCATTGTTCTACATGTATACTTGTAACCTGTGGCATAAGTCTACCTGTATACTTGTAACCCGAGCCATAGTTCTACCTGTATACTTGTAACCCGTGTCATTGGTCTACATGTATACTTGTACCACGTGGCATAGTTCTACCTGTATATTGTAACCCGTGGCATAGTTCTAACTGTATACTTGTAACCCGTGGCATGGTTCTACCTGTATTCTTGTAACCCGTGGCGTAGTTCTACCTGTATACTTGTAACCCGTGGCATAGTTCTACCTGTATACTTGTAACCCGTGGCATGGTTCTACCTGTATTATTGTAACCCGTGGCATAGTTCTACCTGTATACTTGTAACCCGTGCCATAGTTCTGCCTGTATACTTGTAACCCGTGGCATAGTTCTACCTGTATACTTGTAACACATTGGCATAGGTCTACCTGTATACCTGTAACTCGTGGCATATTTCTACCTGTATACTTGTAACCCGTGGCATAGTTCTACCTGTATAATTGCAACCCGTGTCATAGCTCTACCTGTATACTTGTAACCCGTGGCATAGGTCTACCTGTATACATGTAACCCGTGACATATGTCTACCTGTATACCTGTAAACCGTGTCATAGCTCTACCTGTATACTTGTAATCCATGGCATAGTTCTACCTGTATACTTGCAGCCCGTGGCATAGTTCCACCTGTATACTTGTAAACCGTGGCATAGTTCTACCTGTATATTTGTAACCCGAGGCATAGGTCTACCTGTATACTTGTAACCCGTGGCATAGTTCTACCTGTATACTTGCAACCCGTGGCATAGCTCTACCTGTATACTTGTAACCCGTGGCATAGGTCTACCTGAATACTTGTAACCCGTGGCATATGTCTACCTGTATACCTGTAAACCGTGTCATAGTTTACCTGTATACTTGTAATCCGTGGCATAGTTCTACCTGTATACTTGCAGCCCGTGGCATAGTTCTAACTGTATACTTGTAAAGCGTGGCATAGTTCGACCTGTATACTTGTAACCCGTGGCATAGTTCTACCTGTATACTTGTAACCCGTGTCATTGTTCTACCTGTTTACTTGTAAACCGTGCCATAGTTCTACCTGTATACTTGTAATCCATGTCATTGGTCTACCTGTATACTTGTAACCCGTGGCATAGTTCTACCTGTATACTTGTAACCCGTGGCATAGTTCTACATGTATACTTGTAACCCGTGGCATAGTTCTACCTTTATATTTGTAACCCGTGACATAGTTCTACCTGTATAATTGCAACCCGTGTCATAGCTCTACCTGTATACTTGTAACCCGAGCCATAGTTCTACCTGTATACTTGTAACCCGTGCCATAGTTCTACCTGTATACTTGTAATCCGTGTCATTGTTCTACCTGTATACTTGTAACCCGTGGCATAGTTCTACCTGTATACTTGTAACCCGTGCCATAGTTCTACCTGTATACTTGTAACCAGTGCCATAGTTCTACCTGTATACTTGTAATCCGTGTCATTGTTCTACCTGTATACTTGTAAACCGTGGCATAGTTCTACCTGTATACTTGTAACCCGTGGCATAGTTCTACCTGTATACTTGTAACCCGTGTCATAGTTCTATCTGTATACTTGTAATCCGTGTCATTGTTCTACATGTATATTTGTAACCCGTGTCATTGTTCTACATGTATACTTGTAACCTGTGGCATAAGTCTACCTGTATACTTGTAACCCGAGCCATAGTTATACCTGTATACTTGTAACCCGTGTCATTGGTCTACATGTATACTTGTACCAAGTGGCATAGTTCTACCTGTATATTGTAACCCGTGGCATAGTTCTAACTGTATACTTGTAACCCGTGGCATGGTTCTACCTGTATTCTTGTAACCCGTGGCGTAGTTCTACCTGTATACTTGTAACCCGTGGCATAGTTCTACCTGTATAATTGTAACCCGTGGCATGGTTCTACCTGTATTATTGTAACCCGTGGCATAGTTCTACCTGTATACTTGTAACCCGTGCCATAGTTCTGCCTGTATACTTGTAACCCGTGGCATAGTTCTACCTGTATACTTGTAACACATTGGCATAGGTCTACCTGTATACCTGTAACTCGTGGCATATTTCTACCTGTATACTTGTAACCCGTGGCATAGTTCTACCTGTATAATTGCAACCCGTGTCATAGCTCTACCTGTATACTTGTAACCCGTGGCATAGGTCTACCTGTATACATGTAACCCGTGACATATGTCTACCTGTATACCTGTAAACCGTGTCATAGCTCTACCTGTATACTTGTAATCCATGGCATAGTTCTACCTGTATACTTGCAGCCCGTGGCATAGTTCCACCTGTATACTTGTAAACCGTGGCATAGTTCTACCTGTATATTTGTAACCCGAGGCATAGGTCTACCTGTATACTTGTAACCCGTGGCATAGTTCTACCTGTATACTTGCAACCCGTGGCATAGCTCTACCTGTATACTTGTAACCCGTGGCATAGGTCTACCTGAATACTTGTAACCCGTGGCATATGTCTACCTGTATACCTGTAAACCGTGTCATAGTTTACCTGTATACTTGTAATCCGTGGCATAGTTCTACCTGTATACTTGCAGCCCGAGGCATAGTTCTAACTGTATACTTGTAAAGCGTGGCATAGTTCGACCTGTATACTTGTAACCCGTGGCATAGTTCTACCTGTATACTTGTAACCCGTGTCATTGTTCTACCTGTTTACTTGTAAACCGTGCCATAGTTCTACCTGTATACTTGTAATCCGTGTCATTGTTCTACCTGTATACTTGTAAACCGTGGCATAGTTCTACCTGTATTCTTGTAACCCGTGGCATAGTTCTACCTGTATACTTGTAACCCGTGTCATAGTTCTATCTGTATACTTGTAATCCGTGTCATTGTTCTACATGTATACTTGTAACCCGTGTCATTGTTCTACATGTATACTTGTAACCTGTGGCATAGTTCTACCTGTATACTTGTAACCCGTGTCATTGGTCTACATGTATACTTGTAACACATTGGCATAAGTCTACCTGTATACTTGTAACCCGTGGAATAGTTCTACCTGTATACTTGTAACCCGTGGCATAGTTCTACATGTATACTTGTAAACCATGGCATTGTTCTACCTGTATACTTGTAAACCATGGCATAGTTATACCTGTATACTTGCAGCCCGTGGCATAGTTCCACCTGTATACTTGTAAACCGTGGCATAGTTCTACCTGTATATTTGTAACCCGAGGCATAGGTCTACCTGTATACTTGTAACCCGTGGCATAGTTCTACCTGTATACTTGCAACCCGTGGCATAGCTCTACCTGTATACTTGTAACCCGTGGCATAGGTCTACCTGAATACTTGTAACCCGTGGCATATGTCTACCTGTATACCTGTAAACCGTGTCATAGTTTACCTGTATACTTGTAATCCGTGGCATAGTTATACCTGTATACTTGCAGCCCGTGGCATAGTTCTAACTGTATACTTGTAAAGCGTGGCATAGTTCGACCTGTATACTTGTAACCCGTGGCATAGTTCTACCTGTATACTTGTAACCCGTGTCATTGTTCTACCTGTTTACTTGTAAACCGTGCCATAGTTCTACCTGTATACTTGTAATCCGTGTCATTGTTCTACCTGTATACTTGTAAACCGTGGCATAGTTCTACCTGTATACTTGTAACCCGTGGCATAGTTCTACCTGTATACTTGTAACCCGTGTCATAGTTCTATCTGTATACTTGTAATCCGTGTCATTGTTCTACATGTATACTTGTAACCCGTGTCATTGTTCTACATGTATACTTGTAACCTGTGGCATATGTCTACCTGTATACCTGTAAACCGTGTCATAGTTTACCTGTATACTTGTAATCCGTGGCATAGTTCTACCTGTATACTTGCAGCCCGTGGCATAGTTCTAACTGTATACTTGTAAAGCGTGGCATAGTTCGACCTGTATACTTGTAACCCGTGGCATAGTTCTACCTGTATACTTGTAACCCTTGTCATTGTTCTACCTGTTTACTTGTAAACCGTGCCATAGTTCTACCTGTATACTTGTAATCCGTGTCATTGTTCTACCTGTATACTTGTAAACCGTGGCATAGTTCTACCTGTATACTTGTAACCCGTGGCATAGTTCTACCTGTATACTTGTAACCCGTGTCATAGTTCTATCTGTATACTTGTAATCCGTGTCGTTGTTCTACATGTATACTTGTAACCCGTGTCATTGGTCTACATGTATACTTGTAACACATTGGCATAAGTCTACCTGTATACTTGTAACCCGTGGCATAGTTCTACCTGTATATTTGTAACCCGAACCATAGTTCTACCTGTATACTTGTAACCCGTGGCATAGTTCTACCTGTATACTTGTAACCCGAGCCATAGTTCTATCTGTATACTTGTAACCCGTGGCATTGGTCTACATGTATACTTGTACCACGTGACATAGTTATACCTGTATACTTGTAACCCGTGTCATTGTTCTACCTGTATACTTGTAACCCGTGGCATAGTTCTACATGTATAGTTGTAGCCCGTGCCATAGTTCTACCTGTATACTTGTAACCCGTGGCATAGTTCTACCTGTATACTTGTAACCCCTGTCATAGTTCTACCTGTATACTTGTAATCCGTGTCATTGTTCTACATGTATACTTGTAACCCGTGTCATTGGTCTACATGTATACTTGTACCACGTGGCGTAGTTCTACCCGTATACTTGTAACCCGTGGCATAGTTCTACCTGTATACGTGTAACCCGTGGCATTGGTCTACCTGTATACCTGTAACCCGTGGCATAGTTCTACCTGTATACTTGTAACCCGTGTCATAGTTCTACCTGTATACTTGTAACACATTGGCATAGGTCTACCTGTATACTTTTAACCCGTGGCATAGTTCTACCTGTATACTTGTAACCCGTGTCATTGGTCTCCATGTATACTTGTAACCCGTGTCATAGGTCTACCTGTATACTTGTAATCCGTGGCATAGTTCTACCTGTATACTTGTAACCCGTGGCATAGTTCTACCTGTATACTTGTAACACATTGGCATAGGTCTACCTGTATACTTTTAACCCGTGGCATAGTTCTACCTGTATACTTGTAACCCGTGTCATTGGTCTCCATGTATACTTGTAACCCGTGTCATAGGTCTACCTGTATACTTGTAATCCGTGGCATAGTTCTACCTGTATACTTGTAACCCGTGGCATAGTTCTACCTGTATACTTGTTACCCGTGGCATAGTTCTACCTGTATACTTGTTACCCGAGCCATAGTTCTACCTGTATACTTGTAACCCGTGTCATAGGTCTACCTGTATACTTGTAACCCGTTGCATAGTTCTACCTGTATACGTGTAACCCGTGGCATAGTTCTACCTGTATACTTGTAACCCGAGCCATAGTTCTACCTGTATACTTGTAACGCGTGGCAAAGTTCTACCTGTATACTTGTAACCCGAGTCATAGTTCTACCTGTATACTTGTAACCCGTGACATTGGTCTACCTGTATACTTGTAACCCATGGCATAGGTCTAACTGTATACTTGTAACCCGTGGCATAGTTCTACATGTATACTTGTAACCAGTGTCATTGGTCTAAATGTATACTTGTACAACGTGGCATAGTTCTACCTGTATACTTGTAACCCGTGGCATAGTTCTACCAGTATACTTGTAACCCGTGGCATTGGTCTACATGTATTCTTGTACCACGTGGCATAGTTCTACCTGTATACTTGTAACCCGTGTCATTGGTCTACATGTATACTTGTAACCCGTGGCATAGTTCTACCTGTATAATTGTAACCCGTGTCATTGGTCTACATGTATACTTGTACCACGTGGCATAGTTCTACCTGTATACTTGTAACCCGTGGCATTGTTCTACCTGTATAATTGTAATCCGTGGCATAGTTCTACCTGTATACTTGTAACCCGTGACATAGTTCTACCTGTATACTTGTAACCCCTGGCATAGTTCTACCTGTATACTTGTAACCCGTGGCATTGTTCTAACTGTATACTTGTAAACCGTGTCATAGTTCTACCTGTATACTTGTAAACCGTGTCATAGTTCTACCTGTATACTTGTAACCCGTGGCATAGTTCTACCTGTATACTTGTAAACCGTGGCATAGTTCTACCTGTATACTTGTAAACCGTGTCATAGTTCTACCTGTATACTTGTAACCCGTGGCATAGTTCTACCTGTATACTTGTAACCCGAGCCATAGTTCTACCTGTATACTTGTAACCCGTGGCATAGTTCTACCTGTATACTTGTAACCCGAGCCATAGTTCTACCTGTATACTTGTAACCCGTGTCATTGGTCTACATGTATATTTGTACCACGTGACATAGTTCTACCTGTATACTTGTAACCCGTGTCATTGTTCTACCTGTATACTTGTAACCCGTGGCATAGTTCTACCTGTATAGTTGTAGCCCGTGCCATAGTTCTACCTGTATACTTGTAACCCGTGCCATAGTTCCACCTGTATACTTGTAACCCGTGCCATAGTTCTACATGTATACTTGTAATCCGTGTCATTGTTCTACCTGTATACTTGTAAACCGTGTCATAGTTCTACCTGTATACTTGTAACCCGTGGCATAGTTCTACCTGTATACTTGTAACCCGTGTCATAGTTCTACCTGTATACTTGTAATCCGTGTCATTGTTCTACATGTATACTTGTAACCCGTGTCATTGGTCTACATGTATACTTGTACCACGTGGCGTAGTTCTACCTGTATACTTGTAACCCGTGGCATAGTTCTACCTGTATACGTGTAACCCGTGGCATTGGTCTACCTGTATACCTGTAACCCGTGGCATAGTTCTACCTGTATACTTGTAACCCGTGTCATAGTTCTACCTGTATACTTGTAACACATTGGCATAGGTCTACCTGTATACTTGTAACCCGTGGCATAGTTCTACCTGTATACTTGTAACCCGTGGCATAGTTCTACCTGTATACTTGTAACCCGTGTCATTGGTCTCCATGTATACTTGTAACCCGTGTCATAGTTCTACCTGTATACTTGTAATCCGTGGCATAGTTCTACCTGTATACTTGTAACCCGTGGCATAGTTCTACCTGTATACTTGTTACCCGTGGCATAGTTCTACCTGTATACTTGTTACCCGAGCCATAGTTCTACCTGTATACTTGTAACCCGTGTCATAGGTCTACCTGTATACTTGTAACCCGTGGCATAGTTCTACCTGTATACGTGTAACCCGTGGCATAGTTCTACCTGTATACTTGTAACCCGAGCCATAGTTCTACCTGTATACTTGTAACGCGTGGCAAAGTTCTACCTGTATACTTGTAACCCGAGTCATAGTTCTACCTGTATACTTGTAACCCGTGACATTGGTCTACCTGTATACTTGTAACCCATGGCATAGGTCTACCTGTATACTTGTAACCCGTGGCATAGTTCTACATGTATACTTGTAACCCGTGTCATTGGTCTAAATGTATACTTGTAAAACGTGGCATAGTTCTACCTGTATACTTGTAACCCGTGGCATAGTTCTACCAGTATACTTGTAACCCGTGGCATTGGTCTACATGTATTCTTGTACCACGTGGCATAGTTCTACCTGTATACTTGTAACCCGTGTCATTGGTCTACATGTATACTTGTAACCCGTGGCATAGTTCTACCTGTATAATTGTAACCCGTGTCATTGGTCTACATGTATACTTGTACCACGTGGCATAGTTCTACATGTATACTTGTAACCCGTGGCATTGTTCTACCTGTATAATTGTAATCCATGGCATAGTTCTACCTGTATACTTGTAAACCGTGTCCTAGCTCTACCTGTATACTTGTAAACCGTGTCATAGTTCTACCTGTATACTTGTAACCCGTGGCATAGTTCTACCTGTATACTTGTAAACCGTGTCATAGTTCTACCTGTATAATTGTAAACCGTTTCATAGTTCTACCTGTATACTTGTAACCCGTGGCATAGATATACCTGTATACTTGTAACCCGAGCCATAGTTCTACCTGTATACTTGTAACCCGAGACATAGTCCTACCTGTATACTTGTAACCCGTGGCATAGTTCTACCTGTATACTTGTAACCCGAGCCATAGTTCTACCTGTATACTTGTAACCCGTGTCATTGGTCTACATGTATACTTGTACCACGTGGCATAGTTCTACCTGTATACTTGTAACCCGTGGCATAGGTCTACCTGTATACTTGTAACCCGTGGCATATGTCTACCTGTATACCTGTAAACTGTGTCATAGTTCTACCTGTATACTTGTAATCCGTGGCATAGTTCTACCTGTATACTTGCAGCCCGTGGCATAGTTCTACCTGTATACTTGTAAACCGTGGCATAGTTCTATCTGTATACTTGTAACCCGTGTCATTGTTCTACCTGTTTACTTGTAACCCGTGCCATAGTTCTACCTGTATACTTGTAATCCGTGGCATAGTTCTACCTGTATACTTGTAACCCGTGGCATAGTTCTACCTGTATACTTGTAACCCGTGTCATAGTTCTACCTGTATACTTGTAATCCGTGTCATTGTTCTACATGTATACTTGTAACCCGTGTCATTGTTCTACATGTATACTTGTAACCTGTGGCATAGTTCTACCTGTATATTTGTAACCCGTGTCATTGGTCTACATGTATACATGTACCACGTGGCATAGGTCTACCTGTATACTTGTAACCTGTGTCATAGTTCTACCTGTATACTTGTAACACATTGGCCTATGTCTACCTGTATACTTGTAACCCGTGGCATAGTTCTACCTGTATACTTGTAACACATTGGCATAGGTCTACCTGTATACTTGTAACCCGTGTCATTGTTCTACCTGTATAGTTGTAGCCCGTGCCATAGTTCTACCTGTATACTTGTAACCCGTGTCATTGTTCTACCTGTATACTTGTAGCCCGTGCCATAGTTCTGCCTGTATACTTGTAATCCGTGTCATTGTTCTACCTGTATAGTTGTAGCCCGTGCCATAGTTCTACCTGTATACTTGTAACCCGTGCCATAGTTCCACCTGTATACTTGTAACCCGTGTCATTGTTCTACCTGTATACTTGTAAACCGTGGCATAGTTCTACCTGTATATTTGTAACCCGTGGCATAGTTCTACCTGTATACTTGTAACCCGTGTCATAGTTCTACCTGTATACTTGTAATCCGTGTCATTGTTCTACATGTATACTTGTAACCCGTGTCATTGGTCTACATGTATACTTGTACCACGTGGCGTAGTTCTACCTGTATACTTGTAAACCGTGGCATAGTTCTACCTGTATACTTGTAACCCGTGGCATTGGTCTACCTGTATACTTGTAACCCGTGGCATAGTTCTACCTGTATACTTGTAACCCGTGTCATAGTTCTACCTGTATACTTGTAACCCGCATTGGTTTTTTTGTCGTGGCATAGTTCTACCTGTATACTTGTAACCCGTGGCATAGTTCTACCTGTATACTTGTAACCCGTGGCATAGGTCTACTGTATACTTGTACGTGGCATAGTTCTACCTGTATACTTGTAACCGTGGCATGTCTACTGTATCTTGTACCGTGGCATATTCTACCTGTATACTTGTAACCCGTGTCATAGTTCTACCTGTATACTTGTAACCCGTGGCATAGTTCTACCTGTATACTTGTAACCCGTGGCATAGTTCTACCTGTATACTTGTAACCCGTGGCATAGTTCTACCTGTATACTTGTAACCCGTGGCATAGTTCTACCTGTATACTTGTAACCCGTGGCATAGTTCTACCTGTATACTTGTAACCCGAGCCATAGTTCTACCTGTATACTTGTAACCCGTGGCATAGTTCTACCTGTATACTTGTAACCCGTGGCATAGTTCTACCTGTATACTTGTAACCCGTGCCATAGTTCTACCTGTATACTTGTAACCCGTGGCATTGGTCTACCTGTATACTTGTAACCCGTGGCATAGTTCTACCTGTATACTTGTAACCCGTGGCATAGTTCTACCTGTATACTTGTAACCAGTGTCATTGGTCTACATGTATACTTGTACCACGTGGCATAGTTCTACCTGTATACTTGTAACCCGTGGCATAGTTCTACCTGTATACTTGTAACCCGTGTCATTGGTCTACATGTATACTTGTAACACGTGTCATAGTTCTACCTGTATACTTGTAACCCGTGGCATTGGTCTACATGTATTCTTGTACCACGTGGCATATTTCTACCTGTATACTTGTAACCCGTGTCATAGTTATACCTGTATACTTGTAACCCGTGCATATTTACCTGTATCTTTATCCCGTGGCATAGTTCTACCTGTATACTTGCAACCCGTGGCATAGTTCTACCTGTATACTTGTAACCCGTGGCATAGTTCTACCTGTATACTTGTAACCCGTGTCATTGTTCTACCTGTATACTTGTAACCCGTGCCATAGTTCTACCTGTATACTTGTAACCCGTGGCATAGTTCTACCTGTATACTTGTAACCCGTGGCATAGTTCTACCTGTATACTTGTAACCCGTGGCATAGTTCTACCTGTATACTTGTAACTCGTGGTGTTTTTTTGTCGTGTCATATTTCTACCTGTATACTTGTATCCGTGGCATTGTTCTATATGTATACTTGTAACCCGTGTCATTGTTCTACCTGTATACTTGTAACCCGTGGCATAGTTCTACCTGTATACTTGTAACCCGTGTCATTGGTCTACATGTATACTTGTAACCCGTGGAATAGTTCTACCTGTATACTTGTAACCCGTGTCATTGGTCTACATGTATATTGTACCACGTGGCATAGTTCTACCTGTATACTTGTAACCCGTGGCATAGTTATACATGTATGCTTGTAACCCGTGTTATAGTTCTACCTGTATACTTGTAATCCGTGTCATTGTTCTACCTGTATACTTGTAGCCCGTGGCATAGTTCTACCTGTATACTTGTAACCCGTGGCATAGTTCTACCTGTATACTTGTAACCCGTGTCATTGTTCTACCTGTATACTTGTAACCCGTGTCATTGTTTTACTGTATATTGTAATCGTGGCATAGTTCTACCTGTATACTTGTAACCCGTGGCATAGTTCTACCTGTATACTTGTAACACGTGGCATAGTTCTACCTGTATACTTGTAACTCGTGGCATTGATCTACATGTATTCTTGTACCACGTGGCATATTTCTACCTGTATACTTGTAACCCGTGGCATAGTTCTACCTCTATAGTTGTAACCCGTGTCACTGGTCTACATGTATAATTGTAACCCGTGGCATAGTTCTACCTGTATACTTGTAACCCAGGTCATTGGTCTACATGTATACTTGTACCACGTGGCATAGTTCTACCTGTATTATTGTAACACGTGCATTGCTACCTGTGTGCTTGTAACCCGTGGCATTGTTCTACCTGTATATTGGAACCTGTGGCATAGTTTACCTGTATAATTGTAACCCGTGGCATAGTTCTACCTGTATACTTGTAACCCGTGGCATAGTTCTACCTGTATACTTGTAACCCGTGCCATAGTTCTACCTGCATACTTGTAACCCGTGACATTGGTCTACATATATACTTGTACCACGTGTAATATTTCTACCTGTATACTTGTATCTCGTGGCATTGGTCTTCATGTATTATTGTACCACGTAGCATAGTTCTACCTGTATACTTGTAACCCGTGGCATAGTTCTACCTGTATATTTGTAACCCGTGGCATAGTTCTACCTGTATACTTGTAACCCGAGCCATAGTTCTACCTGCATACTTGTAACCCGTGACATTGGTCTACATATATACTTGTACCACGTGTAATATTTCTACCTGTATACTTGTATCTCGTGGCATTGGTCTACATGTATTATTGTACATCGTGGAATAGTTCTACCTGTATACTTGTAACCGTTGCATAATTCTACCTGTATGCTTGTAACCCGTGGTATAGTTCTACCTGTATATTTGGAACCTGTGGCATAGTTCTACCTGTATACGTGTAACCCGTCGTATAGTTCTACCTGTATACTTGTAACCCGTGGCATAGTTCTACCTGTATACTTGTAACCCGTGTCATAGTTCTATCTGTATACTTGTAATCCGTGTCATTGTTCTACATGTATACTTGTAACCCGTGTCATTGTTCTACATGTATACTTGTAACCTGTGGCATAAGTCTACCTGTATACTTGTAACCCGTGTCATAGTTCTACCTGTATACTTGTAACACATTGGCATAGGTATACATGTATACTTGTACCCGTGGCATAGTTCTACCTGTATACTTGTAACCCGTGGCATAGATCTACCTGTATACTTGTAACCCGTGGCATAGTTCTACCTATATACTTCTAATCCGTGCCATAGTTCTACCTGTATACTTGTAACCCGTGTCAGTGGTCTACATGTATACTTGTACCACGTGGCATAGTTCTACCTGTATACTTTTAACCCGTGTCATAGTTCTACCTGTATACTTGTAACCCGTGGCATGGTTCTATCTGTATACTTGTAACCCGTGGCATAGTTCGACCTGTATACTTGAAAACCGTGTCCTAGTTCTACCTGTATACTTGTAAACCGTGTCATAGTTCTACCTGTATACGTGTAACCCGTGGCATAGTTCTACCTGTATACTTGTAAACCGTGTCGTAGTTCTACCTGTATACTTGTAACCCGTGGCATAGGTCTACCTGTATACTTGTAACCCCTGGCATAGGTCTACCTGTATACGTGTAACCGTGGCATAGTTATACATGTATACTTGTAACCCGTGGCATTGGTCTACCTGTATACTTGTAACCCGTGGCATAGGTCTACCTGTATACTTGTAACCCGTGTCATTGGTCTACATGTATTCTTGTAACCCGTGGCATAGTTCTACCTGTATACTTGTAACCCGTGGCATAATTCTACATGTATGCTTGTAACCCGTGGCATAGTTCTACCTGTATACTTGGAACCTGTGGCATAGTTTACCTGTATACTTGTAACCCTTGGCATATTTCTACCTGTATACTTGTAACCCGTGTCATAGTTCTACCTGTATACTTGTAACCCGTAGCATAATTATACCTGTATGCTTTTATCCCGTGGCATAGTTCTACCTGTATGCTTGGAACCGGTGGCATAGTTCTACCTGTATAATTGTAACCCGTGGCATAGTTCTACCTGTATACTTGTAAACCGTGGCATAGTTCTACCTGTATAGTTGTAACCCGAGCCATAGTTCTACCTGTATACTTGTAACCCGTGGCATAGTTCTACCTGTATACTTGTAACCCGTGGCATAGTTCTACCTGTATACTTGTAACCCGTGGCATAGTTCTACCTGTATACTTGTAACTCGTGGCATTGGTCTACATATATTCTTGTCCCACGTGTCATATTTCTACCTGTATACTTGTATCTCGTGGCATTGGTCTATATGTATTCTTGTACCACGTGGCATAGTTCTACCTGTATATTTGTAACCCGTGGCATAGTTCTACCTGTATACTTGTAACCCGTGTCATTGGTCTACATGTATACTTGTAACCCGTGGAATAGTTCTACCTGTATACTTGTAACCCGTGTCATTGGTCTACATGTATATTGTACCACGTGGCATAGTTCTACCTTTATACTTGTAACCCGTTGCATAATTATACATGTATGCTTGTAACCCGTGTTATAGTTCAACCTGTATACTTGGAACCGGTGGCATAGTTCTACCTGTATACTTGTAACCCGTGTCATTGGTCTACCTGTATACTTGTAACCCGTGGCATAGGTGTACCTGTATATTTGTAACCCGTGGCATAGTTCTACCTGTATACTTATACCCCGTGGCATTGGTCTACCTGTATACTTGTACCACGTGTCATTGTTCTACCTGTATACTTGTATCTCGTGGCATAGTTCTACCTGTATACTTGTAACCCGTGGCATAGTTCTACCTGTATACTTGTAACCCGTGTCATTGTTCTACCTGTATACTTGTAACTCGTGGCATTGGTCTACATGTATTCTTGTACCACGTGGCATAGTTCTACCTGTATACTTGTAACCCGAGCAATAGTTCCACCTGTATACTTGTAACCCGTGGCATAGTTCTACCTGTATATGTGTAACCCGTGGCATAGTTCTATCTATACACTTGTAACCCCTGACTTTGGTCTACCTGTATACTTGTACCACGTGGCATAGTTCTACCTGTATACTTGTAACCCGTGGCATTGGTCTACATGTATACTTGTACAACGTGGCATAGTTCTACCTGCATACTTGTAACCCGTGGCATAGTTCTACCTGTATACTTGTAACCCGTGGCATAGTTCTACCTGCATACTTGTACCACGTGGCATAGTTCTACCTGTATACTTGTAACTCGTGGCATTGATCTACATGTATTCTTGTACCACGTGGCATATTTCTACCTGTATACTTGTAACCCGTGGCATAGTTCTACCTCTATACTTGTAACCCGTGTCACTGGTCTACATGTATAATTGTAACCCGTGGCATAGTTCTACCTGTATACTTGTAACCCAGGTCATTGGTCTACATGTATACTTGTACCACGTGGCCTAGTTCTACCTGTATTATTGTAACACGTAGCATAATTCTACCTGTATGCTTGTAACCCGTGGCATAGTTCTACCTGTATACTTGGAACCTGTGGCATAGTTCTACCTGTATAATTGTAACCCGTGGCATAGTTCTACCTGTATACTTGTAACCCGTGGCATAGTTCTACCTGTATACTTGTAACCCGAGCCATAGTTCTACCTGCATACTTGTAACCCGTGGCATTGGTCTACATATATACTTGTACCACGTGTAATATTTCTACCTGTATACTTGTATCTCGTGGCATTGGTATACATGTATTATTGTACCACGTAGCATAGTTCTACCTGTATACTTGTAACCCGTGGCATAGTTCTACCTGTATACTTGTAACCCGTGGCATAGGTCTACCTGTATACTTGTAACCGTTGCATAATTCTACCTGTATGCTTGTAACCCGTGGTATAGTTCTACCTGTATATTTGGAACCTGTGGCATAGTTCTACCTGTATACGTGTAACCCGTCGTATAGTTCTACCTGTATACTTGTAACCCGTGGCATAGTTCTACCTGTATACTTGTAACCCGTGTCATAGTTCTATCTGTATACTTGTAATCCGTGTCATTGTTCTACATGTATACTTGTAACCCGTGTCATTGTTCTACATGTATACTTGTAACCTGTGGCATAAGTCTACCTGTATACTTGTAACCCGTGTCATAGTTCTACCTGTATACTTGTAACACATTGGCATAGGTATACATGTATACTTGTACCCGTGGCATAGTTCTACCTGTATACTTGTAACCCGTGGCATGGATCTACCTGTATACTTGTAACCCGTGGCATAGTTCTACCTATATACTTCTAATCCATGCCATAGTTCTACCTGTATACTTGTAACACGTGTCAGTGGTCTACATGTATACTTGTACCACGTGGCATAGTTCTACCTGTATACTTTTAACCCGTGTCATAGTTCTACCTGTATACTTGTAACCCGTGGCATGGTTCTACCTGTATACTTGTAACCCGTGGCATAGTTCGACCTGTATACTTGAAAACCGTGTCCTAGTTCTACCTGTATACTTGTAAACCGTGTCATAGTTCTACCTGTATACGTGTAACCCGTGGCATAGTTCTACCTGTATACTTGTAAACCGTGTCATAGTTCTACCTGTATAATTGTAAACCGTGTCATAGTTCTACCTGTATACTTGTAACCCGAGCCATAGTTCTACCTGTATACTTGTAACCCGTGGCATAGTTCTACCTGTATACGTGTAACCCGTGGCATAATTCTACCTGTATTCTTGTAACCCGTGGCATAGTTCTACCTGTATACTTGGAACCGGTGGCATAGTTTACCTGTATACTTGTAACCCGTGGCATAGTTCTACCTGTATACTTGTAACCCGTGGCATAGTTCTAACTGTATACTTGTTACCCGTGGCATAGTTCTACCTGTATAATTGTAACCCGTGTCATTGGTCTACAGTTATACTTGTACCACATGGCATAGTTCTACCTGTATACTTGTTACCCGAGCCATAGTTCTACCTGTATACTTGTAACCCGTGTCATAGGTCTACCTGTATACTTGTAACCCGTGGCATAGTTCTACCTGTATACATGTAACCCGAGTCATAATTCTACCTGTATACTTGTAACTCATGGCATTGGTCTACATGTATTCTTGTACCACGTGGCATAGTTCTACCTGTATACTTGTATCCCGTGTCATGGTTCTACCTGTATACTTGTAACCCGTGTCATTGGTCTGCATGTATACTTGTAACCCGTGGCATAGTTCTACCTGCATACTTGTAACCCATGGCATAGTTCTACCTGTATATGTGTAACCCGAGCCATAGTTCTACCTGTATACTTGTAACCCGTGACATTGGTCTACCTGTATACTTGTAACCCGTGGCATAGGTCTAACTATATACTGGTAACCCGTGGCATAGTTCTACATGTATACTTGTAACCCGTGTCGATGGTTTACATGTATACTTGTACAACGTGGCATAGTTCTACCTGTATACTTGTAACCCGTGGCATAGTTCTACCTGTATACTTGTAACCCGTGGCATAGTTCTACCTGTATACTTATAACCCGTGTCATTGGTCTACATGTATACTTGTAACCCGTGGCATAGTTCTACATGTATACTTATAACCCGTGTCATTGGTCTACATGTATAATTCTACCACTTGGCATAGTTCTACCTGAATACTTGTAACCCGTGGCATTGTTCTACCTGTATAATTGTAATCCGTGGCATAGTTCTACATGTATACTTGTAACCCGTGGCATAGTTCTACCTGTATACTTGTAACCCGTGGCATAGTTCTACCTGTATAATTGTAACCCGTGGCATGGTTCTACCTGTATACTTGTAACTCTTAGCATAGTTCTACCTGTATACTTGTAAACCGTGTCCTAGTACTACCTGTATACTTGTAAACCGTGTCATAGTTCTACCTGTATACTTGTAACCCGTGACATAGTTCTACCTGTATACTTGTAAACCGTGTCATAGTTCTACCTGTATAATTGTAAACCGTGTCATAGTTCTACCTGTATACTTGTAACCCGTGGCATTGTTCTACCTGTATACATGTAACCCGAGCCATAGTTCTACCTGTATACTTGTAACCCGAGCCATAGTTCTACCTGTATACTTGTAACCCGTGGCATAGTTCTACCTGTATACTTGTAACCCGAGCCATAGTTCTACCTGTATACTTGTAACCCGTGTCATTGGTCTACATGTATACTTGTACCACGTGGCATAGTTCTACCTGTATACTTGTATCCCGTGTCATGGTTCTACCTGTATACTTGCAACCCGTGGCATTGATCTACATGTATACTTGTAACTCGTGGCATAGTTATACCTGTATACTTGTAACCCGTGTCATTGGTCTACATGTATACTTGTAACCCGTGTCATAGGTCTACCTGTATACTTGTAACCCGTGGCATAGTTCTACCTGTATACTTGTAATCCGTGGCATAGTTCTACCTGTATACATGTTACCCGTGGCATAGTTCTACCTGTATACTTGTAACCCGTGTCATTGGTCTACAGTTATACTTGTACCACATGGCATAGTTCTACCTGTATACTTGTTACCCGAGCCATAGTTCTACCTGTATACTTGTAACCCGTGTCATAGGTCTACCTGTATACTTGTAACCCGTGGCATAGTTCTACCTGTATACTTGTAACCCGTGGCATAGTTCTACCTGTATACTTGTAACCCGAGCCATAGTTCTACCTGTATACTTGTAACCCGTGGCATAGGTATACCTGTATACTTGTAACCCGTGGCATAGTTCTACATGTATACTTGTAACCCGTGTCATTGGTCTAAATGTATACTTGTACAACGTGGCATAGTTCTACCTGTATACGTGTAACCTGTGGCATAGTTCTACCTGTATACTTGTAACCCGTGGCATTGGTCTACATGTATTCTTGTACCACGTGGCATAGTTCTACCTGTATACTTGTAACCCGAGCCATAGTTATACCTGTATTCTTGTAACCCGTGGCATAGTTCTACCTGTATACTTGTAACCCGAGCCATAGTTCTACCTGTATACTTGTAACCCGTGTCATTGGTCTACATGTATACTTGAACCAAGTGGCATAGTTCTACCTGTATACTTGTAACGCGTGGCATAGTTCTACCTGTATACTTGTAACCCTTGGCATAGTTCAACCTGTATACTTGTAACCCGTGGCATGGTTCTACCTGTATTATTGTAACCCGTGGCATAGTTCTACCTGTATACTTGTAAACCGTGTCATAGTTCTACATGTATACTTGTAAACCGTGTCATAGTTCTACCTGTATACTTGTAACCCGTGGCATAGTTCTACCTGTATATTGGAAACCGTGTCATAGTTCTACCTGTATACTTGTAAACCGTGCCATAGTTCTGCCTGTATACTTGTAATCCATGTCATTGTTCTACCTGTATACTTGTAACCCGTGGCATAGTTCTACCTTTATACTTGTAGCCCGTGCCATAGTTCTACCTGTATACTTGTAACCCTTGCCATAGTTCCACCTGTGTACTTGTAACCCGTGCCATAGTTCTACCTGTATACTTGTAATCCGTGTCATTGTTCTACCTGTATACTTGTAAACCGTGGCATACTTCTACCTGTATACTTGTAACCCGTGGCATAGTTCTACCTGTATACTTGTAAACCGTGTCATAGTTCTACCTGTATACTTGTAATCCGTGTCATTGTTCTACATGTATACTTGTAACCCGTGGCATAGTTCTACCTGTATACTTGTAACCCGTGTCATTGGTCTACAGTTATACTTGTACCACATGGCATAGTTCTACCTGTATACTTGTTACCCTAGCCATAGTTCTACCTATATACTTGTAACCCGTGTCATAGGTCTACCTGTATACTTGTAACCCGTGGCATAGTTCTACCTCTATACTAGTAACCCGAGCCATAGTTCTACCTGTATACTTGTAACCCGTGGCATAGGTCTACCTGTATACTTGTAACCCGTGGCATTGTTCTACATGTATACTTGTAACCCGTGTCATTGGTCTACATGTATACTAGTAACCCGTGGCATAGTTCTACCTGTATACTTGTAACACGTGTCATTGGTCTACATGTATACTTGTACCACGTGGCATAGTTCTACCTGTATACTTGTAACCCGTGGCATAGTTCTACCTGTATACTTGTAACCCGTGGCATAGTTCTACCTGTATACTTATAACCCGTGTCATTGGTCTACATGTATACTTGTAACCCGTGGCATAGTTCTACATGTATACTTGTAACCCGTGTCATTGTTCTACATGTATAATTGTAACACTTGTCATAGTTCTACCTGTATACTTGTAACCCGTGGCATTGTTCTACCTGTATACTTGTAACCCGTGGCATAGTTCTACCTGTATACTTGTAACCCGTGGCATAGTTCTACCTGTATACTTGTAACCCGTGGCATAGTTCTACCTGTATACTTGTAACCCGTGCCATAGTTCTACCTGTATACTTTTAACCCGTGTCATTGGTCTACATGTATACTTGTAACCTGTGGCATAGTTCTACCTGTATACTTGTAACCCGTGTCATTGGTCTACCTGTATACTTGTAACCCGTGGCATAGTTCTACCTGTATACTTGTAAACCGTGTCATAGTTCTACCTGTATACTTGTAAACCGTGTCATAGTTCTACCTGTATACTTGTAACCCGTTGCATAGTTCTACCTGTATACTTGTAAACCGTGTCATAGTTCTACCTGTATACTTGTAAACCGTGTCATAGTTCTACCTGTATATTTGTAACCCGAGCCATAGCTATAACTGTATACTTGTAACCCGTGGCATAGTTCTACCTGTATACTTGTAACCCGAGCCATAGTTCTACCTATACACTTGTAACCCGAGCCATAGTTCTACCTGTATACTTGTAACCCGTGGCATAGTTCTACCTGTATACTTTTAACCCGAGCCATAGTTCTAACTGTATACTTGTAACCCGTGTCATTGGTCTACATGTATACTTGTACCACGTGTCATAGTTCTACCTGTATACTTGTAACGCGTGGCATAGTTCTACCTGTATACTTGTAGCCCGTGGCATAGTTCTACCTGTATACTTGTAACCCGTGGCATGGTTCTACCTGTATTATTGTAACCCGTAGCATAGTTCTACCTGTATACTTGTAAACCGTGTCATAGTTCTACCTGTATACTGGTAAACCGTGTCATAGTTCTACCTGTATACTTGTAACCCCTGGCATAGTTCTACCTGTATACTTGTAAACCGTGTCATAGTTTTACCTGTATACTTGTATCCCGTGCCATAGTTCTGCCTGTATACTTGTAATCCGTGTCATTGTTCTACCTGTATACTTGTAACCCGTGGCATAGTTCTACCTGTATACTTGTAGCACGTGCCATAGTTCTACCTGTATACTTGTAACCCGTGCCATAGTTCCACCTGTATACTTGTAACCCGTGCCATAGTTCTACCTATATACTTGTAATCCGTGTCATTGTTCTACCTGTATACTTGTAAACCGTGGCATAGTTCTACCTGTATACTTGTAACACGTGGCATAGTTCTACCTGTATACTTGTAACCCGTGTCATAGTTCTACATGTATACTTGTAATCCGTGTCATTGTTCTACATGTATACTTGTAACCCGTGTCATGGTTCTACATGTGTATTTGTAACCTGTGGCATAGTTCTACCTGTATACTTGTAACCCGTGTCATTGGTCTACATGTATACTTGTACCACGTGGCGTAGTTCCACCTGTATACTTGTAACACGTGGCATAGTTCTACCTGTATACGTGTAACCCGTGACATTGGTCTACCTGTATACATGTAACCCGTGGCATAGTTCAACCTGTATACTTGTAACCCTTGTCATAGTTCTACCTGTATACTTGTAACACATTGGCATAGTTCTACCTGTATACTTGTAACCCGTGGCATAGTTCTACCTGTATACGTGTAACCCGTGGCATTGGTCTACCTGTATACCTGTAACCCGTGGCATAGTTCTACCTGTATACTTGTAACCCGTGGCATGGTTCTACCTGTATTATTGTAACCCATGGCATAGTTCTACCTGTATACTTGTAAACCGTGTCTTAGTTCTACCTGTATACTTGTAACCCGTGGCATAGTTATACATGTATACTTGTAAACCGTGTCATAGTTCTACCTGTATATTTGTATCCCGTGCCATAATTCTGCCTGTATACTTGTAATCCGTGTCATTGTTCTACCTGTATACTTGTAACCCGTGGCATAGTTCTACCTGTATACTTGTAGCCCGTGCCATAGTTCTACCTGTATACTTGTAACCCGTGCCATAGTTCCACCTGTATACTTGTAACCCGTGCCATAGCTCTACCTATATACTTGTAATCCGTGTCATTGTTCTACCTGTATACTTGTAAACCGTGGCATAGTTCTACCTGTATACTTGTAACCCGTGGCATAGTTCTACCTGTATACTTGTAACCCGTGTCATAGTTCTACCTGTATACTTGTAATCCGTGTCATTGTTCTACATTTATACTTGTAACCCGTGTCATGGTTCTACATGTATACTTGTAACCTGTGGCATATTTCTATCTGTATACCTGTAACCCGTGGCATAGTTCTACCTGTATACGTGTAACCCGTGGCATAGTTCTACCTGTATACTTGTAACCCGTGGCATAGTTCTACATGTATACTTGTAACCCGTGGCATAGGTCTACCTGTATACTTGTAACCCGTGGCATAGTTCTACCTGTATATTTGTAACCCGTGTCATTGTTCTACCTGTTTAGTTGTAACCCGTGCCATAGTTCTACCTGTATACTTGTAATCCGTGTCATTGTTCTACCTGTATACTTGTAACCCGTGGCATAGTTCTACCTGTATACTTGTAACCCGTGGCATAGTTCTACCTGTATACTTGTAACCCGTGTAATAGTTCTATCTGTATACTTGTAACACATTGGCATAGGTCTACCTGTATACTTGTAACCCGTGGCATATTTCTACCTGTATACGTGTAACCCGTGGGATAGTTCTACCTGTATACTTGTAACCCGTGGCATAGTTCTACCTGTATACTTATAAACCGTGTCCAAGTTATACCTGTATACTTGCAAACCGTGTCATAGTTCTACCTGTATACTTGTAACCCGTGGCATAGTTCTACCTGTATACTTGTAAACCGTGTCATAGTTCTACCTGTATAATTGTAAACCGTGTCATAGTTCTACCTGTATACTTGTAACCCGTGGCATAGATCTACCTGTATACTTGTAACCCGAGCCATAGTTCTACCTGTATACTTGTAATCCGAACCATATTTCTACCTGTATACTTGTAACCCGTGGCATAGTTCTACCTGTATACTTGTAACCCGAGCCATAGTTCTACCTGTATACTTGTAACCCGTTTCATTGGTCTACATGTATACTTGTACCACGTGGCATAGTTCTACCTGTATACTTCTAACCCGTGGCATAGTACTACCTGTATACTTGTAACCCGTGGCATAGTTCTACATGTATACTTGTAACCCGTGCCATAGTTCTACCTGTATACTTGTAACCCGTGCCATAGTTCCACCTGTATACTTGTAAACCGTGCCATAGTTATACCTGTATACTTGTAATCCGTGTCATTGTTCTACCTGTATACTTGTAAACCGTGGCATAGTTCTACCTGTATACTTGTAACCCGTGGCATAGTTCTACCTGTATACTTGTAACCCGTGTCATAGTTCTACCTGTATACTTGTTATCCGTGTCATTGGTCTACATGTATACTTGTACCACGTGGCGTAGTTCTACCTGTATACTTGTAACCCGTGGCAAAGTTCTACCTGTATACGTGTAACCCGTGGCATTGGTCTACCTGTATACCTGTAACCCGTGGCATAGTTCTACCCGTATACTTGTAACCCGTGGCATAGTTCTACCTGTATACTTGTAACCCGTGTCATAGTTCTACCTGTATACTTGTAACACATTGGCATAGGTCTACCTGTATACTTGTAATCCGTGGCATAGTTCTACCTGTATACTTGTAACCCGTGGCATATGTCTACCTGTATACCTGTAAACCGTGGCATAGGTCTACCTGTATATCTGTAACCCGTGGCATAGGTCTACCTGTATATATGTAACCCGTGGCATAGTTCTACCTCTATATCTGTAACCCGTGGCATAGTTCTACCTGTATATCTGTAACCCGTGGCATAGGTCTACCTGTATATCTGTAACCCGTGGCATAGTTCTACCTGTATACTTGCAACCCGTGGCATAGCTCTACCTATATACTTGCTACCCGTGGCGTAGGTCTACCTGTATACTTGTAACCCGTGGCATATGTCTACCTGTATACCTGTAAACCGTGTCATAGTTCTACCTGTATAATTGTAATCCGTGGCATAGTTCTACCTGTATACTTGCAGCCCGTGGCATAGTTCCACCTGTATACTTGTAAACCGTGGCATAGGTCTACCTGTATACTTGTAACCCGTGTCATTGTTCTACCTGTTTACTTGTAACCCGTGCCATAGTTCTACCTGTATACTTGTAATCCGTGTCATTGTTCTACCTGTATACTTGTAAACCGTGGCATAGTTCTACCTGTATACTTGTAACCCGTGGCATAGTTCTACCTGTATACTTGTAACCCGTGTCATAGTTCTACCTGTATACTTGTAATCAGTGTCATTGTTCTACATGTATACTTGTAACCCGTGTCATTGTTCTACATGTATACTTGTAACCTGTGGCATAGTTCTAACTGTATACTTGTAACCCGTGTCATTGGTCTACATGTATACTTGTACCACGTGGCATAGGTCTACCTGTATATTTGTAACCCGTGTCATAGTTCTACCTGTATACTTGTAACCCGTGGCATAGGTCTACCTGTATACTTGTAACCCGTGGCATAGTTCTACCTGTATACTTGTAACCCGTGGCATAGGTCTACCTGTATACTTGTAACCCGTGGCATATTTCTACCTGTATACGTGTAACACGTGGGATAGTTCTACCTGTATACTTGTAACCCGTGGCATAGTTCTACCTGTATACTTGTAAACCGTGTCCAAGTTATACCTGTATACTTGCAAACAGTGTCATAGTTCTACCTGTATACTTGTAACCCGTGGCATAGTTCTACCTGTATACTTGTAACCCGAGCCATAGTTCTACCTGTATACTTGTAATCCGAACCATATTTCTACCTGTATACTTGTAACCCGTGGCATAGTTCTACCTGTATACTTGTAATCCGAGCCATAGTTATACCTGTATACTTGTAACCCGTTTCATTGGTCTACATGTATACTTGTACCACGTGGCATAGTTCTACCTGTATACTTCTAACCCGTGGCATAGTACTACCTGTATACTTGTAACCCGTGGCATAGTTCTACATGTATACTTGTAACCCGTGCCATAGTTCTACCTGTATACTTGTAACCCGTGCCATAGTTCCACCTGTATACTTGTAACCCGTGCCATAGTTCTACCTGTATACTTGTAATCCGTGTCATTGTTCTACCTGTATACTTGTAAACCGTGGCATAGTTCTACCTGTATACTTGTAACCCGTGGCATAGTTCTACCTGTATACTTGTAACCCGTGTCATAGTTCTACCTGTATACTTGTTATCCGTGTCATTGGTCTACATGTATACTTGTACCACGTGGCGTAGTTCTACCTGTATACTTGTAACACATTGGCATAGGTCTACCTGTATACTTGTAATCCGTGGCATAGTTCTACCTGTATACTTGTAACCCGTGGCATAGTTCTACCTGTATACTTGTAACACATTGGCATAGGTCTACCTGTATACTTGCAACCCGTGGCATAGCTCTACCGGTATACTTGTAACCCGTGGCATAGTTCAACCTGTATACTTGTAACCCGTGGCATATGTCTACCTGTATACTTGTAAACCGTGTCATAGTTCTACCTGTATACTTGTAATCCGTGGCATAGTTCTACCTGTATACTTGCAGCCCGTGGCATAGTTCCACCTGTATACTTGTAAGCCGTGCCATAGTTATACCTGTATACTTGTAACCCGAGGCATAGGTCTACCTGTATACTTGTAACCCGTGGCATAGTTCTACCTGTATACTTGCAACCCGTGGCATAGCTCTACCTGTATACTTGTAACCCGTGGCATAGGTCTACCTGTATACTTGTAACCCGTGGCATATGTCTACCTGTATACCTGTAAACCGTGTCATAATTCTACCTGTATACTTGTAACCCGTGGCATAGTTCTACCTGTATACTTGTAACCCGTGTCATAGTTCTACCTGTATACTTGTAATCCGAGTCATTGTTCTACATGTATACTTTTAACCCGTGTCATTTGTCTACATGTATACTTGTAACCTGTGGCATAGTTCTACATGTATACTTGTAACCCGTGTCATTGGTCTCCCTGTATACTTGTAACCCGTGGCATAGTTCTACCTGTATACTTGTAAACCGTTTCATAATTCTACCTGTATACTTGTAAACCGTGTCATAGTTCTACCTGTATACTTGTAACCCGTTGCATAGTTCTACCTGTATACTTGTAAACCGTGTCATAGTTCTACCTGTATACTTGTAAACCGTGTCATAGTTCTACCTGTATACTTGTAACCCGAGCCATAGGTATAACTGTATACTTGTAACCCGTGGCATAGTTCTACCTGTATACTTGTAACCCGAGACATAGTTATACCTATACACTTGTAACCCGAGCCATAGTTCTACCTGTATACCTGTAACCCGTGGCATAGTTCTACCTGTATACTTGTAACCCGAGCCATAGTTCTACCTGTATACTTGTAACCCGTGTCATTGGTCTACATGTATACTTGTACCACGTGGCCTAGTTCTACCTGTATACTTGTAACGCGTGGCATAGTTCTACCTGTATACTTGTAGCCCGTGGCATAGTTCTACCTGTATACTTGTAACCCGTGGCATGGTTCTACCTGTATTATTGTAACCCGTGGCATAGTTCTACCTGTATACTTGTAAACCGTGTCATAGTTCTACTTGTATACTTGTAAACCGTGTCATAGTTCTACCTGTATACTTGTAACCCGTGGCATAGTTCTACCTGTATACTTGTAATCCGTGTCATAGTTCTACCTGTATACTTGTAACCCGTGCCATAGTTCTGCCTGTATACTTGTAATCCGTGTCATTGTTCTACCTGTATACTTGTAACCCGTGGCATAGTTCTACCTGTATACTTGTAGCCCGTGCCATAGTTCTACCTGTATACTTGTAACCCGTGCCATAGTTCCAACTGTATACTTGTAACCCGTGTCATAGTTCTACCTGTATACTTGTAATCCGTGTCATTGTTCTACATGTATACTTGTAACCCGTGTCATGGTTCTACATGTATACTTGTAACCTGTGGCATAGTTCTACCTGTATACTTGTAACCCGTGTCATTGGTCTACATGTATACTTGTACCACGTGGCGTAGTTCTACCTGTATACTTGTAACCCGTGGCATAGTTCTACCTGTATACGTGTAACCCGTGGCATTGGTCTACCTGTATACCTGTAACACGTGGCATAGTTCAACCTGTATACTTGTAATCCGTGGCATAGTTCTACCTGTATACTTGCAGCCCGTTGCATAGTTCCACCTGTATACTTGTAAGCCGTGCCATAGTTCTACCTGTATACTTGTAACCCGAGGTATAGGTCTACCTGTATACTTGTAACCCGTGGCATAGTTCTACCTGTATACTTGCAACCCGTGGCATAGCTCTACCTGTATACTTGTAACCCGTGGCATATGTCTACCTGTATACTTGTAACCCGTGTCATAGTTCTACCTGTATACTTGTAACACATTGGCATAAGTCTACCTGTATACTTGTAACTCGTGGCATAGATCTACCTGTATACTTGTAACCCGTGGCAAAGTTCTACCTGTATACTTGTAACCCGTGGCATAGGTCTACCTGTATACTTGTAACCCGTGGCATATGTCTACCTGTATATGTAACCGTGGCATAGTTCCACCTGTATACTTGCAGCCCGTGGCATAGTTCTACCTGTATATTTGTAAACCGTGGCATAGTTCTACCTGTATACTTGTAACCCGTGGCATAGTTCTACCTGTATACTTGTAACCCGTGTCATTGTTCTACCTGTTTACTTGTAACCCGTGCCATAGTTCTACCTGTATGCTTGTAATCCGTGTCATTGTTCTACCTGTATACTTGTAACCCGTGGCATAGTTCTACCTGTATACTTGTAACCCGTGCCATAGTTCTACCTGTATACTTGTACCCGTGGCATAGTTCTACCTGTATACTTGTAGCACATTGGCATAGGTCTACCTGTATACTTGTAATCCGTGGCATAATTCTACCTGTATACTTGTAACCCGTGCCATCGTTCTACCTGTGTACTTGCAACCCGTGGCATAGCTCTACCTGTATACTTGTAATCCGTGGCATAGCTCTACCTGTATACTTGTAATCCGTGGCATAGTTCTACCTGTATACTTGCAACCCGTGGCATAGCTCTACCTGTATACTTGTAATCCGTGGCATAGTTCTACCTGTATACTTGTAACCCGTGGCATAGGTCTACCTGTATACTTGTAGCACATTGGCATAGTTCTACCTGTATACTTGTAGCACATTGGCATAGGTCTACCTGTATACTTGCAACCCGTGGCATAGCTCTACCTGTATACTTGTAACCCGTGGCATAGCTCTACCTGTATACTTGTAGCACATTGGCATAGGTCTACCTGTATACTTGCAACCCGTGGCATAGCTCTACCTGTATACTTGTAATCCGTGGCATAGTTCTACCTGTATACTTGCAACCCGTGGCATAGCTCTACCTGTATACTTGTAATCCGTGGCATAGTTCTACCTGTATACTTGTAATCCGTGGCATAGTTCTACCTGTATACTTGCAACCCGTGGCATAGTTCTACCTGTATACTTGTAACCCGTGGCATAGGTCTACCTGTATACTTGTAACGCGTGGCATATGTCTACCTGTATACCTGTAAACCGTGTCATAGTTCTACCTGTATACTTGCAGCCCATGGCATAGTTCCACCTGTATACTTGTAAACCGTGGCATAGTTCTACCTGTATACTTGTATCCCGAGGCATAGGTCTAACTGTATACTTGTAACCCGTGGCATAGTTCTACCTGTATAATTGTAATCCGTGGCATAGTTCTACCTGTATACTTGTAATCCGTGTCATTGTTATACCTGTATACTTGTAAACCGTGGCATAGTTCTACCTGTATACTTGTAACCCGTGGCATTGGTCTAACTGTATACTTGTAACCCATGTCATAGTTCTACCTGTATACTAGTAATCCGTGTCATTGTTCTACATGTATATTTGTAACCCGTGTCATTGTTCTACATGTATACTTGTAACCTGTGGCATAATTCTACCTGTATACTTGTAACCCGTGTCATTGGTCTACATGTATACTTGTACCGCGTGGCATAGGTCTACCTGCATACTTGTAACCCGTGGCATAGTTCTACCTGTATACTTGTAATCCGTGGCATAGTTCTACCTGTATACTTGCAGCCCGTGGCATAGTTCTACCTGTATACTTGTAAACCGTGGCATAGTTCTACCTGTATACTTGTAACCCGTGGCATAGTTCTACCTGTATACTTGTAACCCGTGTCATTGTTCTACCTGTTTACATGTAACCCGTGCCATAGTTCTACCTGTATACTTGTAATCCGTGTCATTGTTCTACCTGTATAATTGTAAACCGTGGCATAGTTCTACCTGTATACTTGTAACCCGTGGCATAGTTCTACCTGTATACTTGTAACCCATGTCATAGTTCTACCTGTATACTTGTAATCCGTGTCATTGTTCTACATGTATATTTGTAACCCGTGTCATTGTTCTACATGTATACTTGTAACCCGTGGCATATGTCTACCTGTATACCTGTAACCCGTGACATAGTTCTACCTGTATACTTGCAACCCGTGGTATAGCTCTACCTGTATACTTTTAACCCGTGGCATAGGTCTACCTGTATACTTGTAACGCGTGGCATATGTCTACCTGTATACCTGTAAACCGTGTCATAGTTCTACCTGTATACTTGCAGCAAGTGGCATAGTTCCACCTGTATTCTTGTAAACCGTGGCATAGTTCTACCTGTATACTTGTATCCCGAGGCATAGGTCTACCTGTATACTTGTAACCCGTGGCATAGTTCTACCTATATACTTGTAATCCGTGGCATAGTTCTACCTGTATACTTGCAGCCCGTGGCATAGTTCTACCTGTATACTTGTAAACCGTGGCATAGTTCTACCTGTATACGTGTAACCCGTTGCATAGTTCTACCTGTATACTTGTAACCCGTGTCATTGTTCTACCTGTTTACTTGTAACCCGTGCCATAGTTCTACCTGTATACTTGTAATCCGTGTCATTGTTATACCTGTATACTTGTAAACCGTGGCATAGTTCTACCTGTATACTTGTAACCCGTGGCATAGTTCTAACTGTATACTTGTAACCCATGTCATAGTTCTACCTGTATACTTGTAATCCGTGTCATTGTTCTACATGTATATTTGTACCCCGTGTCATTGTTCTACATGTATACTTGTAACCTGTGGCATAATTCTACCTGTATACTTGTAACCCGTGTCATTGGTCTACATGTATACTTGTACCGCGTGGCATAGGTCTACCTGTATACTTGTAACCCGTGTCATAGTTCTACCTGTATACTTGTAACACATTGGCATAGGTCTACCTGTATACTTGTATCCCGTGGCATAGTTCTACCTGTATACTTGTAACCCGTGGCATAGCTCTACCTGTATACTTGTAACCCGTGGCATAGGTCTACCTGTATACTTGTAACCCGTGGCATATGTCTACCTGTATAACTGTAAACCGTGTCATAGTTCTACCTGTATACTTGCAGCCCGTGGCATAGTTCCACCTGTATACTTGTAAACCGTGGCATAGTTCTACCTGTATAATTGTAGCCCGAGGCATATGTCTACCTGTATACTTGTAACCCGTGGCATAGTTCTACCTGTATACTTGTAATCCGTGGCATAGTTCTACCTGTATACTTGCAGCCCGTGGCATAGTTCTACCTGTATACTTGTAAACCGTGGCATAGTTCTACCTGTATACTTGTAACCCGTGGCATAGTTCTACCTGTATACTTGTAACCCGTGTCATTGTTCTACCTGTTTACTTGTAACCCGTGCCATAGTTCTACCTGTATACTTGTAATCCGTGTCATTGTTCTACCTGTATACTTGTCACCCGTGGCATAGTTCTACCTGTATACTTGCAACCCGTGGCATAGCTCTACCTGTATACTTGTAACCCGTGGCATAGGTCTACCTGTATACTTGTAACCCGTGGCATATGTCTACCTGTATACCTGTAAACCGTGTCATAGTTCTACCTGTATACTTGTAACCCGTGTCATAGGTCTACCTGTATACTTGTAACCCGTGGCATAGGTCTACCTGTATACTTTTAACCCGTGGCATATGTCTACCTGTATACCTGTAAACCGTGTCATAGTTCTACCTGTATACTTGCAGCCCATGGCATAGTTCCACCTGTATACTTGTAAACCGTGGCATTGTTCTACCTGTATACTTGTATCCCGAGGCATAGGTCTAACTGTATACATGTAACCCGTGGCATAGTTCTACCTGTATACTTGTAATCCGTGGCATAGTTCTACCTGTATACTTGCAGCCCGTGGCATAGTTCTACCTGTATACTTGTAAACCGTGGCATAGTTCTACCTGTATCCTTGTAACCCGTGGCATAGTTCTACCTGTATACTTGTAACCCGTGTCATTGTTCTACCTGTTTACTTGTAACCCGTGCCATAGTTCTACCTGTATACTTGTAATCCGTGTCATTGTTATACCTGTATACTTGTAAACCGTGGCATAGTTCTACCTGTATACTTGTAACCCGTGGCATAGTTCTAACTGTATACTTGTAACCCATGTCATAGTTCTACCTGTATACTTGTAATCCGTGTCATTGTTCTACATGTATATTTGTAACCCGTGTCATTGTTCTACATGTATACTTGTAACCTGTGGCATAATTCTACCTGTATACTTGTAACCCGTGTCATTGGTCTACATGTATACTTGTACCGCGTGGCATAGGTCTACCTGTATACTTGTAACCCGTGTCATAGTTCTACCTGTATACTTGTAACCCGTGGCATAGTTCTACCTGTATACTTGTAATCCGTGGCATAGGTCTACCTGTATACTTGTAACCCGTGGCATATGTCTACCTGTATAACTGTAAACCGTGTCATAGTTCTACATGTATACTTGCAGCCCTTGGCATAGTTCCACCTGTATACTTGTAAACCGTGGCATAGTTCTACCTGTATACTTGTAGCCCGAGGCATATGTCTACCTGTATACTTGTAACCCGTGGCATAGTTCTACCTGTATTCTTGTAATCCGTGGCATAGTTCTACCTGTATACTTGCAGCCCGTGGCATAGTTCTACCTGTATACTTGTAAACCGTGGCATAGTTCTACCTGTATACTTGTAACCCGTGGCATAGTTCTACCTGTATACTTGTAACCCGTGTCATTGTTCTACCTATTTACTTGTAACCCGTGCCATAGTTCTACCTGTATACTTGTAACCCGTGGCATAGTTCTACCTGTATACCTGTAACCCGTGGCATAGTTCTACCTGTATACTTGTAACACGTGGCATTGGTCTACCTGTATACTTGTAACCCGTGGCATAGGTCTACCTGTATACTTGTAACGCGTGGCATATGTCTACCTGTATACCTGTAAACCGTGTCATAGTTCTACCTGTATACTTGCAGCCCATGGCATAGTTCTACCTGTATACTTGTAACCCGTGGCATAGTTCTAACTGTATACTTGTAACCCATGTCATAGTTCTACCTGTATACTTGTAATCCGTGTCATTGTTCTACATGTATATTTGTAACCCGTGTCATGA